>CM023452.1:107794980-108081661 GCA_013339765.2 Haemaphysalis longicornis | reverse complement strand
CGCTTGCATGCCCCGGGGCATCAAATCGATGCAATTTTGCTGGACTCCAGTAAAGCGTTCAATAAAGTACCGCATGACAAACTAATTTTGAAGGTGCAAAATATTGGCCTCCGTGAAATTTTGGTCACAATAGGTGGGATAGAATCCAACTATCTTGACGTTACTTTAGGAGTTCCACAAGGAAGTGTGCTGGGATCATTACTTTTTATTCTGTATATAAATGATATGTAGTTACCCCTAGTGTTGAAATTCGTTGTTTCGCAGATGATGCAGTCTTGTTTTGCGATGTTTCATGTTATGCAGATCAGTTTGAGCTTACTATCGAGTATGTTACTAACATACGCGAGTGGTGCAATAACTGTGGAACGGTTTTAAACGCAGAGAAAACATTCTATCTTCACATAACATGAAAGAAAGTGCTCAATGAATATCAATACACACTAGGAAAACACCACCAATGAAACAAGTCAGCAGTCACAAATACCTTGGTGTCACACTAATCGGTAATCTCTCTTGGGACTTGCACATTGACAGTGTTTGTTCGTCTGCATTTCATAAGCTATGCTTCTTAATATACAATCTGAGAAATTCCTTCGCTAACGTGGAACTCCTTAGTTACTTTACTTTTGTCATGCCAAAGCTTGAATGAATATGCCTGTATAGTTTGCGAACCCTATACTAATCACATCATCTGTAAACTTGAAAGAATTCAAAGAAAAGCTGCAAGATTATTTATTCTAAATACCCATGTACCGATTCTCGTTCACAGATAATGTTGGCTGGCAATATCCCAAGCCTTGAAACCAGGAGAAAGTGCTTCTGCTTTGATTTTTTTTCTTCACTCAGCAAGGGTGAATTGTTGATAGACCCATCTTCATTTTTGTCCCCGTTATCAACAAGACATTCTAGGCATCATGAACCAAATGCTTTCGCCCCATATTTTGCTGCTACTGACACGTTCAGGCTTTTTTTTTTCATGTACAATACTAGTGCGGAATGAATTACCCACCGTGTAAGTGCTTTGTTTGTTCGTATTGTTTGTGTTTTTCCTTGCCTTTTGTGTGTTTTATGCCCCCTGCCTTGGACCTAACAATGGTCTGCGGTATGTATTTAAATAAAATAAATAATAACTTCTGGCAGTTGTTACAAGGCAGTTGTCACATAGTTTTTTTTTCCCCCTTTGTGTGAGAGGATGGTGTGAGACATTACTTGGACCTGCTTGCCTCAATTGACGCGCAGCTATTCCTCAAAGGAACAAAGCAGTGCCGTGATGCATTTGTTCAACACAAACTGCGAGATGAACATGGCACCCTAAGAACGCTGCTTTGACGTTTGGTGTGCTGGAAGGTGTACTTCACCACCTAAGGCCTTTCCATGATGTGGACACCTCTTTTTAAGAGTTATGGTTATGTAAATTCAGGTTGGGCTTTTCCTGCTTTCAAAACAGCATTTCACTACTACAGTGCTGACCACACGCAAATGTTCACCCCAAGTGGCTCCTTTATCGCCCAGCAGTCGAGAAGGGACCATTTACAAGCTTTTTCAGAGAGGCAATTGTTGATTCACAGGTTATGAAGTTGTCAGATGCACACTTGCTGTACGTGGGACTGTTGTGATTTGTTTATGGAAAGGGCTGTAGCGTTCTTCTGCTTGCTGCTGCTGCTTGCAGGCCATAGTGCAGCGGATCGTTGAAGCGCACGGGAACGTCAAGGACCTCGGCCTGATCGAAGCCAAGATGAACTTCATCAAGGCCTGGCAGGCGCTGCCGGAGTTTGGCATCTCGCTCTTCGTGGTCCGTTTCACTGGCAACAAAAAGGAGGTGGGTGTCCCCCCTCTCCTCCTCCCATACAGAACAAACCTGTCAAGTTGTTATCAGTCTTGTCCTTTTCTCATCGATACGGTTGCTCATGGCTAGCTAGTTTTGCATTGTTAGAGTGGTAGGCATGTCGTAGCTTGTTGCTTGCTGCAGCGATGGCCTGTGCTTGGCCTCAATCTATGCCTTGTTGCATTCTACAGTGCACCCTGCCGCTTCCAGCTCTGAGAAGAATTCCCATCTGTCTGTTTTTCCTTTCTTTCTTTTTTTTGAGTGCAAAGCATTTTAGGGGCGCGCCTTGTTGTCGTAGCTTGCTCGCTGGACCCAAGTAGAGCCCCACGGCACACTGTCGTCGTGGTGTCCCACAGAGGCTTTGAAAGCCCTGCGGTTTATATAGCCATAAGCATTCTGAACTTACAAACCGCTGGCACTTGCCATACACCTCCCCGTTGTTTAGCGCAAAGAAAACTGCAGGTACGTTTGAGGCAAAAGATACGTAATTAACCGGCAGCCCCCGTGTTTATTTAGTTGGGAACGCTCGTTGGGGTAGTGTTTACGGTAGTGAGTGAAAAAAAGTGGCAGTGCAATGCTGGCACGTGCTGGAGGAAACGCAAGCACAAAAAGAACAGAACTCTTGCTGGAGCTGTTTCAGGCAGGGGGCGCTGGAGCACTGCAACGGTGTGAAATTTGAATTGCACGGGGTGGTAGCAGTGAGCGGATAATGGCGCTACACAGCCCATTATGGCAAGTCACTGCTGTGCACTTCCGACAGCTTTCACATTGAGTGGAATGGCTTTATTGTTCCTTCATCCGCAGGAGCTGCTGGGCGTGGCGTTCAACCGGCTGATGCGCATGGAGCTGTCGACGGGGGACCACCTGAAGACGTGGCGCTTCAACACCATGATGGCCTGGAACGTCAACTGGGAGGTGAAGCAGATGAACGTCCAGTTCGAGGAGGACCAGCGGGTGGCCTTCGCCTGCCTCAGCGCCGACTGCAAGACGGTGCACGAGTTCATCGGCGGCTACATCTTCCTCAGCATGCGCTCCAAGGACCAGAACCAGGCCCTCAACGAGGAGCTCTTCCACAAGCTCACCGGCGGGTGGGTCTGAGAGAGCAGGGAGGAGGCTTCGTTGACGACGCACCGCCGTTGCACCACTTAGTCGCGGCGGTCTGTAAAAACGTGCGCACAGAGCTCGGCGAGGCCTGATGTTGGGCTAGTTGGCGTACTCTTTTAACGCACAGGGGACAAACACAGAAAACAGAAGGATCAACGTACAGAACGAGTGTAGTAGTGTGAACTGACAACTGAAGTTTATTTATAGCGAAAAAGGAAAGCCTATCGCGCACTTTTTCAGCAGGCGGCAATTTCGGGTCACGTTCAATGCACTGCACCAGTTGTAAATGAACTCTGGCATTCAACGATGGGCCTCCTTGATTATCAGTCCTGGGTCATCCATGGACTGCCCAAGACGTAATTCGGCGCTTGATTTTTACCATGTACAGTAGCCGGTTGATTTTTCGGAGCTGGAGGGGAACGAAAAATAGCCCGAATAAAAGAGCAGTCGGAAGAATCCGTGAGTCATTACTCCTGTCGGACAACTGGCAGCTCTTCAGGCAAGTCCGAAATATCCAGCGAGTCCGAATTTTTGGAGACGAAAAAAACGGTCGGCTACTGTATTCCTATGGGACCTCCGGTCTGAATGCAGTCCCCAGACTGGCTGTGGAGTCTCCAAGAGGACTGGTAAATTGAGGATGTCTGATACCGTAGTCTTTTTCAAATTGAATGATAAAACAATGAGAAATTTAAAAGGTATTCTGCTTAGTGTCGGCACTAGTAGCCCACCTTCTGTTGCGTTGCTAGTGAGAGAAATAGAGTTTCTAATAAGTTTTATGCACGCGCAAAGTGGCTGGCAAAAATGTATATATTCCTTTTCTGTTATGAATAAACTTTAGTTAGTTTGCACTTCACTCTTTCTGAACATTGATTCTGGCCTGTGTTTACCCCCTGTACGTTAAAAGCACTCTTTCTTGAAGTATGCACTGAGCTGCTGCTAGTAGTTCAACAACCTGGCTTGAAAAGTGTGTGGCCTGTTAATAACGTATGTCAGCTGGGCGCATAACTGGCCATTGCCAATCGATGCATTCAGCCTTCCTCACACTTGTGACTGGTTCTTACTGTTGGCATTTTTTCCACACAAACATGTCACTATCGTGCAAAGGCGGGCAGGAGGAGTGCCTCGGTAGCTTTTGCTGCGTTTTTTTACAACGCAGCATGTCGCCTGCCAGAGAGATTTGTGCCCTGAGGTTCACTGTTCAATCCGTCGTCTTCGATTTCGAGAACATGCAAAGCTCGCCGCTAGGTTACACCATGTACTCTCCCTCATATCCCGCAAGCTTTTTTCGAGCACCTGTAGTTTTTTTTAAAGCAGTCTCTAGTTTGGGAGCTGCAAAATGCAGAACCACATTTGGCTGGAAGGGGGGAATGGTTGTGACATCTAGAAAACTGATGTGGCCACTGACTGCACCGCACTTTACTTTGATTTGTGCGCACGTGCCAAGTTTTGGCGGCTTGAGGCCTGATTGTCGAGAACAGTAGGCTTACCGATTGTGCATTTACAACAACAGGAGGGCGAGACGCCATTTAGCGGCTTTTTCTGAACAGAGAACACTGTTACGAAATGCACCCAACTCCCCTCGAATCCATGTAGCGACATCTTGAATTCTACTCTCAACAACTTGTTAGGTACGAAACTGTGCTTGTCTTTTACAAGAGGACCGTTTGGGAGATTGACAAGAAGCACTGTTTATGGCTCGCTAGCTAATGTATTAAAAAAAATGAGCTTTTATGAGAGACCGAGACTATTTTGGGCGCACATTACTCAACCAGGGTGGCATAACTTTCACCCGTTCTCAATCATGCAGAGAAGCCACAAAAGATGAGCCCATGCGTTTGCGTTGTGTTGTCACTCTCAGGGTCTCGAATTGTTTTGAGATTTGTTGCTCTTTAATCCTTAGCTTATTTCAATCCTTCAAGCAAAAAGTGGAAAATTAAAGCTGCCCAGCTGTTACTTCACTCGCAATGGAAATGTGAAACGGAAACCTGTGAGTGGCTTCTGTTGTGAGCAACAAAGCGAGGCTGTTTTCAGTCTTTTTCGGGCAAGCCAGATCAAATCCACTGGATGGTAGTTGTTGAAATCTTGAATACTATGTACACATTGAAAATATATTATATATACATATATCTATCTATACATACATATGCATATAAGAACATGATATGTATATCATGCAATTATCCACTGTAATGAGTGGATGTCAATGGCAAACGTTTGACGTGTAGACCCTTGCTTCATCTCAGCCATCGTGTTACCATTATCATTTACCTTTGGGTTTTCTTTGGAGACAGAAACATGCAGCCTTGGGGAAAAAGTGCTGCTTTTGAGGCAGTCATATTACGCTCACTCGGACAAACGCCTGACACGGTTACAAAGAAGGCATCAGCCATGCATTTGCAGATGTAAATAAAGTCCTGGCATTTTAAAGTGGGTGCAGATTTGCACCCAGAATGTTTATGTAGCATGCCTTTTTGCACGCCTATGCTATGCAAGCTTTGTAAAGTTGGACTTTTTTTTGTCTTCGATAATCGCCGATATATTCGCCACGCCATTTAGTGGCTGCTGACAGTGCAATTATATTTGTAGCTGATTAGTGTTTCAGTTGCAGCGAAGGCCTTTTCAGCTGCAAAGCACCTTTCGGTTTGCAATTTGCTTGCGGGAGCCGAGTGCCGGTCTTTTAAGATCAACTCTTTTTCGTACTGGCGAACTTTGTTATGCACAGAGGCATTGTTGAATGATGTTCGGAGGAACTCGATGAGTTGTCGAATGAAGCCAATAAGACTGCCATTACCGTTACTGGCACAGTGGTTTTCAACGCTGAGAAAAGCACGGTTTATTGAAATGAGTTTGGACGTGTCTGTGAAGTGCCTTGTGCGTGTGTTTTACATAATGTTACGATGTAACCAGAATGAACCTGCTGTCATCTTCCTATTTAAGAGAATAAAGTTTTGCCTCAACATTACGGTGTGTCGAGAGCAGCTTTCTGCGATGCATGGAGCAGTGACTACACAAGGCACGAACGCAAAGATGAAGCAACTGTAGGGCCAGTGTGATCTGAATTCATTTCATTGTTTGGTCACCTCACTCAGTTGCTGTTACAGAACGAACGAACAGCTTGACCTCTCCGGACATCACTACCTGCAGAGAAAAGAAAAGGAAGACATGCACCTGATTTCTTAGATAGGCAAATATAGCCAATAATATAAGGTAATCAGCACAAGAAGTCGAAATTGAAAACTGCCGGCTAAAAAAAATCGAAAGGACGACTACCTTGGGTGGTGCCGATTTCAGTATCAACTGCAGTTCTTATTGACTGATTGAAACTGCTTGATTAAAATTTTTTCGTCAGCTGTTTTAGCAAGCCCTGGCAAATGCCCCTGTACGGGTCTGCCCAACAGTTGAAATACGTGGATGATCGATCGATGATGATAATGTTGAAGATGTCTCGTTGATCGAAGGCTGACGACGGTCTGCTCCACGATATTTACACTTTATTAAAATATTTACAGCTAAGTTACAACAGACATCGAAGTACCATTGCTCGAGGAGAGCTCGAGACGAGCTTGCATCAAGCAGGTCTCTCTCCCCCCTCTACCACAAATACCTTGGTTTTATTAAAAAAAACACGCTTCCAAGGAAGGCGGACCCAAAGAGACAGAGAAGGACACATAATGAAAATATCCGGCCATTCATAGGCCACACAGGCGCAGCTCATAATGAAGCAATTGGCCCACCTCTTGTTCCAAACTCCCTTTCCCATTCCCACGCAAACTAGACGTCAATACTCGGAAACGATTCGCACCAGAAGCTGTGAGACGAAAAACAAACTAACCAAGTCTGACGCGTTGTTACGCCGATTTCGGAAGTGGCCCCAAAGGGCCCGACAAGGCCTACACTCCCCAAACCCCACATGCCAACAAACGCCTGCGGCGTGTCGCCGCTTCTCTACCAAAGGTGCCGCCGCCGCACCATGGCCGTTTCCGCGGCCAACGGTTCTGAGAATTTATGTCCAGTTGTCGCTCCGTCTCCGGTCATCCCTGAACTGCCCATTGCAAAACAAAACAGAGTGTCTTACAGTCTCAAAGAAAGCCGTCGCCGCCGCTGCCGCAGCTTTGACGTTTCGGGTCTTCATGGCGAGTCCACCCAGTGATTTATGAATCGGCCGCTGCGCTGCCGCTACTGGTCCCGCACCGCAGCCTGGACACTCAATGTGCTCGGTGCGAAACCACATGGCCCCCGCCCCTCGCATGCTTCCGAGAATTAGGCCCAACCGATTCCCAGTTGCCGCCGAAGCGCTAAGCGGTGTCCGCTGCCCCAAGAGAAAGACAACGAACTGCACTCGAAGAAAGTGCTTCCACATGTGGCGCGTTGCACCCCTTAGCCCCTCTAGGCCGGCTAGTTGACACTCAGTCCGAGCCTCTACAAAATGAAAGACAAAAAAAAAAATACAGTGCAAGCCAGTCTCGGCAATTAGGCGATGCAACCCCCGAACTTAACACCAACCGTGATGGTAAGTTTGAAAAATTGCCATAAGTGCTCCAAATTTCGCTGTCGAAGTCTTCAGTAGGTAATTAAATTTCTGTTGTTAATTACAGCGGAACCCGTAATACGACTTTCAGAGGACTGCGAAAAGCGTCGGGGTGTCATACGACCGGAGTGCGGGTAAATGCCAGCCTAGTAGACAGCCTCACGTGGCAGGTGGTCTAAGAACTTATTTGAACTACTATATTTAGCGCCTTCTCGCGGGATTTGCGAACCTTTGGCTGAAATCCCAAGTTAAAATTTATCCGCGCCAGGGTGCGTCGTATGAAGCGGACCGCGTGAGCCCGAGCGTCATATCATCGCGGTTTTTAATGCATTGTTTCTATGGGGAGTTTGGCGGGACTGCGGTGATCTGTCGTAAGAAGCGGGTCGTCGCAAGTCCACGGGGACGTATCATTGGGGTTCCACTGTATTTGATTAGTGGTGCAACAAAGCCACAGCAAAACTACCCATCATGATGGCCTGTGAAGTGCCATACGCTTCAAATTTGGCAACTCTGGCGCTTACAAATTTCCTAGCGTATGTGCAAGCTGTTGATGTAAGCAATGATTTGAAATACAGTTGAACATCATTATAACAAAGAAGTATCGGGACAGCAAATTAGTTTGTTATAACCGATATTCGTTGTAACAGTAGAGGTTAAAATCGGCTATAACAAACCGACAATCTGGCCCGCGCAAAAATACTTGGTACAGAAATGCATTTTTTAAGACTTTGAACCCACTTAAACAAGTTGCATTTCAGTTCAGTGAACTGGAACACGAGCACGTGAAATTACAACAGAACACAGTTCACTCTCACAAAACAGGCCTGCGTCCTTATTGATTTGATGAAGGATGTGATCTTCGTCTGGTGACTACTCACAGCAATGAGCATGGTGAAGTTCTCCGCAGTGTTAAAGGCCTTTATACTTTTGCAGCTTCGGACTATGGGTTTTTTTCCGATGTAGCTTCTCAGCCTACTGGGCCAATATTTCTTCGTTATATCCGATATCTCGCGCGGGTCCCACGGTTTCGTCTTCGTTATAAAAGAATAAGTGTCATCCAAATAAAGCGTGACCAACAAAAGTTCGCATTTTAGTTCACCATTGCTGGTAATTCGCTATGCAAGTGTTAGTCACAACTAGGTTCAACTGTACTGGAGTTTGATACGAGTTGGGACACACCTACCTTGTCAGGCCCTGCCTTGCACTCATATGTGCACTGTACAATGGATTTCCTGATGGCTTTGACTTGCACACGCGCACAGACAGACTCTCCGACAAACACTGCAAGAGCACAGACACGGCCGTTAACCTATTGACTTTCAATCACTGCTTGGAAGATACACAAATTGGTGCAGCCTTCAAGACAAAGACAACGAACAACGAAAGACGTACAGTAATGTACAAATGAAATGCAATCACAAAAATATGAACCAGAACCCACAAAATAGCACCACTTCTTTCCGTGAAAGCCAGACTGATGCATGGCTTAATTACGGCAAACATGTTGGGAAACCTGGCTTTTCAAATAGTATGCCAATAGCGTGCCCTTATTGGACCACCACGAAAAGTATTTTTCCATTTTGCGTGTTCTGGTTCATATTTTCGTGTTGGCATTTCATTGGTCCATGGCTGTTCACATGGGTTGCAGGTGGTACTCTGTGTTTCGAGGAGGTGTCTAATGGTGGGAGGACTTTTCTTTCGTCCTAGTCGCACAATGTGGTGCATGTGACACCATACTGTGTCACATGCCACACTGACACAGTGTGTTTGTGTGCACGCGCGCGTGTGCATGTGCATTAGACCAGCCAGCCCTGTTTAATCTCCTTGACTGACGCTGCCCTAACCATTTTCTTTTTATAAACTGCGACTGTAATTTTTTTTTCTGATCTGAGACGAGGTTTTGTAAAGTCAAGCCGAGTTGACCTGACAAAAAACATGCTCAAGGTGACAAATACAACCTGGACAATGAGCATGGAAATGTTCGCTTTGCGGATGAAGTCTAGGAGGGAACAATGATGGGACCCATGTATGTTGATCTAATCACCTTTCGTCATCATCAACTCATACCCCCCCTTATCTGTGCCCTGTGGCAAAATAAGCGCTCTTAAAAAAAAAAACCTGCTGGACAATGCTTTTATTTCTTCGCCACTCACGGGGTTTCGGAAACTCCAGCACTTGATGAACGACGACGCAGCCAGGACCCGGAAGTTTCGTTCCAATAACGGCCGACACCAATCTGAAATAAAAGTAGTGAACCTCTGCGTGGATCTCAATTTAACATAGCCACTCATTTCAAATGCACTCTCTTTTTTCCAAGTAGTTCATCATCATTGTGCATTAAAAACTGCTTTACAGAGATATATCAAGTGTCTAAAGTACGTCGGGTGTGTCAGTATCCAAGAGTCTAATTGGGCACGTCATACGTACCCAGAATCGGGTAGTCTAACGATACACTGGACGTATCTAGATCACAAAGTTTTAGGCTGGATTAGATTAGGTAGCAATACGTCAAGTTAGTTCAGCGATGATGATGATTGCTTGAGGCTAGTCAAACTTGATTGGAGTGGATGCATTCGTAGACCTATATTTTGAAAGCTACGTGGTTCATTCGATCAGAGTTTACTGAATGAATGGTTTTGTGTCACCGTTGGTCGCCTTGTTGCAATCCAGTGAACAAAGAGGACACTGAAGATAGATGACATAGAGCGAGCAGAAAAGTGGAGGAAGAAAATGTGGCAAAAGTGTGAGGGGGAGGGAGGTTTGCTGAGGCCGCGTGAGACATGCTCAGCGGTGGCGACTCACTGCGAGATAAAGCCAGAGCAGCACGTACCATAGTGCGTTCGATGATGACATGACCACTTCCTTAGACGACGTAAGTTCTGCACCTGCCACTGCAGCTAAACGAGCCGCCCAACCAGAGGCTCACTGCCGCTGGCACCAGAATCAGATTTTAATACAGATATCAAGACAAATAGGAATTTCCTGCCACTCATGAGTAAGAACATCCCGTTCCCCTCCCTTGTGATGCCTGCCAAAGCTGTCACAACCACCTCGTGAAACACTTGCATAGACCTCGCCTTTGAAAAACAGGCATTGGTGCAGCAAGTTGATATTTATCCATACATTTCTCCGGCCACAAGGCCTCCGTCTTGACAATCAAGGACAGGGGAAGGAGTGTTTCTTCAAGAAGGAGTAATATGCGAAGAATGAAAGTTGTCTGTAAGCACGCATATATGTCTGTGTGAAATTATTTGCCTAAACGAACTGCTCAGTCGAAACAGCTGAACAGCTCAAATTCTGCTTTAGGGAGCATCGTAATCGTTAGCCACTTTTCTCTCAATAATGAGGCTTGTGGCCCCGTTGGAAGGAATGAGTCTTCAGTGGTGGATGCCGCCTTGGGGAGGTTTGGGAGGCTCATCTTAGTCACCTTGATAGAGACTGCTTACCAGTGCACAGCGGTCAATTTATCCAAACCAAGATGGTCTGCCGTGGAGTAATTGAGGAACGGATTAGTAGGGATACACCATTTGTCGAGTAAGGCAGCCCTAGCCCCCGTGAACCTTGTATAGTGCCAATTTAAATAAGGGAGATCACTTGGTACTTCTGACCACCTGCCGATGTAAAGGGGGTGGCTTTATTGTGTTTTTTTTTCATGACATCTGGTGTGTGTGCTCCTGTTACTCTTCCTGCCTTTTCAGGGGGTTGCCATCCCCTTGAGTCATCTGCGACTTTCTTCCTGTGGTTTTTCGATAGAGGTGCCGCGTAGGTGAAGCGGCGAGAGATGGGGGAAGCATCGTGTGCTTCCTGGTTCCCATGTGCCCTAGTGACCAAGCAAGTCCTCTGACTTGCAGGCCGTATCCTTGCAGCACTTGGAGTTGGGCCAAATTTACACTCATCACGGGCTCACACACTGCCTTACGGAAGCTCAGCAGGGTGTCCAGTTCTAAAGTAACTGGCAAGCGCATTTTTCCAGTGCACAAGCAGAAACACCTTGCCGTAAAGCGAACCTCATCACGAATGCTCACGAATGCAGCTGCAACTCATCTTGTCAAGACTTCCCCGAAAACAACTATATGACAATTGTCCACTCACAAAAGTGCGACTTATAGACTGGAAAATACGGTATGGTAACAGAAAACTGCTGTAACTCTTGCTTTATCAAACCTGTCCCAGAACAACTTATATGACATTTGGCCACTGAGATGACCCTATCATTAAGCCAATATTTATTTAATAGTCACAGTTAATTCCTTATAAGTGAGTTTGCACCTTTGTATAAAATTTTTTGCCACCTCGATCTGTGTCGTGTGCTAAACAGCTTCACTCTGATGCACCTTCACAGAGAATGGCTTGTGATTTTTTTTGCCCTGGTCATAAATACAAGTGTGAGCATGCCAACAAGCACAACTGTCAAGTGCCTTAGACTCCGACGCATCCTAAGACTCCCATTTCTGGGTACATGCAACGTACCTTTACACACAGAAAAAAATGGGGCCTGTTCAGGTTCAAAACCTTAACACAGTTTTACGAACAGCCGGGCATACGTGAACATTGACAACTTGCGGTACGGTAACAGCTAGTGTCAAGAAAAGGAAAATCAAGGCCTTTAAATGGGACTGCATAGAGCTACTAAATAAGCTAGTGGATCTAGTACTGCAGAAGCAAGAGAGCCACAAAAGAAGAAACTATAAGCCAGCAAGGGAATGGTGCTAGAAATCAAGTCAGGTGCCAGGCATCGCAACGATTGCGGGTGGTGTAACATCATGTGCCTCTCTATCTCCTCTTAGTTGGTACAAGCGAGATGGTTCTTACCCACTCAGGGGAATTGGCCAGGAAAGGGGCGCTCAAAGAAAGACGCAATAAGCGGAATTAAGACAACAGTGAAGCCCTTATTAGTAACTGGAGAAAACAGAATTAAGGAGAAATAAAAAAAAAAAAAACATTGCACGAAAAATGGATCCGGCTGGAGCAGGTAAAAAAAAATGAATTTTCATTCGCTTTTCCAGCGCTTTTTGTTTGTTTGTTTATTTCTTTTAAACACAGTTTGGATCTTTTTTTTTCGAAACGACGAAAACAGTGTAAAAAACGTGCGTGTAACCACCGGTTCTGATGAACGCCTTGTGGAGAGGACATGTGGTAGAAATTGAACCGTGCACGGCGTTGAGTGCGTCCGCGCCTTGCGAGAATACAAAACTATTATGCTACAAATAATATATTGCTGGACTAAGCAAGGCATAATAGCAAAAAAGGTTGGACGCCGTCTTCCAAAAACACACAAGACAGCCGCTTGTCCTGCCTGGTTTTGTAAGTCGATCTTCGTCAACCTCCCGCCCTCGTTTACCGTTCTCACCCATTGATAAGGGCCCCGTGCACGATGCACGCGGGAAAGCTCCTGCTCTGAGCGTAGGCAGGATTGAGGTGAAGAGGGTTGTCGTCGCCGGTGACGGCGGCGAACGTCTGGACGTCCGCTTGCGTGAAAGTTCGCTCGATGCTTGCGACATCGCCGACTGAGAGGCACCGGCTAGAACGAATACTGGTGGCGAGGAAATGACTCTTTGCGAAAAGTTGAGCGACACGCGGAAAAGCTGTTGAACAACCCGCGGCAGCCATTTGAGTTTCGTTTGCAATCAGCTGAGCGAGTGTAGACAGATTGGACAGATGCTATAAAAGCAGAGGTAGGGTGGTATGCTATTCCCCGAAAGACTGGTTTTATTATTCGGAAACTGACACGCGTTTTTTTCTCATCGCTTTTCTATGGCTACCTGTTCGCACTGCCTATTCATGGCATTACGGTCGGCATTTTTGGCACCGTTTGAAACTCTGACGTCTAATGTCACATGACAAACCTTAGCACAGAACAGGGAGGATTTTAGAGAAGCAGAGGTCTAGCTTTGCCTGTAGTGCCAGAAAAAGCGTAGTGGCGGCGTCGTGAACTACCCAGTACGCCCGCTTGATGGCGCTGTAAACACGGCTTTGTAAACATGGCGGATGCTTTTTGCACAGGCCGCTTGAGCTCCTTAATAACATGGCTGCCCTCGCACGGCGCCGCCGGCTCGCTGCTCCACGGCCGACTCGACTCCTCCTCCCGCGCGCGAAAGGGCGTCGAGTCCGCCGTGGCTGCTCCTGCTGGCTCCTGGCTGGCACGCTGGTCGCGTGTTTACTTGCGCCGCGCTAGTGAAGTGATGTTACGCCAGGTGACCAGATGGCCTCGACTGGCACAGACCACAGTGAGCAGCAAGTGAGAACAAATCGTTTATTGACATCCGCAAGTTTACAGAGGCCCAGGACATCATTTCATTTCGATCGCTGCAATTGTACGTCGCTTTCGTGACAACATTTTTTTTTTTGCCATAACAACTCGTTCACTTGCGCTAAGATTTCGAACGAAGGGCACAAATGAAGTATTGACGGCGACAACGGTTTCCTTTGCACCGTCTTTCTAGCGGAGTGCATAACACTCACCTTCTGTTGGAGAATCAAATATTCTGGCCTCGACAGCTGTCTTCCGATGCGGAATTTCCCACATTTGTCACTCCACAAGCACTCAATTCCCGTGTTTTGCCAGTCCTCTCAACAACTGATGGACGCAAAAGCACATAACAGCAATAACAGTCACGAAACCGGTGCTCCGCGCACATTGAAACGGTCGGCCGTTGCAGCGGTTTCAATTTGAATTGGCGGCTTTGTGGTTGCGAATTCAGAAACGAGGTGGTGCACCAGTCGGCTGTTCGTAAAAAGTTGCGTACATTTTTGCTCAACGGATGTTTGATGCGGAACTTGTTAATAGTATTTTTAAATAACACATTGTAAGCGAACTGTGTGGGCTCTTTGAGTCACGGAATGAATGTTTTGTATTCTATACCAAAAGTAACATTTTGCCTGCGCGTCTGGTGGGCTTGATGGTCGAAAACAGCGCTTTAGGTTGGTCACGTGGGGCGTCGATTTTTACGCCGCCTATAGGGAAGACAGGGAACGTCCAAGCTTGAGAGGCCTACCTTAGTGACGTCACTAGGTGGCGCCAAATTTGACACTGAAAGAGCTGCCTTTGTGATGGCTTTTTTGCATGACATCAACGCTGCGCAAAGAAGCCTCGTTTGAGTGCTAAGATAGAATACATTTTTTTTTTCAAGCGTTCAAATGATGCTGAAAAAAACTGACCTACCGATTTCAATTTATGTTATGTTCATTTAGTATTTTGGGACACTTAATCCTTTGGAACGTCACTTATTTCACAACGCAACACAAACATAAAGAACGCAACAATTCCCTCCATAGCCTAGATTCCTCTTCATCACTAGTATACTGTGCCAAGCATTGGTGGCATCATTAATCAACCCCAGTAGCAGGCACCTTGTGCTTAAAAAAAAAAAAAAAAAACGACTGTTAGTTAGGATAAAGAAAAGAAATAGTAGTATATAGTCCAGTCTTCTGTAATTAACTTTAATAAAGAAACTTAAAATTACTTCGTAAAGTAGAACACAAGGTTGAAAAAAAATAGGGTCTCTCAAACACCAAAAGTACATTCTAGTACATATGCTTGTCCTGTTGCAAAACTTAATAGCTCAAGTTCTCCCTCAAATAGATTCTGCCTATTAATGCATTCGTTGATATGCATTCGTCAAAAAAAATTTAGCTTACATGGGCACTGAAAATCTCAACAAGTTGGGAAATTCGAGCAGAATCATTTGATAGATGTGTGGTTCTACACCACTACTATACAAAAACTTCATAGTGGTGCAAGCGTCCGTTGTTACTGAGAATTATTTAAAAGTTTTTTCCCTTTCTAGAGCATAAATGGAACTCTTTATAAGTACTAACAGTTCAACTCACTAACCTTTGAGAGGGAGCCTCCAAGGTTGAATAAGCTTCTGCAAAGGGAAGAAGTGGCAAGCAATGGCAACCTGATGATGTTAACGAAACAGTCTGACCTATATGTTGATGCAGTGGCTGCCCTGGATAGGTAATAGCCACAGGTTCAAACTCTGTGACAACTTCAAATAAGCTTCGTTTCAATGTAAACGAGAGGGACATCGCGTTACACTTCTGACAAGGCAGCCTTAGAAATCGTAGAGCAGAGTCATCACCAAAAGTAAGCCAGTATTAATCACAGCAAATTTAGCGTCACCACGGTCTTCCTCTTGTTCTTGCTTCTGTTTCCCTAGTAATTACATCTTGCTACAGTTTAACCTGGATACAACGAAGTTGACAGAAATTCGCATTTTTTTTCGCTACATCGAGGTTTTTGTTACACGCGGGTTTAGAGAAGCAGAGTGAAGCAGAATGAATGAAGCAGAAACGAAACCAATCGAAACGAAACGAAACAAACGAAACCAATCGCGGGAATGAAGCAGAAACGAAACCAATATGGTGGGCATCAGTGATGCTGAACTTACCCTTGTTTAAGCGCCGCGTTTATCAATGAGACGATTTTGAACAGCATAGCCGTTTAAGGTTAGTTTCGCCGTACAGCGTTACCAGAAAAAGATACCAGGAAAAAAATACCACATGCTTATGAGCGTGTGCCTCGTGGGGAGCTCCGGCGTGAGCCGGCACAACCTTTGAGAACACTCCGCTTAGTGTTCGTGGCGTGATCTCTCCCGTGCTGCTTACCTTGCCAGTTCACGTGAAGTGGGGACGCAGAGTTCACAAAGCCGGCGCTGCCGCGGGTTCTTGGGAAGATGAGGAAGGGTGCGGATAAAACAATCTGGGCCTGCCACTTGTGGAGTCGACCTTTGAGCAGCAAGTTCAGAAATCCACGTGGGGCGCAACAGCAGGCTCTCCGCCAGCCCTGCCGTTTCTCCAGCCTGGCACCACGAGTGCAGGCTGTGCCATTTTTTTTCTGGCTTAGGTTGCTGCTACGCTACTACACTACTGGGTCACTGCTACGCTGACCCAGTAAGGTAGCAGCGTAGCAGCGCGCTCAAGCTGAGCACATGTACGCTGCTTGGGTGCGCTGCTTTTCCACCGGGTGCATGCACAGTTTGCGACAAGGTAAATGATAAGGTATGTAAACATAGGGTACAAATGTAGAGCAAAATACTGGTAGCGCGCCAGTGTGCTGCGGGCAGCTTTACAAACTAACGAAAAATGTTGACAGACTGAGAGGATGATACATTGATGAAGCTGTGTGTACGCAGGGATTGTAGCACAGAAGTGCAGGGGTTGCGCAAAAAGTGCTTTGAAGAAGTTTGAAGTGAACCTGCAAGCTTTTTGCTGTACAACAGAAAGTTCAGTCTGTATTGAGTGCCCTTGACCCACTAGCCTTGCACGAGTTAATCCACCGTGTTGAAAATGTAGTCCCAGGACCCCGCAACACTAGCTTATCACAGCCCTTATCACGGTGGTTTTGCTTTCACAGACCAGTTTTTTTTTCCGCCTGCATCAGAAAACGGCCATTCTAGTTGGGATTGAACTCGTATCCTTGAGTTCAGCAGTGCAACGCTTTCGCATACCACCAAAGCAATTACCATATTTTTGCGCTGTGGGGGCCCTTGTTTCCCTACGCCTCGCCTACACGTTTTCGCGAGCTGGTAGCTGCCATTTTGGGTAGCCGGCGCGTCACGTAGGTCGTGGCCTCTTCGTGACCCCGTGCGCGCGCCGAACCGGCTAGCCGCGAACGTGTGTGCAAGGGCGCGGGGGAAGGAGGACCAGTTTGCCACCATCCTTCGCCCCACCCTCTCCCCGACCTGGGGAAGACCTCCTCTCCCCTCCGAGCTGACCTGCGGGACGAACGAGCGCTCCGCCGGGAGTCAACTGGGCGATTTGGTCGGAATCGGTTGGCTCGGCAGTGCCTATTCCGAATGCTCTGATGACGGTGAACCCAGTGGGCTTTGCGGGGACTCTGCTGAGAGATTCTGCCCTGATCGGTCGCACGGGATGCCTCCCCTGCTCCCGCGGCCGTGATGACGGATATCGAGGTCCGAGTCCCGCGGCTTGAGCGAGCGACAGTCGTGTTGTCTGGTATATGCCTTGTATCTGCCAGGAAGTAAAGCCTCACTTTGGATTGCTGGAGCCTGTCTACCGCATGTGAGCATCCGTGCGTGAGTCTTCGGATTCTGCAGGGGCTAGTGTACGGCACGTGGCACTTTCTCTAGCGAAGCTAGCTGGGGTCCTCTGCTATCCCCGTACGTTAGCCCACAGCACGTATAACCCACCCCTGCATATAACCCACAACCCCGCTTTCCGTAGATTAATAAAAAAAAATATACCCCAGCGTATTGCCCTCATATTTTATACATAAAAGGATGACCCAAAGCTACTACTCAAGCAACATTACACATTTGTTTATAAAAAAGAGCTTACCTAGATGACTACATAGCTCGATGACCTGCCACATACATTTTTGTAGCTTGGTATATTGTAGAGCTGTGTGTGCAAAATAAGCACTGTAAATGGGACAACAGTGGTCTAGTCGCTATTACTGCTGTAGGGACACCACGGCCCAACGCACACTGCAGTGAAGCTGCACCAAAGGAAATACCTCGCATACAATTTACACGTCTACTTCACCCCTGAAATTTTTGCATTTTTAGTGCGGGTTATACACACAAAAATAAGGTACACTGCAGGCAATGTTGTTGTGCACCGCACCTTGCAATGCCGCAAGGTAGTTACAAATGTTAATGAAACCCACACCTCTGAAACTCACTGCCTGTGTGATGCCAATCACTGCAGCACATGGTCCGGCGCACAAACTGCCAGACCTTGACAAGCGCTCCCACATACAGCGACACTGATGATCTAGACCCCACAACTTGTAATTATTCTAAGCAGATGCAGCACAGACCTTGTCTAATATCCCACAGATGAAGAGTTTTATTTTAACATGAAAGTGTTTTATGCCCAGCTATACTAATATTTTGATGACGTGATATCCGTCACGGAAGTGACGTCGCCAGAAAAAGTGCCATTGACGCGGCGGTGCCCAGTCTCGATCCCACGACTCTCTGGCCGCAACGGGAGCTACGTGGCGCTCTTCCCACTGTGCTACGAATCGAGACATGAGCATATGCTACAAACGCGCCTCATGTCCTTCCCTATGACTCATTCAGATGGTGCGCGCCGTCTAGAACAGGCGAAGCGAAATGATGCCAATGAGCGCCGACAGTTGGTGCCTCGATGCCGGCGCCTTCGTGTACTGGGGGACGCGCGTGAATTGAGGCACACTCCGCTGTTTTTTGTTTCTTGCGTGTTGGTGTCACTTCGTCTGGCGGGGTCAGGCTCGCAAACCCTCCGCACAAGAAGGAAATTCCTTTAACATTCAACTGCTCCTGTAACGGACTCTTTCACTTTCGTGTTTTGCCGATTCCTATGAAAGAGGGATCAACCACATTTTTTTTTTCTATTTTTTTTTTCAGTGCCGCAATTACAATACATACCACCGGCATCATGCTTGGGCCAGTATGATGTCACCCCTCTCCCCTGTTATCTCTTGCTGAATGAAGCTGCCACAGCTTATGTGCGGGATACTTGAGGTCATGGTGGCGGTAAAAAAGTCAAAACGTGTTCATCCATGCTTATTGAGACACGTTTGTTTATTTCTATAGTTGCAGTATTTACAAAAACTAGAAATAATTTACACCGGCGTGAGGTAGGTACCAACGACGCCTCTCTTCTTCCCTCCCCGCCAGCTGTCAGGCGAAGCTGTCGAGGTGGTTGTACATGACGAAGTTCAGGATGGCGGGGGAGAGGATGACCTGAGGCAGCAGCTCTTCAAAAAAGGGGCCGTGGACGCTGCAGAGCCACTTGCGCAGGACCACACGGCAGAGACTCTTCAGTTGGAAAGGGGACTCTGAAAGACGGTCGAACATGGGTTAGAAGTCTACGCGCTCAGAAATCATCGGTAAATTCCTTTTCACTTTGGCTCATGTTCGGGTTGAGACATTTCGGTTTGTTTCGGGTTAAGGGGGGACACTGGCCATGGGGACATTTTTGTTATTTTTTAACCTATTTACACGGTGAGTGTAACTTGACATTCCGAGCACAAATATGCAGTCAGTTTGTCTACGGGGTGTGAGTTCAGAGTTATGCAACATGTTGTGCCACTCCGCTTCGGGCAATTTTTTCATTATGTACCTATGAAAAACTGTAACACTGTTTATGCCCTTGTGCTCTAGAAGGAGGACCAGAGAGTGCAACTATATCACAGTAGTAATTTTAGCATTGTACCTGCAACTGCTGTGAAGTTATGAAATGTCAGGTCATCTTTTACCAATGTTTTTGTAAAACGAACCATATAACAAATTTCACTTTCAAAAAGAAATGCTATATTTTTGTGGTTTTATTGCACTATTGAGTTCATAAGCTTTCGAACGAAGCAAAAATGATACAAATTTGACCAGTACATCCCAAGATATTGTACCTAACAGCTGACCTCGTGGGAAAAAAAAAACTGGTCCCGAGAAAAGAAGGTAGGAAGATTAGCAACATAGGTGAAAATGGTCAGTTAGGTAACTTCAAGGGTCGACAGTCTTTTAAATACTTTTAGATCAGCTATAATATTTTGCACGTACATTCTTTGGTACCTGTAGACTGCAAATAAACCTATGCAGAAAATTGATTTTTTTGGTAAATTTTTGGTCCTGAAGACCCTTTGAGGGTCGAATTTTTTCACCAAATGAGACCCCCCAGGGTCGATTTTTTTTATTGCTGATTTAAATTCTCCGGATGAATCTATTTCGAGCAAAAAATTATCATAATTTTTTAGGGTGACCGTAAAGTCACAAAAAAATCGTTTGTGTTGTTACATATATGTGGTTTATTCATGAGTAACAAAAGAAAAATTCTAAATAAAAAAAACTCCCCCCACCTCCCCGGGGATCGTGCGGAAATGCGAATGCATTGGGTGCACCGATGAGTGCGCTGCGGCAAGCAGTAACGGAGAGAGGCGTGTGCTCCACTACATTTATATACATTTTCCGAGCGCAGCGAGCGGAGAGAGGGTACGCGGAGAGGAGAGAGAGACCCGCGCAACACGCCCGCCCCACGCGCGAGCTCTCTCTCCCGCCGAGCTCCGCGATGCAAGCGCCCTCACACGCCTGAGCGCGCTCCTCCTCTCCACTCACTCTCCGCTACTCCGCCCGAGCTCCGCGATGCGAGCGCCCTCACACGCCCGAGCGCGCTCCTCCTCTCCCCTTGCCCTCCGCTACTCCCGCCCGAGCTACCACCTGCTCCAGTTGGTAGGCGCGCCACAGCTGTTGCTAGGGGCGAGGAGGAGCGCGGAGAGATAACACCTGCGGGCGCACGCCGACGGAGCACGACAACCCCCGACTAAGAAATGCATTCGCATTTACGACGACAACGAAGGCAGAACTACGAGGCGCGCGCTCACGTGCGCTCGCGCTGGAGGAATGCAGGCGCACGCCGACGGAGCACGACAACCCCCGACTAAGAAATGCATTCGCATTTAAAACGAGAAAGTAACAAGCCGGCACCTTTTGAGTGAATTAAAATCAGATAGACATCAGTTTCGCGGGTGCAAAAAGTGGGAGGCGCCCGGAGGACGATTACCCAGCGTGCCCCCTCGTTAGTGGATGCGCAAGTGACAGCCAGCGCGCCGCTGAAGTAAATCATAAAAAATAAAAAGAAGAGTCATTGGCGCAAGAAAAAAATTTGACGTATTTCCGAAGTGTGGCTGCACATGCCAAGCAAGAGAAGTTGGCGAAAAAAGCGCGCTTTTTAAAGATACAAGCGATGCCGTACATGTACGTCATTGACCATTTTGAAAGTGTTTGCCGATGCCGTACATGTACGGCCGTGACCCTCAAAGGGTTAAACCGTTAAACCAGTCTCACCCCAGGCTTCACAGAGGCTCAAAATGGTGCCGCGAAAAGCTGAGCTTCCTCAGTGTGATTTAATTTCAAGGGCACTTATTTTTTTCAGTCCAGCGCAGAACTTTTTTAAAATGTCCTTTGCAGTCTGACTCTATTTCATTGGCATTCTATACCCCTTGCAGAAAAAGACTACCATACAAATCGGGTTTTTACGGTTCCCCGAAATGCATTCTTGCAAGGATGAGCCTTTACCCCATAAGAATAAACCTGGGCCTGCTTGCTCGAACAAACATGCTTATAGGCAGTCTTATTGACAGTCTAGTCTTATTAAGAGACTACCATAAGTCCGTGAAATAGATGTGTGAACTTTCCTGAAATCAGTGCAGTGCAGTCTCATTGACAACCATAGGGACCTATATGCGTACCTATAGGGTACCTATATGCGTACGGTAGGGACCTCTAGGGGAAAGTCGGGAATACACCGCAGAACTGCACATTGCTGTCGCTGGTGCCAGGCAAGCGTTTATTTAGAACTATGATCGGAACAATTCAAAGAACGTTCCCCAGCAGGCAAGTTTATTGGGGCCCTGTCACGAACCCGTTACAATGACCCACCATCCTCGGTAGGCCACCGCACGCAGCTGGGCCGCTGGGCCTCGTTCGCACTGAACGCTGCTGTGGCGTGTTGCGTGCTGAACGCTGTTGCTACGCGACATGCGCCCAAGAAGCTCACTGGGCTGACGTAAGTAGGACCTATGGTGGGCATAAAATTACTAGTGAGGAGTCCAGAATAACCTAATGCCATAGGAGTGACACCTCGCGTTGTTGCAACCGGTCGTGTTTTTTGTCTCGTGTAAATTAGACAGTTGTGAATTAGCTTCGGGTTCTCGTCGTAGACTCAGACAAAACGAGCATTCCAGCAGCTGGCTGCCGGGAACAGCGAGCTGCTGGGACCATGTCATTGGGAACAGTGACATGGTTGCAAGAACCCTCTCTTACCACCAGACCTACTATCGAGCCCTCCACTACAACCACGACATGCGCAAAGCACGGAACAGCCTAAAACTCCCGCTGCCAGGCCCACAGCTCGACTGCAGCTGTAAACAATCACGCGGTAGGATTCAGCTGAATGTTGATGTCACGCACGCTTTTAAGAGTAAAAAAGCCTCACTGCTCAAGCAGAATGCACAACCACAGCACAAACCCAAACGGCCAAGCTCCATAACCACCACTTTCGAGGAAAGTGAAGGAAAGCCGTGAAAGCTGCACAGTTTCTCATCGAAAACACGATTTTATTGCCGGCAGTGAACGTTTTGCTGTTGAGTGTAATTTTGTCATCACGCTGCAGTTCCATTACGAACGCCTAATTTTTGTTTCTGAGTTAGTGAGAGTGATTTTATGGAAAACATTTGCTCTGTCGTTTCTGTGCTGCCTGGTCATGCCCCTTGCGTCGACAGACAACACAGCGGATGATCCGTCATTCACATCTGCCCTCGGCCGTCCGATGCCTTCTCAGGACAAATACCGGGCCACAGACAATCAAATTTTTGTGGATGTGCGAAAGAAAAAAGCAGCGCTACCCATGAAAAAACAAGATGTAAAAGCTACGGAACTAGATAACATAGTCGCGTCTTACGGGTGTGCAAATCTTATCAAGACTGCGACACGCAGGGCAGAAGCAAGCACAACACTTCTTGATGCATAGTGGAATCTCGGTCATACGAATCTCAAAGGGCCGCAAAAATATTCGTATCACCCAAAAATTCGTATCATCAGAAAACAAGAAAAAATGGAATAGTGCCGCGCATGTGACTTGCAGAGGCAACATGGCGTCGGCTCTTGCCGTGAAGAGGTGCAAGTAGCTTCAGCGGCCGCTTGTAACCTTTTGTAAAAACGCAGCTCAAGGGGTAAACTAAATTGCTCGTGCGGGAAAGGAGTCACAGTGTGGGAGAAAACTGCGCTATAAAATGCCATCTATGCCGAATATCCGCCACGGAAGTGGCCCAGCCAGCTGCTGCGAGCGCTTCGAAATTGCCGCCATGAGGCACACGTCTCCCCATTGCCGCCAAGTCTTGAGGCTCCTCCCACTGCCGTTTGCGGCTACCGAGGCAAAGTTGGCGCCGGGGTGGCCGGGGTGCCGGCCCGAATTGTCAACGCGAGAGTCAAAAGAACGCGTGCTCATCGTCGACGCGACGTGCGCACATGAACCGCATGCGATTCGTGCGCATCGGCATTGCACGCGCGTTATTTTCTTGCCCGCGTTGACGCTTTCGCCCCTGCGACAGATTCTAGCTCGCTCGAAAAGTGACGCCCGACGCGCGCGGCAGTGGGAGGAGCCTGCCCGAATTGTCAACGCGAGAGTCAAAAGAACGCGTGCTCATCGTCGACGCGACGTGCGCACATGAACCGCATGCGATTCGTGTGCATCGGCATTGCACGCGCGTTATTTTCTTGCCCGCGTTGACACTTTCGCCCCTGCGACAGATTCTAGCTCGCTCGAAAAGTGACGCCCGACGTGAGCGGCAGTGGGAGGAGCCTGCCTGACCGTGCCAATGGCAAGGCGCACTCTTCATGGCGGAAGTTTGAAAACTCTCCAGACAGCCCACTGGCCCCGTCGGAGATGTTTAGGCTTACCACGGTTGCGGATATTTGATTGGCGCTTTTCCTAGCTGCGCGGACGATGCCTTATAGTGTCGTTTTCGCCCACATTATGAGCTCCTTTACTGTACAAGTGACTTCATTTGTTCCTTAAGTGGCATCTTAAAGCGCGGTCAGAAGCGGTCGGTCAAGCCACGGAGAAAAAAGTATTTCAGGAGGGGAAACTGCTGCGCTGGGACAGCGCGGGCGGGCGGTGCGTTAATGTCACTGTGCGGCGAGGAGCAAATGCAGCTTGCGGAGCAGCGCAACAGATGGCGCGTCAACCGCGTTGCCATATTTTGCACGCTCTTCTATGGACGCGACGAACAAAAATTGTAGTGTCACAGATATATTGTAAAATTGCCAGATTTCTTTCTGTAAAAATAATAATTACAAGTGCTGGACATTTTAGCAGCAGTTATTAACAAATACTGCCCTATTTACATGCCGTACCGCGCTCGAAACGAAGTACTAGAAGGAATCCCGGAGCAGACGACGTCTGCCGACGCCGCCTCCTCGCCACGAGTGTTCACTCTCGCCGCTCTCGCCTCTGGCGGGCGTCTGCCCATTGCGGCAGCCGCCTATGCGCCGACTGACCTTGAACCGGCGAAGCTCTTCGGAAAGCGCGCTGCGCGGATTTTCCCTTTGGCGCCTCGCGACAGAGGGCGCGTCGGTGCCGTGCCTAGCGCAGTGACTTTATCGCGGCGCCGGAGCAAGCCCTGTTGCGCCTCCTGAATAATTCTTGCTTCGTGGGTCAAGCTACCCGCACCACTTCGCAGCTGGTGACACCGCCATGTTGCCGCCGCTTGCCGCGCCGTGCGCAGCATGCGGGCGGTATTCGCGGCGGCGCGTTTTCGTGAGCAGAAAATGCTCCATGCGGTTCCCACTTTAATGTAATCGACGCGCAAGTGGCGCAGGCAACATGGCAAGGCAACAACAGGGTAACTAGAGCACGGGGCATAGACCTCAGAAGCGAGGAGTGCGGAGAAGGCAAAATGGCAAAGGTATTCACCATCAGAAATGAGGGAACGCTTGATTGCTGTGGTTTATTCAAAAAGTGCAATTCAAAAAAGGAAGCTAGAGGCACCCGAGCTGCAGCCAGTGGAAACGACAGGTACAGAGCGGGAGGTAAAAGAAGGGAGGGAGAAAGACCAGGCGTCGAGAGGGTGAAATGTTGTTTGTTCGGAACAGCACCTCTCCTGCCGCTATTGTAAGCACCCCACGAGGAGGATTACCGTCAGCGAGGGAGGGCTAATGCTTTTGTGCCCGCACGCAACCAAGGCCGCACGGCCGCACCAACACCCCCGCCTCCCGTCCACGCCGCAGTCGTCTGCTTGCGGCTTGCGTGTTCATATCACCCGCACCGGAGTGATAAATGTGTATGGATTATCCGAATTGTTTTACATTGCATACAATGCATTTTCGCCGAGGAATTTTGAAAATTCGTATCACAACGAAATTCGTATCAACAGAATTCGTATCACTGAGATTCCGCTGTATTACCAATGCGCGTACCCCGAATATAAGAAACAGCCCTTTTTCACCAGACATCAGTGACCATTTGTCTATTTTTTGTTTATTCTCCACGGGTAAATGTGCATGTTCTAAGATACATTCCACTTGATCAAGATATTAACCCACAATCGTTAGGCGCGTTTCATTCTGTCATGCTTGCCACAAGTTTGGAATTCATTCAAGAAATGTGCGCTACGCCTGCCCAAGTAGAAAACTGTAACATAGGTAGGCCTAGCGACTTCCGGCGGCGGCATTGTCCAACACCTCTCCACCCGGGCCTCTCTCCCCGGCAGTGCAGATCTCCACTGAACAGGCGTTTATTCAAAGCCAATGGCCAGGCGGCCGCCACTGGGCATTGTCTGCCACTTCTTCTGCGGCTTTTCTGCCGACTTTTCACTGCAAATTCTTTACGATGAGATGGCCGGTCGGGTCAGCATAAGTCTGTGAGCTAAACTGCTCGGGACCGGCTAGTTCACATTCTTATTGAGAATATCATCGCTGTCTAATGGCGAATTCCATTGGGAGAACAGGAGCAAGTGGAGCGAGCAGCCAGAGCAGCACACGGGAGTAACAACGACGTGTGCTTTCATTCCGTGAATGAAACATTCGCGCTGCTCCGGGAGCAGTGAAAAGAGGGGGAGGGTGTGATATCAAGAGTCATGTGACCAAACTTTTCCTGCTCTCGCTTCCCAAAGCATTTCGCACGCTCGTGTTTTCCGCACGCTGTTCCTCGCCAGTTTTGCCAGATACGTGCCGGTGGTTTTGTGTCTGCCTTCCGCATGGCGACGAATGAAGAAGCCGAGCGGATGCTCATGTCCATGATAAGGTCACCATCGTATCTCCCTAAAATTAGCAGCGAACAATAACAGCATCCGCCGTCTTTTCCAGATATGACTCTATCTTCGGTCGCTGCTCCAGTGGGGTGAACAGGTGCTCGAACATAAGCTCATGCAATGTCAAATCGTCGTCGTCGTCGCTGCTGCTGCTGGTGTCCGATGATGAGTTTGCGCTTGAATCTGTGGTGCTTTCATCATCTAAAAGTAGCAGCATCGTCCAGACGGCCGCGCTTAGCTGCTGCCGTACGCACTGAGCGACTATCGTGGCTGCTGGATTCCGCCATTATTCCTCCGCCACCCGGGGATAAAACCAGAAATGACGTAAAAGATGTATGTATGTATGTTTGTGGTTTATTGGCGCAAGGGTTTCTAAGACCAAAGAGCGCCAGAACTATGTTATGTGGTCTTTCAATAGTCATGTTTGTGCTTAAAATATGTATGAAATGAGTATGATACATCTTAAAATACTGTATATATGGGTGTAGAGGGCCCGTCCACTAAAGCATGAAGATGTTCATAATGGTGGCTGAAATGGATTATGGGTGCAACGTGATGCACCTCGAGCCAAAGAGCATGCGACGAGAGTGGGCCTCCCGTGCGGACAAAGGGAGCATGAGGGCCTCACTCACTGCTCGTAGGCTCTGAGGTCACGCACTGTACGAGATGAGTTTTAAAAACTTGATGTCTGCAAGATAACTTAAAAGACTTTTGTTTGTAAACATAGGTTCATCTCCTAAAAACAGTGAAGGATGTAGTGGAATGTTGTAGGTATATATTTTCGGGAAATGCCGTTTTCTGGCTTCATTGCAGAATGTGCACTCAATTAATACATGGAGGACGGTGAGCCGTTCCCCACACTTGTTACAAACAGGTGGGAGTGTTCCATTCAAAAGATATGCGTGTGTAGCGTAAGTGTGGCCTATTCGCAGTCTGCAAATGGATACTTCAATGAATCTGTTTTGTTTTTCTGTTGTGTATCTTCCTAGGTTTGGTTTTACTGAGTGGAGCTTGTTGTCTGTGTGTGTGTCCCACATGTGCTGCCAGCATTTACGGATTCCCCTCCGGATTACTGGTTTCAGATCGAGGTGAGGGACCTGCGCTACATCAACACCACTACGTAGGGCCGCCAAAGTGGCGTTCTGGTCAGCAATTTCATTGCCCAGAATGCCACTGTGTCCAGGGATCCAGCAAACAAGTATTTTTAGCTTTGACTTATAGGCAGTTATAAGAGCTTTAAAAAGGCGGTTTAGAATAACGTTTTTTGTGGGCTTAAAGGAATCCAATGCAGTTACTACGCTTAGGGAGTCTGTGTAGATGACTGATTGTTGTATTTTGTTCTGTGTAATGTGTTCCACTGTGATTAGAATACCATAGGCTTCTGCTGTAAAGATGCTACAATTTCTGTTCAATGTCCTTGTGCTGGCAAAGTCCGGGCCATGTGCAGCACAGGACACAGAAGAAGAAGACTTGGAAGCATCTGTGTAAAAAGAGGCGCATGGATATCTGTGTTGTAAACTTAAGAAATGCTGTAAAATCAATTCGCGGGGTGCACGACGCTTGTCAATTTGTTTAAAGGATGTGTCACAATGAATAGTTGACATGTCCCAAGGTGGGACTATATCGGCGATACAGGTTTTTATGCCATCATCTAAAGACACCCCTATCTCCTCTGCAAGGCCTTTGACACGCAAGGCTACAGGGGCAGGGATCGACGGGCGCGCTAAATACAAATGGGCGGATGAGATGTCATTCACAATAGAATTGCATGGGTGATTCGTCATAGACATTGTCCTAATAGCATAGAGGAGTGCTGTATAAGCACGCTGGTGCTCTAGGCACCAGTGGTCGCATTCTACATAAAGACTCTGGATTGGACTTGTCCTGAAGGCTCCAGAGGCAAGGCGAAGGCCCAAATGTAGTACTGGGTCTAACATTTTTAAGGCAGTTTTAGACGCGGACCCGTATGTTACACTTCCATAGTCTATACGTGACCTAACTAAACTCACAAAGAGACGTAGAAGGCAGTCTTTATCAGCACCATAAGACTGATGTGACAACACTTTTAAAATGTTAATGGTTTTTAGGCATTTTTGTTTGAGTTTCTTTAAGTGCTGTACGTACGTTAGTTTTCCGTCAAGTACAACACCTAAAAACTTGTGTTCTTTCTTGACAGCAATCCGTTCTCCGTTCAGTGTGACATCGGGTTCTCGACGAATTCCACGCTGTCTTGTGAATAACACACATGTACTTTTGTGAGGATTCAATTTAAAACCATTTTCTTCCGTCCATTTTGCAAGCCTGTTCACACCTAACTGTATCTGCCTTTCACATATGGACTGATTGCATGACCTAAAGCTTATTTGGACGTCGTCAACATACATTGAGTAGGAGATTGAGGGTGGCAACGATTTCCCAAGTGAATTCATTTTAATTATAAACAGAGTACAGCTTAATACTCCACCCTGGGGAACCCCATTTTCTTGTATGTATGTTCTTGATACCACTGTCCCTACTCTTACCCTAAATGTCCGCTCCGACAAATAACTTTCAATAGTGTTTAGCATATGTCCAGACACACCGAATGCCTTGAGATCAAGCAGTATGCCGTAACGCCAAGTTGTATCGTATGCTTTTTCTAAGTCAAAGAAAACAGAAAGACAGTGCTGTTTGTGGATAAAAGCATCTTTGACATACGACTCAAAGGCAACTAGCTGGTCAGTTGTGCTTCGACCTGATCGGAAACCAGCCTGACAACTGTCCAGGATGCCGTTATATTCAAGAAAATGGATTAGCCTCTTATTTACCATTTTTTCAAAAACCTTTCCTAAGCAACTTGTCAGAGCTATTGGTCGGTAACTGGCAGGTAGTGAGGCATCTTTCCCCTGTTTTAATACGGCAACTACAACTGCTTCTCTCCAAGCTCTCGGAAAGTATCCCGCCGCCCATATTTTGTTGAACAAGTGCAAGAGTGTTCGGAGAGTTTCTGGGTGCAGATGTTGTATCATTGTGTATGATATACTATCTGCCCCAGGCGCTGAAGCCTTACATGTTCCCAAGGCGACCAAAAGCTCTGTTATGGAAAATTCCGTGTTGTATGGTTCGTCAGATCTTTTGTTATCACGAATCGGTTTCTTCTCCATAGATGTTTTGTGTCGTAAGAAAGCATTCGTGTAATGAGCAGAACTCGATACATATGAAAAGTATTTCGCAAGTGTGTTTGCCTGGTCCTCTAGGGTATCGCCTGTACTGTTGACCAAAGGTAGGGTGTGTGTTTTCCGTCCATTAAACTTTTTAATTCTGTTCCATACTTTGCCTGCATCTGTGTACGAGTTGATAGAAGTCACGAAAGAGCGCCAGCTATCTCTTTTTGCTTGCTGGCGAATGCGTCTTCCTTGTGCTTTTGCACGTTTGAAGGAAATCAAGTTTTGCGTAGTGGGGTACCTGCGAAGGACACCCCACGCCTTATTTTGAGCCTGCCGTGCAAGCCTACACTCTTCATTCCACCACGGCCTCCTAGTGTTAGGTGTGGCACCAGATGTTTGCGGAATTGAGCCCTCGGCAGCATGAAGAATGTGTGCAGTCACCAGTTCACAGGCTTCGTCAATGCCCAAATAGCTTAAGGACGTGTATGAAAGCTGAGATAATTGTTTAAATTTTAACCAATCAGCACCAGATTCCTTAAACTTTTTATGGCAGATGGAACTGTTACGGGCTTTATCAATGCCTTTCAAGATGACAGGGAAGTGGTCGCTCCCATAGGGGTTGTCGTCCACTTCCCATTCAACAGCCGGAAAGAGGACAGAAGAGCCGATCGCCAAGTCTATGTGTGAGTATGTATTGTGTGTAGTGTTGTAGTATGTCGGCTCTTTTTTGTTAAAGAGACAAGCTCCGGATGAGAAGAGGAATTTTTCTATCAAGCGGCCCCGGGAATCTGTGCGTTCAGATCCCCATAGTGGGCTGTGTGCATTCAGGTCACCTACGAGTAGGAACGGTTCCGGCAGCTCATCTATGAGAGACTCAAATTCAGAGCTAGATAAACGATATTCAGGGGGAATGTATAGTGAGCAAATTGTTGTTAATCTGTTGAAAATAATTGCCCGGATTGCAACCGCTTCTAGGGCGGTACGCAATTGAAGAGATTGGCAAGGGATAGATTTTTGCGTAACTATAGCTACGCCACCAGAGCAGTGCGTGCAGCTATCTCTGTCTCTCCTAAATACTGAGTATTGGTTCAGGAAATTGGTGTGCTTAGGTTTCAAGTGTGTCTCCTGTAAACATAGGATGGCTGATTGCGTTTTGTGTAGGATTTCATATATATCATCTAGGTTTTTAATAAGGCCCCGGCAGTTCCACTGTGTAATTATTTGTGCTACCATAAATGTTTAGGGAGGAGATTTTACCTGGTGTAGATGAGGACTCGGGCTGGATGTATACTATCTATCAGTTCTGACTTGGGCCTGTGACACGGGTGGCTGGTGGCTTTTTGCCTCGCCCCGCCATGGTGCGCTGTTCTCTTTCCGCCTTTGGCACTGGCAGAGACGGTGTTACCTCCATGTCATCATCTGAGTGGTGTGACAGTGACGAGATGGAGTCCTTGCGGGCTCCGCCTCGGGATATGTTCGAAGTGGAGGCAGGAGCCCCTGCCGTCCCCGACTGTTTGTTGGACACAGAAGTGGTCGTGGGACCGACCACATCTACGTCCATGGCCGCCTGCAGTCTGGCAGCCGGAAGAGGAGGATTGACGGCAGAGCCGTCACTCCTCACACTCGCAGCTAACACAACACTTGCGGGCGCCACAGGTGTCGTGTCGGATGGTTGGGCTGCCTTGGGCAGCACCTGGGGGGGCTGGGACGGCACCAAGTCTGCTTCGCAGTACTGGGTGGCCGCCGTGACTAGACGCCGCTCCGCCCCCCGGCGAGCTGCATCGGCATACCTTTGCGAAAACATTGAGTGTTTCTGTCGTGCTTCTTGATAGGTAATGTTCTGGGTGACCTTCATGTTTATGATTTCTTTCTCGGCTTTGAATTTAGCACATGACCGAGAGTATGCAGCGTGGGGTTGTTCACAGTTGGCACATTTCAATACGTTAGAAGCACAGTTCTCTGAAGGGTCATGATGTCCTGCGCACTTGGCACATGTCAGTTTTCCGCGGCAGGTGGTAGTACTGTGCCCATACCGCTGGCACTTGAAGCAGCGGCGTGGGTTGGGTATGTAAGGTCGTACGTTGCAATGAAGGAAGCCTGCAGTGACAGACTCCGGTAGGACACTTCGGTCAAAAGTTAGGATCACATGTTTCGTTTTTACTTCTTTGCCATCGCGTCTGATCATTATTCTTCTTACCGCAGTAACGCCCTGGTCACGCATGCCCTCGAGGAGGTCAGACTCACTTTCATTGAGCAGGTCCATCTCAGATATGACGCCCTGCGAGCTGTTAAGGCTCCGGTGTGGCGTTACAGCTACTTCAAGGCCAAGTAGGTCGGTCTGGTTCAAGAGACTATCAGATTGTTTTTTAGTAGATAGTTCTACAAGCACGTCCCCCGATGTCAGCTTCTTTGCCTTGTAGTTCGCGCCAACTACACTCTCAATGAACTTGGCAATTAAGAAGACCGACTTGCAGGTAACTGGAGATTCCTTGTTCTTAGATTGTATCACTAAGAAGCGAGGAAAGTTGTCCGGGGTGTTAAATTTCATGTTGGGCAGAGGTTTGAAAATTACATCGGTGCGGGCCCTTTTTGGGGCCCGATCATTTGGAAGAGAGGATTTCGAAAGTACCATGCGGCATAGTATAAAGCAGGGAACTGGGGTACTTTCTTCTTTGACGTTACCCTGATGGTCAAAGAGGTCCCGGAGCTCCCAGCCTGATAGACAGACAGGGAGCCCATCGGCCGGAGCTTGACCAGGGCTCCGACGGCCACCGTTCACGGCTTTAACCCTTCACCTTTCAACTTCTCGCCACGGTAGGTAACAGCTTAAGTATGGGGGGCTCGGGGTACGCGGTGTCGCCACTCACCGTCACCAAGATTACTCAAGGTGCCCCGTGCGGGGATGACGTAAAAGAGGTCATGTGACTTCCTGGGCGTTCCCTGTTACTCTGCCGCTGGCGACGGAGCACCGAGAACTGCTCTCGGCTGCTCTCGGCGCCAAAAAAAAAGTGCTCCTCCTCGACCAATGAAACACAACGCCCCTGCTCCTGCCCGACCACTGGAAGACGCCAGAACTCGCGAGAGCACTTTGGGTGCAGTTAGAAGTGCTCCTGTTCACCCAATGGAAAGCGCTATAATAAGTTTCTAGAAAGCGTCTCAAAGCCTAAGTTTAGACCTCAAAGTAGTCTGTCAATAAGATTAGACTGCCAATATGTCTGTCTCATAGGGCTCCAAGCAAGCGGGCCCAGGTGGCACAACTGCTCTCCTTTAAATACAGTTCTAGGCCACAACAAACTCAGAACAGGGACTTCCCTGTCCACTCATCGCGCAGTAACACAATTCTTCTGCACTACGATTACCGCATGAGATGTTTATATATTTTGTATTTATAATACTGTTGATATTTGTTGCGCGATTGTATCTTCTGCAGCAAAATTAACATTTCTTTCACAAAAGAAACAGTGCACAAAACAATCCTCCAGACTTCTTTACAAGGCGCAACTGAAGATAGCCCCCTCTGCAGCAGGCAAAGAGTTGAGTTGAATTAAAAGTTAGGTTACCTTAAACGTTAAGCTTAGGGTAGACAAGGTTAGGTTCGCAGTTGCATGAGCTGCCGCGACTGCTAGTATGGCGACCAAGCACAGCGTGGGGGCAGAGACTGTGCGTAAGTACTTAGCGATTCCATCATGGCCGACCACAGTTCCCGGTTGACTTGGCACCGGCGTGGTCCGACCTTGAGGCAGTTGCGGACCAGGTTCTGCAGCAGCCACGGGCTGGCCACAAAGGCCCGGAGGATCCACACAACGGCCAGGGCGTGTTCATTGTCCCCCTGGGGGTGGAAGATGCAACTGCACCGAAGGGAAAGAATATTGTGTACCACTGCCCGTGGACAAATCTCGGGTCTTCTCAATTCAATAGCCGTGCTGCTACGCAGGCGTCTGAAATGGCATTCGAGTTAATTGGCCTTCGAAAGTTTAAATGAGCAACATTTGAAAAGGCCACTTCACTAAAATGTCATTCGAGTGGCATATCAAGCACATGTGTACCAGGGGTAGAAGTCAAATACATCTTGTACCTCGGTGCGCTTTACGTTTGGCTTTTAATGCACGCGGGTCGCAATTGGGGGTCACAATCATTCTTTGGATAGTTATCGTCCAAATGTAGCTCACTAACCTGACCCCACATTAACACAAATATTCCTGCTAACCGATACAAAAAAAAAAAAAAAAAAAAAAAAGCAATCTGTTGTATACTGGGGGGGGGGGGGGGGGGGGTGGTGCTTGCTATCTCCGAATTGCATCAAGCAAATATTTTCCCAAACACAAACTGAACACGTGAATAAAAGTGAGCCTATATTTTTATTCATTTTTTGTGTCCAAGTTACGGGGAGAGCAGCAGGTGAGCGTGTGCATCAGATGGCTGATTCTTTTTTGTTTTTTTGTTTTTCTTTCTCACGACCGTAAAATGATGCCCCAGCTATGCCAGTCCATCAGCAGGCCCGCCGAAAAACCGCACTCTAAACAGTACCGTGCTTCAGCCAACCGCGTTTTAAGCGGTATGCTTATGCGTTGAGTTCTATGGAAGGCAAACCGGTGGTCACAAAAAGCTGCATTGTATCTGGTCCCGCACTATAAGTGGTTACGTAATAAAGGGTCTACACTGCTGCTATATCTCTTGGACCTAATAAAAAAGAGGCAATACAGGATGAAGCATTGATAGGAACGAAAGAAAACTACCACTGAAAATAATACACGACAGTTCTCTCCAATCTCTGCGCACCTCACGGGGGTGAAGTGCAGGGGGATTATGCTGTGTTTGAGCATAGCACAAGAAAGCCACTGAATTGGGCAGCAAAGCAACCATCACTGCCTTCACACAGTCCATAAAGACTGCACCACGTTAGCCGTGCCCACCAGCAGTCCCTCTTCCATCTCTCTCCCATAGTCAACCAACTTCAGAACAACGCCAACCAATGGGGGAAACAAAGAAAGGACAACACACTGCCACGTGTTTGTTGTCCTTTCCTGTCCCACTTGTTAGCACTGTCCTGAACTTCGTTATAAGCGAACCAACTAGCCCAAATCAGCGTCTTAACTCTCGTAGTCGCTAAACGAAGCTTCCCTGGACAAAGTAGGGGGGAAGTGAGGCTCACGTTGCCAGCTTGAGGCTGCCCATTTCGGTGTCAAGCCACAGAGCGGGGTCAAGCCCCATCCGCAGGACTCGGATGAGCCGGTCCCGGTCGCTGACCGACACCTGCAGGCACGGGTTCCCGTGGCTCACTGTCCGGTTCAGCCGGTTCAGGTCCCCGCCAGCAGCAACCAGCATCCGCAGGAGCTGATCCGTCGCCAGCACCAGTGCTGCAACAACCGGCGCAATTACCCGCCTCACACACCATAAAATTCAAAACCGAAGATCTTTAAGTGCCAAAGTTACAGTTTTTCACTACAGGGCAGCCACAGAGTCAGAAGGAAAAAAAACTTCACTTCCTGGGCCTGGCTAGATCACACCACAAGCACTTGGTGCAGGTACGGTGTACTAGAAGACAGACGTGTGTCACGCGGGGGAACGAAAACATGGCGAACGTGGGTCCTTTTTTGCGATGAAAAAAATTTGTGTGGAGCGCCAACACTCCCCGAGAACTCCTGTTGTAGCCAGAGCCACCTAAGCAATTTTAACCAACTCAAACAGAACACTTCAACCAGGAGATATACTTCCAGTATGTTGCGAAAATGCTTCTAATGACACTCAGTTTCACTGTTTTCTTCAGGCAACATATTCCAGTCGGATATTGCATGAGACAAAAAAAATTTATGGGTATGATTGTGGCTGATCGGTTGCCCCAATAGTATTACTGTGATGTGTCTCAGCTTGCTTACTTGCGACCGCATCATCGCAACGGACGTCGCCAAATCATGCGAGGGTGACAGTGAAAAAAGAATGGCACTTTTGCATGCATTTTTGTTGCAAATTGCACGCAAATAACCAAAAAAGAAAAAAAAAAAGAAGAAGAAAAGAAACTCACAATGTTTGGGTTCTGCACACTAAACTTCAGTCTGATTAGTAGATGATTTAGCAAGGTGCGGACTAGATGAGTTTAGTGGTGTGAAGACTTCCATATTTCATGTAGTACACTCCGCAGTTCAACGAACTGGAGTTGCAGGCATGCTCGCAATCAGAATTCCAGACTAAGGAACGTTCTGCAGTTGAACCTGGCTATATCGAGCCCGTTTACACAAAATTATCCTCTAAATCAAACAATTTCTGAATATGGAATGTTTGCCATGTGAATGTGTAGCAAAAATCACGCTTACAATACACAGAAATAGCAGCAACTACTGACGTATCCAACTGCAAGTGGCACAGAAGTGCCCCCACAAGAAGGCTTTCTCGTGCGACAGAGGAGAAACCTGCTGACACGTTTAGTCCGGGGGTTCATGTGCATCTCTTTCACCTCGCTCTCGCTCTTTCCAGCTCTTTCTGCATCTCGCCAGCCACCGACGACCCCCAACATAAGAAATGGTCCTGGCCCTCCCGCCCCATTGGCTCAGACAGCCAATCACAGGCTGTCGTGACTCCTGTTCGCTCGTCGTAAGAGAGGCGTGAGTTCTTCCTGCCTCTTTTGCGTTCGTAGTGATCGTAGTGTTTGAATTGTTGGCGTGTTTTTGTTGGACTTTCTTCAGCTGTGTAGCCGTGATGGCTGGTGCGAAGCGGCACGATGTGCCTTTCGCCGTGAAGCCGGAAATTAGAAACAGAGTGGAACGTGATGAGAGGTCCACCATCGCCGCGGCACACAACATTCCAAGGAGCGCATACTGAAAAACAAGGCAGAGATTATTAGGGCTAAGGCAGACAAGAGGCCTGATGCCTACGGTGCCCAACACACGCGCACAGCTGCGTTTGAAGATGTCGAGACGGCCGGTTTGTCGACGTTCAAGTCACGCAACATTCCGGTATCTGGCTTCATGATAGAGAACAAAAAGCCAAGGACATGCTTTTCTCCTCAGCAGGGAAGACTTTCGTGGTGGCACCAGTTGGGTACAGCGTTTTAACGATTGGGACGGGATTGTCGGGAAAGCGGCCACTGGCGAAAGCTGAGCTGTGGATTTTGAAGCCATGAACAAATGGGTCCAAGAAAACTGGCCTATGAAACGGCCTATGAAACAGAAAACTGGCCTTCGACGCCAATGAAACGGAATTATTTTGGCAAGTGCTGCCAAACAAGACACTTTATTGTCGGGACGATCAATCCCATGCCAGCAAATTGAGAGCTTCGATTTTTCAAAGGAACTCAATGCCGTAAGACGAATGGAAAAAAGAACTGGCCGCGTATCTGCTCACTTCGCTGCAAGTGTCATTGAAAGACGATAGTCATCTGCGACCCCTGCCACTTAAATGCCTCCCTTCTCTTTCCCACCAAGCTCACATGCTCTTCCCCTCCTGTCCCGCTCCACCCCCGATAAACAACGTGGAGGTTTGCTCAAGTCAATTCAATTTTGCCGCGTTCCGCTACTCCCGTGCCATCTACAGGAACATTTAATTACTGTTGGACTTCTTGGAATGCCGCCCTAGAGGTCCGGGCTCTGGCACAAGCTCTTTTTGTGTTTTGGAGTCAAAGCAGTGTTTTCAAGGTGTCTTTTTTAAATTTGTGATCCCAAAAATCGAGCACGCATCTATTTTGAATTAAAAGAACATTGAGAGTTCCAATTGTGTATCGATGTTTTGCCTCAAATACGTTGTTTATTCGAATCTAAGCCGATAGTTTTTTTGAAATACTGATATATCAAACTCCAGGGTAGGCTTGGATTCAAGGATTTTGAAACACGCACCAATTTCCAAGTGAAATTGAGAAAAGTGGCGCGCAGCTAGCGCCACCTAGAAAAGAAAGTATTGTAGCCATTACTAGGCAAGCCAGTAGCCACCAAGTGCACGCTAGGGGCCATAGCTAGGGGCGATGCCGCCATTTTGAACTGTGTTGATAGTGTCCTGCGTGCGGCGTGGTGTTTGGCATTTATTCACAGCGCAATGGCACCAAACAAGCGGTGCCATTATAGTGCCACTTTTAAAAGAAAAGTTGTTTTAGCCACGGAGTTGTTGTCAAACGTTCAAGCCAGGCGGGACTTCGGCGTGGATGAAAAAAATGTCCGTCGTTGGAGGACGCAATGGAAGAGGATATTTGCGTGCGCCGCAACGAGGTTGGCATTCACTGGACCACGAGAAGGCCGTCACCACGAAATGGAGATGGCATTGGCCGGCTTCGTTCGGACACAGCGAGCAGCTGCCCTTCCAGTAACGACAGAAGTGCTCCAGGCAAAACCAAGGGAGCTTTCAAGGGAACGAGGCTTATCGCGGGCACACTTCAAAGCCAGTCGGGGCTGGCTACAGAAATTCATGAAGCGCTTCGGCTTTAGCCTCCGTCGTCGCACCTAAATCGCCCAGAAGCTGCCCAGTGATTTTGAGGAGAAACTGATTGGGTTCCAGCGTTATGTGCTGCGAAAGCGGGAAGCAAGAGCCTATCCACTAGGCCAAATAGGCAACGTGGACCAGAAGCCGGTATATTTTGATATGCCTGTGGCGTACACCGTCAGTGACAAGGCCGCCAAAGAAGTGAAGGTGCGCTCTGCAGGATATGAAAAGCAGCACGTGACTGTGATGCTGTGCTGCACCGCAGATGGACATAAGCTTCCTCCTTATGTTATATTTAAGAGGAAGACGCTGCCCGCCAAAGAAGTCTTCCCGTGAAATGTCATTGTGCAGGCCAACGAAAATGGCTGGACGATGAGCGCCATGGTCGAAGAATGGGTAAGGCTTGTGTGGTGGTGGCGTCCATCCCTTTTGTGTAAGAACTCGCTACTTGTGCTTGACTCATACCGCGGGCACTTGACCGACAGCGTGAAGGCTGCACTCGCTGAGGCGAACACCGACCTCGCTGTGATACCGAGTGGCCTGCGGGCCAGTGGCAGCCGCTCGATGTATGCACAAATAAGCCATTCAAGGATCGCCTGCGGGGGTTCTACACGGACTGGTTGAACGAGGAAAACCATCAGCTTACGGCAACGGGCCGCATCAAGTGCGCATCACTGTCGCAGGTGGCAGGCTGGGTAGGTGCAGCTCGGGACGCCATCCCTGGAACCTTGACCGTGTGCTCCTTCAAGAAGTGCAGCATATCGAATGCGCTTGATGGTACTGAGGATAGGGCACTGTTTCAAGATGACAGTGATAAAGAAAGCGAGGAGGCTAGCAGCGATGATGACTCAGAAGGAGCACCGCATCTTCATCTTCAATACAATGTGTTCTCATTTTGTGAACGCTGACCTCGCCTTTTTGTTCAGCCTGCATTCGAGGACAGTTTTTTTTTTTCTTTTTTCTTTTTCGTGGCTTCGGACTTTCTGGGGTCAGCTTAGAATTGGGGCCAGCCTAGATTCGAATAAATATGGCATGCCTAACGCTCTAATTTTGATAAATAAAGTTGACAAGCATGAACCGCGTTTCCAGATTCAGTGGTTTACAAAAGTTTGGCCTATATAAACGTCCCATTTTAGAATTAATTTTAACTTTTAGCCGGGCGGCTGAATCGAGGGTCAGACAGACATACCAGAATTTTCCCGCTTAAGTAGGCCAAGAAAGGTTTTAAAAGGAATCACTGCAGAGAAAGAACTCTGCCAAACACTGCCTCATGTCCCAATTAGCCATTTCGATAGGTGTGCCACACACGCTTACCGCAGGCCATGGGGCTGACGCACTCATCACCGATGTGGTTCGGGCTGGCCCCCGCATCGAGAAGGATCCGGGCGGAGGCAGGGTCCCCTTTGAGCACCGCGTACGACAGGGCCGTGTGGTAGTGCGGGTGCAGGTGGCGGGGCAGCTGCTTCAGGAGCGTCGTCACCCGCAGCAGGTACCTGTCCACCTCAAAGCCGCTCCTGAGCAGCTCCGACAGGCACTCGCTGGCTGTGCGGGAGAGGGGAAGTGATTTAGGGCTCCAAATGGACTTTCACATGTCTCATGACCCCCTGTGGAAGAAAGGAGTCCGACGCCACCGGAACGAAAGAATAACTGACTGAATTGCCTTTAACTTATACTAACATGGCGTCCAAGCGTCATCGTCTTCCTTCTCTTTCGTTCTGTCGACGCCTGCGTCATACTCTTCTTTATTCTGCGCTATCCCGTTCATCCGATGAACCATCCTTCCCACCCCACACATAAATGCAGTTAACCAGTCACCGATGAATATCCTGAACCTCAAGGTCCCCATGAGGGCTCCATCCGTCAGATAATAGACCGCACAGGCTCCGACCAAAATACACATTAGCACTGTCCCTCTCAAATCCGCCTGACGCAGTCAGATAACCAAGCTGCCATGACGGCACGTCTTTTGGGCACACGCCGACAGTTACCGCTGGAGTCAGCGAATCCAGGTTAAAATGCGCCGCCCCATCTTCCACGGTCTTGAATTCTGATGATTATTCTTCAGCAGCCCTGAAAAAGAGTTCTTTCAGCGCCTTCCGCTTCTTCCTCAAGCTTAGTGCTTCGGCAATTCTCCTGTCCATGTGTGAGGCATTCTTTCTCTCCCCACAACGCCCCGCTGTGACCCGTTTCCATCAACCTGCGACGCCCCTTTACGGGCAGTGCCAATCTTTGATCTTTGGTAACCTCTGGCCGTTCACTACAAATATTGGCGTCCCATCTCACCGTTCGATTTCCGCGGGTTAAAACCATCAATTCTGATGCTTGGGACATTTGCTGTAAGTGGCTTCTAAAAATGTTACAGGGCTTGATGAGCAGGACTGTAGCTCCCGGTACTCTACGAGGACTCTTCAGGTAGCCTTGAAAACAAGGCATCTTTAGTTTGGAAGTCAGGTGTAGCCAACGAAGGGGTGACATAGTCTCTCCCTTTGCTTGCGGCCGCAAATGTGATGGGAGTGCAGTTTCTGGCGAGTTAACTTCTTCAGCGGCGTATTCGAAATCTGGTGGTTCGATCCACATCTTAGTTACAGCAAAGAACTGTTGAAGTTTGCCAATCTATTCAATGTCTTCATTACCTTGCAATGTTCCCTGGTGTCAGCATTGCTGTCTTTTAATCGATGGTACAACCGCCTCATAATGTCGATCATCTGATCTTCATATTCAATGTTGGTTGTGAATTTCTCGTTTAGGCAGTCGGTGTGAATAAACTGTGCAATTTTATCATTTAACTGTCTTAGCACAACTTCAGTCCTTGTAAGTCGCGCAGAAAACTCTTCAACATAGCGTGCCACGCCAGTGGTGCTTACATTCAGGATGAATGTCTCTTTTGCGTTGCTGCACAGTTCTCGAGCGGCTATCCTTTCTTTGGCCCCTTTTTGCCTTTACTTCTTGAAGCAGCATATTAGGGCCGTATGAAACTTTGCTCGTGCTGTCGAGGTACTGTCTCTTTCATTGTGTGGTAAGTTGCGACGTTCATCATCCGACTCATCATCCGATGAACAAAATGTAACATCCCACCTCCAGAGTTCTTCAACGTACACCCCTTGTGGAACTTTGAACCAGCATCCAAAGTGGCACAAGGACCCTTGCTTCGTTGATGCTGAGGGGCGAGGGGACACAAACTGGACTTTGCTGCACATTCACTGAATAACACAACTTGATAAAATAAACCTCGCTTTTCACATTAAACACCAAATTAGGTAACATTTACTTACGTTTCCCCCAGCTTTTCTTTCAGTACTTATGGCAACTGCTGCAAGCACTTGAGTACTGCTTCAGCTTTCTGCCAACAGATGACAGGCTAGTCAACTTGCCCCCTGCTTTCCCCCCAGTACAGGGGGGCAAACCATGGACCAGTTTTTGATGCATGGGGCCTATGAGGAGATACGTAACACAACAGGTGCACATTGAGAATATACATACCATCCCAAGATGGCGCCACCGGAGCGTGTGTGCGGACAAGTGTTTAGAGTCGATTGTCGGCCGCCAACAGTATGTCGAGTGCTGCAAATGTAACATGCACTACCACTGCAAGTGTGCCAACGTCATCGGCAACGCCTACGATGAGTTGATGACAACTGGCGTGAGTGCATACATCTGCAAAGCGTGCGAATGAGACGCCACCTCGATGGCTACTAAACGTACCGCCAGCGAAGTGGCGCAACCCGATGCCGACGATGACGTCACACCTGCATTGCAGAGCAGCGAATTTGCATTGATGAAACAACAGTTGTGTCTGAAGGTTGACAGCCTGACAGCTGAGGTCGGTGAACTACGAGTTGACACTGCGTCACTCCAGCAACAAACTGAGCGAACGACCGAGCTGCTACGCAAGCTACCAGTGAACTCCGCAACCGACTTTGCCTCATTGCAGCTCCATCCTTCTCAAAATTCAGAGCTTCTACGCACAGCGGTGAGCGAGAATCGTGTTGACCCACAGCGCCCCTCTGACAAACAACTGTATTCAACTGTGCTAGAGTCGGACGGCAAACAAAGCATGCCAACCACCCCGTGGAAGGATGCGACGACCGACAAGAGGGAAGGCGCGGCACCTCCCCTGACTACCAGGCCCTCACAGTTTCCTGGCGCTAATCAAATGGCCCTTAAACATGAGGCACCTCCGACAGAGACGGCTGAGCCGCCGAAGATCATGCAATCATGCCGGTCGTTCGGACAATGATTCGGTCCACGTGCGTGAGCATTAGCAGGCCTGCCCACTACAGCTGGATATAGTGGTGCAAACATGGCCAGCTTGTAAAGGAAGGTGGGGGCCACTTGCCTGGCCCACTCGATGGCAATGTGGAAAGGGGGAAGCATGGGCTCGAAGCCCTCCAAGGGTGGGTCCGTCTCCGAACGCTGGAATGGATGCAGGCAGTCCGTCTGGAGCTTCTTCAGGTCCATGGCGGCAAGCAGGAGCTTCAGGCAGCTGCAAACGATGCAAGCAGTGCTGAGCTCGGGAATGCACACTCACCTTCACTCACGGAACGCGACACATGCTGTGCTTTGTAAAAGGATTTTGCCCTACACGAGTCTGTACTTCATCATCATAGCCATTTTCAGCACTGCCAGGCGACGACAACGGTATGGGAGGTTGCATACATGTGCAGTCACAAGAACAACAAAATGCGGCAGCGCAAACCGTGCAATTTCTTTGCATGTAAATCAAACTGTGGCAGTTACCATAACGACGTCTAGTAATCACGTTTCCGAATATAGTGTGGACTATTTATAACGTAACTACAGTGTACAACAAGATAAGGTGTGTCACAAGGAGGGAAAGACCACATGGAAAGCACGGGTCCTTTTTTGCGATGAAAAATTGTATGGAGCAGCAGGCGTCCCCCTGAGAAGTCCTTGTTGCAGCCAGCGCTACCTAGAAGTTTTTAAATCAAACTAAACAGTTATTTGAAAGGTTTTATAAAACTTTATACCATAAAATAAAGAAATAAGACTACTTAGGGCAATAAATGATGAATAATTAAACAAACAAAACTTTAAAAAACAACTGGTAAGCAGCGGCCACCAGGGGCGCTGCTTATAACAGGAGTTCCTCAGCAGAAATTTTCATCGCAAAAGGGACCCCCCTAATTGGCCCCGAACGACACACCTTTCTCTTCTAGTACACTGTAACATAACCCGTTATATCGCGGAACCGGACATAACATGGGTTTTCCTGGCCACCGGTAGGGCTCACACAGAATTCAATGCATAAGCGTACTGATTATGTAATGTGGTTGACAACGCCATTCATAGTGCGGTTCGTTGGCGGGTCCGCTGATCAACCGTTGCAGCTGGGGCATCGTTTTGAAGTCGCAACAAAGAAATAGGCACCCTTCAGTTTGCACTCGTGTGATAACCACAACTCCCCTTGCTCTCGGCCCACCTCTGAAGATAGCAAGCCTCCCCCCCCCCCCCCCCCGGGCACAGTAAGATTGTTGCAATTAGAACCTTGCGCAGATAAGCAACCGCACGTTTCCTTTTCGAACATCTGGACATGGCAAGCCAAGCTGCGGTGACGCCGGAGGTTTCCACTATCTGTATGTTGTGCTGATAAAGCAACCACCTTTGGCACCGCGAACACAAGGCAGCTAAAAAAAAAAAAAAAAAAAAAAAAAAAAACAGCCTTTTTATTACGTTGTCTCGCCGGCGTAAACCAGCTGCTTCCCTCCCTTGGCACCCATTCATCTATTCTTCTAGGCACTAAGAAACACATACATCTGATTTCAAAAAAAAAAAAGAGAGAGAGAGAGAGAGAGAGAGAGATTGTACCTCTGTTCTCAAGTTCTCTGTTCTCTGAAGGGTAGGGTAGCTTGCGATATGGTAGGATTCGCGTGTGTTTTGTTTATAATGCGGCACCACTTATACAACGGATTTTCCCGGCTCCCACGACACACATTGTAAGCACTCTGCACAATATACACGAATACTGCCATTATTACTTGACCGCCGCAAAACACAATCTCGTATTTTGCATTGTGTTTCTTTGCTTTCATGCTTTTGCATTTTGTGGCAAAAACGACGCACTCAAGGCACACTACACAGCCTTTCACCAAGCCCACTACAAAGAATGTACTCACAAGTTCCTGCTTTTTGTAGCACAACTGTTTGCTTTTTTTTTTTCTTTGTGCACGTTGCGATGAACCAAATATGAATTTTTTCCCTTCTCTTGCAGCTGCTACAGCCCACTCCTATAACGTAATTATCAAAATTCTGTCACGGAATCAGTTAGATTCCCTATACGTTACCATACTAACTCCAAGCAAGAAATATTGTACATTTTCCAGAATTTGTTTCTCTCATTCCTTCATTTCGAGTTATCTATCTTTCCTTACTTCTATCCGTGCACATTGCCCCTACTATTCTTCTGCCCCTGGTTCCTTCAGATGACCCAAATTTCTTTTCACGTTTCACAAAGTTTACTTGAAAATTAAAAGACCAGTGTCCCCCCTTAAAAGTTTCTGCCCCATATGTCATCACCAGCTGTACGCATTGGCTGTAAGCCTTTCTTTTCAGTGACCTGGATGGCCCATGGTGCATTATCTGAAGGCACCTGCTATTTGCCCCCCCGCCCCCCTAGTCCATGGGACTAGTTCTGCACTTCACGTAAACAATTAGGAGGACGGTTAAAAAAATAAAAAAGGGAAGGCAAAATTAAAGTGAAAAGGCAGAATACTGCGACATTTCAAAAAACAATGAGTGCAGTGGTGTTCTGTGCATCTGAAGTGTATCTATAGTACCTATACTCAGTAAAGTGAGAGATTGGCGTTGGTACTATAGCAGAAAGACAAAATGCCCTATGTCCGAGCATGCCTGAGATTCCGAAGTAGTTGTAACGCTACAAAACCTTTTTGGCACGGTACAACATAACACCGACCCTGTAGTACAGCCACTGCCAAGAAAGTAAAAGAGGGATTCCACATTGCAGACATGCAGGGAGAAAGAAACCCCTCTGCCGTGCTACATGTTACATGTTACATGCAGACATCATGTTAGATGCAGACAGACAATCAAACGCAGGACTATGCCAAGAGCAGCCACGGCCGATTAAAAACTGACTCGTGCCAGCAACCAAAATGTGACGCAAAAACGCACTCCCCAGCCAAAGCGAAGAGCTGGGCTGCCCGCACAAAGCGCGGCTCACCGCACGGCGTTGGACTGTGCGGCCAGGTGCAGGCCCGTGACGTTGTCGGTGGTGGTGCGGTTGGGGTCGGCCCCGTAGCGGAGCAGCAGCTCCACGCACGCCTCGTGGCCCTTCTGAGCGGCGGATCATCAGGGGCGTCGCCCGGTCGACGGCCCCCTGGTCCAGCAGGGTGTTGCTCCCCTACACAAGGAGAGAAGAATCACCCCTCTTTGGTAGGGAGAATTCGCAAAGGACGGCCCGTGACAGGTATAGTCGTGTCAACGCCGCCTGTACAACATTGCCTGTCGCGTCAGCCACTTTTCACTGAGAGCCTGAGGCATGTCCACCAAATTAGGCGTCCTAGGGGCCCTAAACACCGAGCGCACCTTGAGAAGGCTGTCCCACCCTGCAAATAATTTTGTATAGTTTCCCCGTGATGCGGTGCACTGCAGCAGACACTATAGGTTAAACTATAGACCCTATAGGTTGTATTCAGTGGCAAGGCACGCATGCAGGCAACCATGTGAGTGCGTCGTCACTGGTTATGTCGGGCTCTGCGGGATGGCGGTACTTGTCCATGCTAAGCACATTGCTTTGTGTAGGACATCGCAAACTCTACATCACCAAATGCATAGTATGCCTTGACTCCAATGTAAATGCGATTAATACCATCTCTGTTGACACCACCATTGAGGATCGGTTTGAAACGGAGCAGACAATGCACGTGTGTTTTTTTCTGCGGCATGCGAGCGCAGTAGCACAAGCTGCACCGTGTCCGTGGCACTTTGGCCATGTCTGTGGCCTTTTCCAGTGTTGCCGAGCGAAGAAAATGACAGCTAAACTTTTCAGTGAATACCATCTACACAGGCCGCATGCATGTGGACAGACCAGCGAGCTGGGAAGGGCAGGAGAGAGCAACCATAACTGGCATTGTTATACAGGTGGCAATGTCTTGTTGTCACCAACATGCCCTGGGAGTCCGTTTTGGAGCCAAGGCAAAGCCAGCTGTCTTTTGCTAAGCTGTTTTCAGGGCACAACGATATTTTTCAGCAAATTCACAAAGGGGAGCAGATTATTCCACGTCAGCAGAAGGAGCGCGCTTGGCTTTTATGTTCGAGAGGGCATGCACTCTCGTTTGAAGGTGCTGAGCAGCCACTAGTCAGCAAAACCAGTAGGTGTGTCCAATACACTCTCAAGGTTCGGGCTAGCGTCCTTAGAATTAAACGCGACAAGGTCACCCTGTCTGAAACTGCCGTTCTGGAGCCACAACAGAAATCATGGTGCAATGAACTTGTCATTCAATGCAGTGCTGCCAAAGCGGCAGAGCTCATCGCCTAGGTCCGTCAGCATTGTTAATACAGACGTTGCAAACCAAAGCATAATAAAGCACTCTTGAGTCGGCGAGATTAAAAATCAACAATTGTTGTCCCTCTTGTACAGCTTCCCGTAAACCAGGAAAACTTGTGTACTGTGATTGTGGGCTGTGGATGTGGCTATTTATAGTGAGCTGGCTCACCCTTTGTAGAATACAGTGATGTTCCAACTCAGTCAGACATTTTAGCAAAATCAAATGCTCAGTGAAAACTTGGGAAACTCGAGGAATTCCAAATAGAGAAATCTAACTGTCACGCGTGTCAAGGGCAGTCGTCCGCCTGAGAGGGGATGCACGAGAACTTGAAAAAAGAACGAAGACCGTAAATTTGAAGTGCACGCCAAAAACGGACCAATCCATGAGCACTGTGACGGAGTTTCAAAGCATCATGACCAAATATGGTAGTGAAATGGGGAGACCATCCAAAAACGCCACGAAGCAGCACAGCGGCACTGTGACCAAATATGGAAGTGAAAAAGGGAGAGAGTTAATCTGAGAGTGCTGCAACGGAGTTTAGAAGGTATATAACCGAGGAGCCCAAGGAAGAGGGAAGGCAAGGAACCAAGAGGTGGGAGGAGCACGTGAGCTTCTTGGAACGAGTCAGGGGGACGCGGTCAGGCCACCGGCTACGCCTACCAAGCCTGAGCAGGAGTGGGCCGACCTCATGTTGGCTGCGGCGTCCTAGTTGCACCACCAACCTGCATATTAGTGACCACAGTGGCGACGGTCGGGCTCCTGTGCCCCACATTCACGCCCCATCAGCTTTCACTTCGACGGCCCCACAACGCTACATTCCAGGAACTACCTGGGTACCTCTGGTAGCAGCAGCTACCACGAGGGTAGCCACCGAGGAACCACTTCGGGACGCACGGTGCAAACGCTGTCCACACAACAACCACACGCCGCAACACCAGCGCCACTACAAGATGACGACGGCTACCAACACAACGTGGCCACGCAACGGGTACACCATGTCAGCGCAGATGACCGGGGTAGTCCAGTACAATAGCGATGCGTTTCGTAGGACACAACTAGGGACTAGCAGTTGTAGAGACAGTACCTAATGACGTGATGACTAGTCCATAATGAGTTGGTTAAATTGGTCCGGTAGGAATTTTATTGTAGTGACTTTGGGATTGGTTTGGATTGTCTTTTGTTATAACCAAATAAGGGATTTGTTTGGATCGGTTTTGTCCTGTTTATTTTTTTGTGTGCGTTGCGTTAGGGTTTTTCGAGTGTGTGGAATAAATGTGTGTCTTGTTAAACCCTCCAACGGCTCTCCCGCGTCCATCTCTCTGAGCTGGTCGACACACCAACCACCGTGACACTAACAGACACCTTGGAATGTCCAACAGCCCATGACTGAACAGCTATTGCTTAACCTGCATTCAAATGAAGCAGTGTAGGTGTTTCATAGCCTTGAGTGACTTATGCTATCATCACCAGCCTAGCATTATCATAAGCAGCAAGTGCACTCATTGACATTAGCCAAGAATGGCTTAGCACAAACCCCAGCTGTGTGTCTCTTAACACACGCCTGAGCGGCCAAAAACCCTCTACTGCTGGGTGTCGTAAAATAAATTTGGGTTTGAGAGTGCTATCCTGCCATCATCGCCTCCCTATAGACTCTTCACGTCCTATAGTAATCTCAAAGTTACCAGCAGTAGGGGCCGCCTTAGACACACCTCCCATTATTCGAAACTCTGGAGAAATCAAATAGACTTCACTGGTTTTTCCTCTCATGCCCCACTCATCGATTCTACCACCACCATCCCCATGTTGTGTTCCCTCAAGGATGAAGGCCTCCCCACTGACTTCGAACTCCTATTCTGCACTGTAAATCTATTCCTCACCACCGAATTTCCTCACTTCACCCCTCAATCGAGTTACCAATCTTCAACACTTCGGGTCCTGGTCTCTCAATGGCCACTCTGTCCACCTTGGTGGTCCGCCAGTGGTCACTTCCCGGCAACACATGTCCTGCCCCACTCTGCTTCTTCTGTTGATTCAAGCTATTGGTATCATTCACCCAAGTCTGCTCCCTAATCCAATACGCTCGCTTCCTATCTCTGTGCAGCCCGCCGCGTGTGGCGCACGGCTGAGGCCTTGCGCAGCATACCACAAGGACGCGGGTCCATTCCTGGTTGCCGGTGGGCACTTTTCAGGAGGAGGCAGAAAGCAAAAATGCCCGTGTGTTGAGATTTCAGTGCACATTAAAGATCTCCAGGCAGTCAAAATCAATCCAGGGCCCTTCACTATGGCGAGCCTCAGAGCCAAAGCGTAACTTGAGAGCATAATAACACCCTAAAACTTTATTTTTTTTAATCTCTAAGAATTATTCAGAGCCAAAGTGCAGCATCAGCGGGTAAAACCACCTAAAATTTCTTTTTTTTTTTCCCTCTAAGCATGATCCACAGTCCAGGTGTAGTAGCTCCAGTGCATTACATCCCCCCCAATTTTTTTTTTTTTATCTCTTGGCATTATTTACCTCCGAAATGCAGTGTCAGTGAGTAAAACCCCAAAATTTTTATTTTTCTAATCTCTACGCATTATTCGTAGCCCAGACATAGCTTGAGCACGTAAACTCCCCAAAATATCGATTGTAGGGGCAAAGCCTCTTAGGGGCTGGGGCTCTCCGGGTGTCCTGTTGCTGCTGTTGCTGTCGTCATCATACTCATCGTTTGCCTCACGTAGTCACGGTACTAAAACACTGGGAAAATTGTTTACACTTCTCGCTAAAACGTAACGCGCGCTAAAAAAAAACACTGGGACACTCGTTTACGCCCCCGCGCTGGAGCGCTTCGTGGCTTCAAAGACAAGAGACTTTTACAGCAAAGCTGTACACCTCCACCCCCCAAAGGTTTCAGTCTACCTGGGCAAAAACGTTAAGGTGCCAAGAATACACTTATACACTGCATGCTCATGCTTCACCCCTGACCAGGTTTCACGTCAGTGGAGATGGCCCGGGATTCCTTTTTTTTTTTAATATCTAAGCCCTATTGCACCACATCGGACATCATACGCAGCGTGCCAGCTCCCCCACCCACCAGTCTCCCTGGCGGCGTCCCAGCAGGTACTGCAGGCAGGCCAGGTGTCCCCCTGTGCGGCCACGAAGATGGGCGTCATGCGGCACTCGTCGCGCACCCCCCGAGGCTGGGTGTGGCCGGCCGTACTCCACCAGGCACTGGAGCGTGGCCAGGTCCCCCCGCTCGGTCTCCGCCTCGTGCATGGGGCACCAGAAGCCGCTGTCGCCCGCGTTCACGTCCGCACCCCCGACGCATAGCAGCTGCCGCACCACGTCCGTCTCGCCCGCGCGGATCGCTGTGTCAACAGGAGGGGGCGAGGGAGGCACTCGTCAGTGACTCCTGGCACGTCCATTACGTATTTTCCGGTCCATAAGTCACACTCTTGTATAAGTCACAACCCCCTCCAAACAACAAGTTTTCCGGGGAAAAAAAAAAAAAAAGTATACAAGTCGCAACGTTGTATAAGTATGTACAAAACACACTTTTTAATCAGGTAAACCCGCAGAGGATCAGTTTGTTAGAAAGTTCAGCGAAATTATGTGGTTGCGGACGCCGCCGCCTCTGAACGCATTCCCCGGTAAGCAGTGCTAGACATGTGCATATACCGTCCAAAGTCTGGACAGAACTTCTCAAAAATGGTTTATTGCTACACACGGATGGAATGTACTTACAGACGGCAGTTAGGCAGAACCATGGAAGCCTTTTTCCTCCGACTTGCTAACAGATAATTCATTCATTTAGACCATAGAGCTGTGTCTCTGAATGTGCGCTGACATCCCGCAGCGCACAGGCACCTTTCCGAGCGCAGACCACGTGCAGCCGCCGCGTACCAAATTAATTCCATACACAAGTCGCACCGGTAGATAAGACGCACCAACAAAAAAATTTCAGAAAAAAAACTGCGACTTATACACCAGAAAATACGGTATACAGTTGAGTCCCGTTAGTACGAAGTCTTTGGGGACCACAAAAAACTTTGAATTGGCCAAACTTATAATTAAACTTAGAGCACAAAAACAGCCTTGTTATTAGTCCGCAACACCTCTCCCTCCTTGATGCTATTCAAAATCCAAGTCGAGTGTACGACGTGAGTTGCCACGATAGTTGAGACTTATCTTTAAAATGAAAGCCTGAAGCGTGCACTGCACAGACTGCTCACACGGTGCTGTGCGCAACAAAGAAGGTTGAGTACCTTAAAAGAGAGAGCTGCGTACGCCGGCACGAGTCTCAACTAAACTTACGACCGAACTCTGCCTCAGTTGCGATGGCGCCAGCATCAATCCAGGACACGGTGCTCTTTTTGTTCTTGAAAATTTAGAATTTATCGAGAAAGAATGGTCACCTTGATCGCTTTTATTCGAAATAACTTCCAATTAACCAATGTAATGGGTTTCAGCTTTGAATTATCGAGCAATTTCTTTCATCGGATTGCACGTAAACTTGCCGCGGCCAGCACAACGCTTCCAATTAACTGAGAATTCCAATTAGGCAACCTTGAATTATCATCGAGAGTTGACTGTGCCAGTATTACAACAAGACTAAGTCAAGTAATGCAATGTACAGTAGGCAGGAAAACAAAAAGTGCATGCACTGTTACTAATCGGCTGCGATGTGCTGTGTTGGCACATCATCAATATTTAAGAAGCGAGTAACGGGACTCAGCAGCAATCTTTCCCATATAGGCTCAGTGTCTTGCAGCAAAGCCCACTTACAGAAAGACACCCTGCATATTCGCGCATGCAAGTAACACTATTTTACGAAGATTGGAACTGAATGCACGAAACAGGAGAAACATCAAATTTCGTAAATCCACACACAGACTCCAAATTTTTTCCCAGAGATTCCAAAAACACAGAACTCTAGGTATAATGTAGTACACTGTTTACAGTTGCAGCGAATGTATATTGGTAGGGAGACAAACCCTTGTAGATTCATGTATCAGGACTACAAAGCGAATTTAAAAGCCCTTCAGGAAGGTCAAAATTATGTGAACAAAGCTGTATACAATGCCTCTCCTTGTCGAAATTCCATGTCTACATGCATGACTGCACACAAAATTACCTACTGGTGGTTTACATCTCCATAATGTCATAGCGCAGCAGCTGCAATGGCTACCTCAAGGGGGAGCAGTATGACCAGCTCATAATGAGCACTCCCACTTCTAGCCAGGGGTGGTCACTAACAAAGCTGCTCAGTTCTGGGATGCTCTATACACAGTGAAGCTGCTGAGAGGGTAACAGAAATGTAGGCTCTTGCTGAACCCAACACACAGCTAGGCTTTGGCAATGAAGGGCTCGTCCTTTGGCGATAACAGGTTAGTCTTGTCCCCCTGTGTACTGGCACGCACAAAACAAACCTACACGACAGTATTAGTGTGTTTGCGCACTGCTGCCCTTCTCAAAAGAAACAATAACTTGCGACATTTAGCTCGGCCATGATTGAACTCTTAAACAATAAAGCAGGGAAAGTAATCTTTTCGTACAAGAAAGCGGTCTCGTGCAATCATATCAAGCACAGCACATTCCGCTAACCCTTTGCACACTTCGTGCCTTCAAGGAATCTCACTGCGTTGATTTCACTGTACACTCACATACGCTGTCGCATACAAGCAAGAGAGAACACAAGTTTTGTGTACCCGTGCTTTGACTCCAAGGGATGGCGGGACCCCATACCTGCCAGGAGCGGAGAGTCGCCTTCGTGGTCGGTAATGTTAACATCAGCGCTGCTCCCCAGGAGTCTATTAACCGTGTCGAGCAGCGTCTTTCCTCGTAGCCGTTTGCAGGCAAGGAGCAGCGCCGTCTCCCCTTCAAAAGTGCGCCAGTTGACGTCGGTGTCAGCTAAGAAAGCAAGAACAACGGCCAACAAAGTCAGGATTAAATCTCCATGATTCGCGCTTGCGAGACGACAAGAGAGCATATGTATTTTTTTCAGCCTTTGACCATTCACCTCCGTCTCCTGAATAGTAGAGCCCTTCTCCCCCTGCCTGGAAAAGATTTTTACCGCCCTACTAACGAACACAGCCCTGACATCCCAGAATGTGGTCACCCTCACCCTTACCTGCCGACAGCGCTCTTCCAGTGAAAGATCACGACGTCGAGTTGCTGTCAAAAAGTGAGTCTGAATATATAAAGGTCAAACCAACAAAAGCCAATCAAGAAATGCTGTTGTCTGCATAGCCCCCAAATTCCAACCAATTTTAACGAGATCTGTCTGCTGTCACCTTACACTTCTTGTCTTCAACATAATGAGCACCAATCTTTTTGCAATTTACAAATACAATCAGTGGCAACTTTTTTGTGTGTATATTATGAAATGGAGGGCATTCTATATCAAAGTGCTTCTAAAATCAGAAAACGCACATGGCCACTACAGCTTTTCCTTGACTTCTCCGTTCACAAGACCCAAGTTTTCCGTAACAGGCTTACAAAACCATCGCTATGACAATGTTTGTTTCCTGTGAAAGCACTGCTGCATCGATGTCCCGACACCGTAACAAGCAAGGCTCACGTCAGAGTCCCTCAAGTCTTGTAGTGCTTTGACTATACAAGGCAAGAGAGCTTCCGATTGTGTTTCACGCCTCCATACCAAAACATCCAAGCTACAATGTTGCCAGTTCCACTTCATCCCACTCACACACCAACTAATTTCTGAGTGAAGTGTGACTCTGAAGTTTTTACTTCCTTTGTGCAAAATTATTCTCTTCGGCATTAGATGCTTTCAAGCAGCCAAGACATTTTTGGCCACGTAAGGTGCAAATGTGCCACGGACATTTCAATATGTTTGCGCATGGTGATGAAAAATGCAAAACATCAGGCAATTAGGCAAGCTGGTTTATATTCATTTTACACTACAGTGCAAGATACAATCTAAAGGAATGAATTTTATTGAACTATCGAGACAATTGGACTTTACTCAGAGCCAGATTAGTTGCAGAGGAACAAATTTCTGTGGGAAATTACGTTTTGAATGAATCGGGCCGATCAACTCAAAATATCCAATATTCTCAAGTAATAGGTTTGGAATTAACAGGTTACACTTAATGGCCTCATTCCTTGATTGATTTGATTGATTGATTGTAGGGTTTAACGCGCCGACGCAACGCAGGGGATGAGGCGCGCTGTGGTGGAGGGCTCCGGATTAATTTTGACCACCTGGGGATCTTTAACATGCAGCAGAATCTCGTACACACTGGCGTTTTTGGTTTTCGCCTCGATCATATAATCAGCCGCCGCGGCCAGGAAAGGAACCCGCGACTTCATGCTCAGCAGCGCAATGCCTTAGCCACTGAGCCATCGCGGCAGGTGGCCTCATTTATAACATGCTGTTAGTATTTGTTTACTTCATGGTTTTGTTTCTAGATTAAAATAGCGCACCTGGCATTTATCCATTTGGATGAGGCAATTGAAGAAGTCGGGATGTTTTTGCAAAGCTATAACTTTTCGCCTTGTGCAACCTTCTTTGGAGGGTTTCAGAAAAATCTACGAGGAGTTCAACAACACTCACTTCGACCAACTTGTCCACTGATTGAATAAAAACTTCTACTCTAATGGCAGCAATATAAAGAGCCAACGTCTAACAGTCAACCTGAACTTATGTTGAATCATGGCAATAATGCGAGCCCAGCATGCCAATCCCATGCAGCGACAACGGCCAACAAGGATTTCGCTTATGTAACTCGCTGTCGTCGCTTATTGCCAGGCCCTTAGCATCGCCAGCACTCCTCGACGCATAGCTTTCTGCCGTCACTACATGCGGTTAGGGCTTTATGAACAGCCCCAATACACATATATGCCATCAATAGGACCGTTAAATTTGTTTGCACAGCGCAAACGAGCTCCCGTGCAGCAACATTCTGTGTGATTCACTGCAGTGGAGCAGCTGCAGCAGCAGCTGATCTTGGCTGCTCAATTCCCCAGCCTTGCAGATGGGTGCAAAAGCAGATGAAAAAAAATGCCACTTTAGCTCAACGGGTTCCGCACCAGCATTGAACTACTATCAGGCGGTACAAGAAGAGGCTTTTGTTAAACGAACCTAAGAACAGTACACACAGAGAAAGGCTTTTTTAAAAAAAAAAATCTCGTACCTTCGCGACATCTCATTGTTAAGAAGCAGGTTTATTTTATTGTTGTTTGTGAAAAAGAAAAAAAAGACTGAATTATTTTTGGCGCCAGGAAAACTGTTATTCCACCAGCCTCTGTCAATGTGCAACTGTTGTATCGCGCAATATTTCCCTAGCTGTTGCAGTCAGCAATACAGCGATAACAATCGCAAGAGATTAAATAAACGCAAGCATAAAAGTATAGTTCTCAGATTTTCGTTTGTGAAAGCGGAGTTCGCAAAGTTTGCGCACTTAATTCTACGAGTAGCGACGATGGCATTTGTTCTACATGAAGTTTATCCATTACTTCCCCGTGTACATTTCGCACACGCGCTGGCACGTGCGTTCACACTTCTGCGAGGGGCCTGACGACTGGGTCAGGCGCGTTTGAGATGACTGCACGGGTTGGACGCACCGTGCGCTCCTCTCGCCTCAGCAACGGGAGATGTGCGACGACAAAATGCGGGATCGAGCTCACCGTGTTTTAGCAGAAGGTCTAGCGCTTCGACGCTGCATCCTGCTGCAGCCGCCTCGTGCAGTGGCCGCCAACCTCGGTTATCTTGAACGTCAACGGGCTTCCCGCTGTCGATCATCTCTTTCAGCGCAGCGGCGTCCGACGACACGACAGCCATGCTGACCGTAGACCGGGTGTTGCTCCACACTTCGGTGAAGTCCATAGCGGCGGCCGGTCCGTCGTTTTAGCACGAAGGACAAATTGGCAGGCCGTTAATTAAGCAAGCATGCAAAAGCGGCTGCCGTTGGTCCCGTATCGATGTGGTTGTGGAATGGAAACAAAAGCAACAAAAGTGGGTCTCACAAAATAAGCTTGCCCGTTTATTTTCCCGGCAAGTCAAGCACGTACTCAAGCCCGTGTCAAGACAGTTCACAGTCTTGCTTTTGTTCATTTTTTCATGTGAATTACTGAATAATTTGTCATTATTTCACCACAAGCACTACACAAGTGAAGTAAAATCTGGTAGAATCATGAACGTGATGGAGGAAAGAAAGGAAATCACAGCCTTTCCACCCGGGGAGGGAAGTCCAGCGTCATTATACTGCCCGATCTCTACGTAGACAGACTGAGGACACACACGATTGCTGGGTAGAGACAACGAAGATTTATCATAGCGCGGCTACACCAACCACCAGGGTGTCGAACCGGAACCGGAACCGAACCGAAAACCGGAACAGAACCCGAATTTTTGCCCGGAACCGGAACTGAACCGGAACCGTATTTTTTCCGCCATTTTGGAACTGAACCCGAACCGGAACGAATCGAAGGAACCGTTCCGAACCGGTTCCGGGGCCTCAAAACTGTGATTTTTAGTATTTCATTTCGGTACCCTACCTTGCGTCTGAGGATATTTTTACCATTCGCCAGACGGCACCAGGAACGATTTTGCAGTTCCCAATTCCCGTAAGGTTCTCATCTTATTATTACCGTAAATATAATGTAAAGTCCGTATACACTATTAGTTTTCTTTAGGTATTGCCCATCTCCTCCCATTGTCTTTTTACATTTAGAATAACATAAGTTAAAACGCATATTCCGTGGCAACATATCATGGTGTATTCTTTATGGTTTCTATCTGCAGTGCCTTTAAAATCGTGTGAAGTTTTCATGTTGTTAATTCGAATGCATCCGTGTCCGCTTGTGAAGGCCTTCAGGGACACCATCCACAATAAATCCATATTTTCCACTTATTTTAGTTTGAGTGGGCACTTATATAAAAACAGCACTGAGACACAAACACTCTCAGTTCTCTACGTCATCATCACTTTTTTTTGTACAGTGCCGTTGTGTCCTTTGGGTACTGCCCTACGAGAACTTGAGAATTGAAAAAAAATTTGGAGCCTTCTCATTTGCACTTTTAAAGTAGATACGATAGCATTTTGATGCATGGATTTAAGTTCGATTAACGCGGATTACCGGGTAGACTGGGGTGGTTTCGTGAGATGAGTGAATGAACTAATGTGAATTAGTGGGACTGCGGTGTTGATTAATATGGGTTAGAGTAATTAGAGGGTCACTTAAGGCGGATTAGAGCGTTGGACCAAACATGATAGCATTGGGGTCCTTGGCATTTGTAAATTTCGCAGCGTTCTCTTTCTCGACCAATCAGGAAATGTAGTTACGGACAAAATAGCCGGAATGTTATGTGTCGACCACCTGAATGCTATAAAAGGCCTTTTTTATGCAGGTATTATGCTCTTATGTTGTTTCTCGCGTAAGATTTACATCTCGCACTGAAGTTAAAAACTAATTGTCTAATGCATATCTTATATTCATCAAAAGGTTCTCAAAATGTGTATATATATGAGATTAGACTAGGAAGCAGCTAAACTGAAAGAAAAAAGAAAGAGGAACGATCAACTGCTTTGAAGCGAAAGACACCTGATAGCCAATACCTTCTCTTTCTTTGTGCTACCGTTCTGCAGCCTTCCACCGGTGTAGCATCTCAACCCCCGAACACAGCCCCCTCCAAGCTGAAAAAGCGGCGATCACGTGCGCTTAGCCAAAGCGGCGCCAAACGTCTCATAACAGAGCTCTTATCAGACGTGGCGCAACTTTGCCAACGGTCTATTGCATGTACAACACTTCCACCAACGAGACCAGCCAGGATTGTATGGGCACCAGCTATACTGGCATCGCCGGCAGACAAGATCAGCAACCTCGTGGCTCGACATTTGACCAGCTTAGCCAGCGCTGATGAAGCCGAGCCCAAGCGCATGCATCCTGTATGCATACCAGGAAATTAATTAGCACTATAGGCTCTCCCGTAGAACGTATTCCTTCCCGCACAAATCGCTACCGAATAACCAGGAAAGATTATTCCGCGCCCTGCGGATTAACACCTTCCGACACATCACCAGTCTTCACCTTTTTGACCGGACACAATTCTCTCCATTTCGTCGCTTCTGTGGAGAGCCTGGGAACCTCATACACACAGTAGGCGGCTGCGACAAGTCCACCCTAGATCCACCCAACCTCCACGTTTCCATAGAGGTTTGGGAGAGAGCCTTGGCCAGCTCCGGCCTGGAAGATCAGTTTCTCTTGATGGAAAGGACTGTCGACTCGACCCCTTGAATGAGGACGCCTCTCTGAAACTTTTCCTCGATTTATTTAAAGGTCATTTTCCCTCTCTCTACGAGGGATAATTACTGCTGCTTGTGACTTAATTCACTCAGCTATTATCTTTCCTAGAGCCCAACCGCTCTCACCTGTCGCTGAAGTGCCATTGAGCAAGTTCCTATCTCCGGTGGTTCCGTATCCAATGCCGTCCTGTACACGACGTCCAATGAGTCATTAAAGCCGTTCTTTCTTTCTAACTGGTAGGTTAGCGTATGAAAGATGAGCAGAAGGAAATCGCTTTAAACGCCACCAGCCACGCTTGACAGTCGGAGGTTGACGCCGACGCCGGACTGTTTTCGACTTCTAGCAGTGCTAATGATTTCGTGTTAAAGCTAAAGCGCCCTTGAAACAAGGGGTACATGAAATGCGTAGCAGACCAACCAATTTATTTACAATGCAAAATTTTTTGCCCCATTGTGCGAAAACAGGGGTGCATGCGCGCGTGCGTGCGTAGACATTTGGTGGAATCAAAAAAGATGTTGGGCGCTCAGGCTCTCCTGCCCGCCAAAAAGACTGCCAGCTTGCCAGTAAACTACCTGCCTGCCTGGCTGCCTGCCAGGAAGACGATTCCTGCGAGGATGCGTGATTTGGGGTCGAGGGGCGGCCCGCCACGAGACGCCCGGGCGGAGGGGGCGGAGACGCAAAATGCTGTACCATGGCGACACTCCAGGGTACTGAAAAATTTCTGCAGAAATTCAAAGAGTTATCGACTAATGCGTATCATTCATATGCCGCTTGTCCTCAGTGTGAGTTTCTACAGCGAATTTTTTTTGTTTTTATAAATCCTGTCCGACCAATTATCTCAATTGACGCTGCTATAATTACAAATGGAATATTCGCAAAATCTCCATTATTGTGGAAATGCAGGCAGTTATACGATTTGCCATTTTCCTTATTTGCCTAATATTTTACTTTTTTTATAGTTTTTCAAAATTTCGTTCCACCAATTATTTCCATTTGCGCTATTATAATGAGTACATTTGTAACTCGCGAAATCTGCCTTATTGTGAAAATGCAGGGTGTTCGCAGTTTCACCAGTTTCCGCAATTATTTTACATTTTTCTTATTTTTTACATTTATAAATTTTGTTCGTCTAAATATCTCCAATTACACTATTATAACGATTACGCGTAGAAATGTCTCGAAATCCTCATTATTGTGGAAATGCATGGTGTCATACGGTTCGGAAGTTTCGGTAATCACTTTTATTATCTGTCAGTTTTTCACAAATTTCGGGCGACCAGTTATCTCCATTTACGCCATTATAGCGATTACAGGTGGAACTTCCGCTATATATGCATTTCTCTGGAAATGCAGGGTGTTACACTGTCCTGGCTGTCGGCAAGGAATGCTACGCATTAAAACGATTGTGGACGGACGGGTCGTCTGCTTATAGTAGGACGGGGCAATAGGCAGTCTGCAGGGAGGCTGCCCATTACCAGAAGATTCTGGCAAAGATGCACCGAGGGGGAGGTGTCGGAGGCACCCGTGTGCTGTCCACGGGTCAGGAGGATACCTGTTCGCCTTCCAGAAGACTGTGGCGAGAACGCATTATTTGGAGACGATGTGCGGCCCGTCACTTGTCGGCGAAGGGAGTCGATCACATGGCTGCACAGCGGCTACGTAGAGCCATGCGTTAGAGCGCAGCCCTTAAGCACCCGCTCCTGTGGTTTCGCGTAGTCCATCAGCGTCGGACTCGTTGTAACCGAGAGAACGAAGACGCCACGGAAGATAGAGCTAGCATGAAAACGGAGGTTGAAGGTATGACGAAAGTGTAAGGGGGAGGGCGTAATTCCGTGACCGCGCTAAACGTGCTTCACAGTGGCGACGCCTAACGAGATAACGACAGAGTATACCGCGCGCCGTCATGCATTAGCTGATGACGCAATCACTTCCTGAGACACAGCATCTATGCGCCGTCGCCGAGAGGACTACAGTTCGCGCTGCACTCAAATTTCGCATTAGTGAGTGTCGTAATCGTCCGCCATTTTCTTCCTCAATAAAACAACTGCGGGGTATAAAACTGCAGTGTTATGATTCAAGAATAAATTAAATTGAATTATAAAATTGAAAGAAACTAAATCAATAAAAATAAACTTGCGGCCATTAGAGCAGGGCTTTCAAATTCAAACAAATACGCAGTCTTATGTGTCCGAGCGAATTTTTCATTTCGCTTCAGTTATAGTTGTAATCGTGGACCTACTATAGAAAATATTTTGTAGTACATTTTACAGTTAAATGAACTCTTTGACATTTTATATCAACGCTTTCACTCTTATCTTCGCATCTGGAAGCACTGCGTAAGTTATAGCTATTGCCAGCACAGAGCAGCAGTGCGTCATTTGCTCGTCCCAGCAGATACGCCTTCCGTTTCTGCTTCGCTTTTGTGGATTTCATTTTAATGTCGCAACTTAAGGAAAGCTGGAAAATAGCCGCTAAATCGCTGTAATGACGTCATTCTAGCGGTAGAAGAACGCCAAGACTGGGGAAAAGAGAAATATTTCAAGCAATTTAGTAAGTTATCTGATGGGGATAGAGCAGTACTTTTTGTCTGAGGGACTTTCCGACTTCCTGATCTAAGTACTGTTCGTCTGCAAGCATTCAAGATTTCGAACAAAGTTGAAAAAAGTGTTGCAGGCTTGCTTTAATTTGGCCAAAACAAAACGTTTGTACAAAGAAACCTACATTATGGCATCGCTTTTGACAAGGAAACCGGACAAGGAAACGAAAACCGAACACGAAAAAAATTAACAGAAGAAAAAACACGCCTGCTTTTTTTTTTCTCCGAACCCGTTCGAACCCGTTTGAACCGGTTCGAACCGGTTCGAACCGGAACGTAATGGTGCTCCGGAACCGAACCCGAACCGAACCCGAAAGGCTTGAACCCGAACCCGAACCGAACCCGAAAATATTGCGGTTCGACACCCTGCCAACCACAGAGCAGGGTACCGTGCAGACGGCCGACGATCGAACGCGTGGCATGCCGTAAAGGGAGGGGAGGGGGGGCGAGCGCGTGGCGAGCAGTATGCACGAGTCGGCGGCAAGGAGGCGTATAAAGTAGCGCTGTAACAAGCCTTTCTGTAGACAATCATGCTTCACTGCGCAATGTGGGAAAGCCAACTTACAGCCTACGCCGATTTTCTTAATGTCGGCTTCGCCTCTAAGCACAAATGTCTTGCTAGGGAAACACTTTTCTTGGGGCAGTATAATACATCTTATATCAAAATATCGAGGCCCTAAGACCATGTATTCATTTTGATTTTATAAATTTTACCATACGCTGAACACAGAGTAAAAAGAAGTTCCTCCACCGGCTTTTAGCCAAGTAGCGACAAGTTCTACCCCTCTCCTGCTCCCATCGCATCGTCTGCTAGCGCTTTCCGTACGCAGCTGCGCGTACCCCCGCACGTCGGCCGCGTCGCACGCTGTGTCTTTGCAGTAACATTAAGTTCCTTAATCAGTTATGCATTATAGAATGCAGCGGGAATTCTATTGACTTGAGCTACAACATCAAGAAAGCAATCAAGCGATGAATATATACACGCTGACTCACCATTGTTAGCGCTTGCACCCTGAACATTCGCGTACACGTTATGGGGCAACTGCACTGGGTGGCGACTCAGACTTAAGCTTGAGGGTATTACATTCAAACTGCGACGATTTTAAGGCCCCCGAATGTGTTCCAAGTCCCTCCTCTTTAGCTAAAAACTTGCTAAGGTCTCGTTATAGCGACGATGGCTATAGCGATCGACGAATTCCGTTTTATACATCGCGAGTACTCTTTTTTTTTTTTTTTGAGTGAGCCTTTAAAAAAAAACACCCCGACATGCCCCCGCGGGAGGGGCACGAGTAGAGAGAGAGAGAGAGAGAGAGATGAAACGTTTATTATTAGGAAAAAAGCAGGTGGCGCGATTGTCTTAGGGGTGGTGCCCTCCTACCAGGGCCCCAGACTCTTCTGCTCCTCTCCGGGCTCGAAGAATTATAGTCCTTCTGAATCCCGAAGTCAGAGCTGGCCAGAGCTGCCTCCCATTGCGCGACCGTATTTGTGGGGCACGAGTAAATGCAGAGCATATTAGCGGCGTTACGCGCGTGCGGTGGCGATGGGTGTTGTAATGGTGGTGGTAGGGTTGTTGTTGGTATGATTGGGGAGAGAGAGAACGAGACGAGTATTAGGTAACGTCAAGTGTTATTATTATTATTTATTTGCGGTAAGATCCATGGGTGGACCCCGACCCCGACACCGTCCCCGATGGGTGGCGCGCTTACGCCGCTTGCGCTCGGCGTCGGCAGCCCGCCGCCTCGCCGCCTTGTCTTCCGCTGACGATGCCGTTGATGCCGTTGATCCCGAGGATGAAGATGACGATGGCACGATGTCTTGAACTGGTTCCGCGACGCTGAAGTTGGATTGCGTCGCGGTACTAGTTGAAGGTCTTGCTTCCATCGCTTCGCAACTGCGACAACCGCGACGAGAGCGAAGCAGAACTGGAGTGCGGCTGGCGCGCCGACACCCGGGTTTATATTCCCAACGAACGCAGCAGAGGGAGAGGAGGCGGAGAGAGAGCCCGCTATCACGCCACCGTCACGCCACGACGCGCCCGCACCTGCTGTTGCTACGGTGCTTGCAACGCCGGAGCGCGCGCTGCACCTGTTGTTGCAAGCGTGTTGAGGGCGAAGAGGAATGGGGGAGAGGGCGCAGCTGCCGTGGTGCGGACGCCGAGTTACGGGCATAATCTTTGGTTGATTGGAGAGAGAACGAGACGAGTATAGGTAACGTAAGTGTTTTTAAATTATTCTTTTTTGCGGTAATCCAGGGTTGACCCAACCCCGACACCGTCCCCGATGGGTGGCCCTTTACGCCTTGCGCTCGGCGTCGAAAGCCCGCCGCCTCGCCGCCTTGTCTTCCGCGACGTGCCTGATGCCGGACCCGAGGATCCCGTGACAAATGGACGATGTCTTGAACTGGCCGCGCGCTGAGTTGGTTGCGTCGCGGTTAGTTGAAGGTTTTGCTTCCATCGCTTGGCACTGCGACAACCTCGACGAGAGCGAAGCAGAACGGAGTGCGGCTGACGCGCCGCACCCGGTTAATTCCCAACGAAGGCAGAAGAGGGAGAGGATGCGGATAGAGAGTCAGCTATCCGCCGGCGTTACGCCAGTCGAAACCAAAAACCTGGCACGGAATACGACGCCGGAAGCAGCTGCACCTGTTGTTGAAGCGTGTTGAGGGCATTTATGTTTGGGTGGGAGAGGGCGCACGCCGTGGTGCGGACCCGAGTTACGGAAAAATTTCATCGTTTTAAAGAAAATGCTCTGCATTTAAAAGTTTATGGCATACACACAAAAAAAATTCACAGGTGAAAAATCACGCGAGACATGAACGAACTTGACAAGCAATTGATTTAAAAAAGTAGGGCGGCGGGTCACAAGGGAAAAAAAAAAGAGCGAAAGCAATTAAGAAAAGTTGAAGATGCCATAAGAAGGATCAAAGCAATTTTTAAAGACATGCAGATCATCGAAACCGTGCTATCGGGGAGAAAGAAATGCACGCAAACTAAGCGAAGCCAATCGGCTGGCATTTTTAACAGCGATGGCTGAACTGTACTGTATCTACTCTGCACCAGTTCCTGCGGGAGATCGTTCCAGTCTTTGGCTGTGCGAATGAAAACAGAGTGTGCAAATGTAACGGTTTTTGGCCGCCTATACGATACTTGGAAAGTGTTTTTGCTTCGGCTCGAAAAACTTGCGCGACGTATGACGTATTCGTTAGGTGACAGTGTGTAATAATATTTACGAAAGAGTGCTAGTCGGGCAAGCTTTCGGCGGTGACTTAGAAGTGGAAGAGAAGCACGCTGTTTTAGCTCGGTTACGCTTGTAAATGAAGAATAATCTGAAAATGCAAACCTGACTGCACGATTTTGTACTGCTTCCAATGCCTGAGCAAGGTACTTTTGGTGGGGATCCCAGATAGCGGCTGCATATTCTAATTTTGGGCGTACTAGTGTTCTGTAGGCTTGCAATTTTAGTTCTGGAGGGGCCAGTTTTAAATTGCGTTGGAGAATACCGAGAGTTTTGGTTGCTGCAGAAACGACAAATTTAACATGAACGGACCAGGTCAGATCATTTGTTAGATGGATGGATGGATGGAAAGGACTTTATTGGGTAAATCCTGCAGTAGGTAAAGCCCGGTTGACCGGGTACACCTAGGTATTTGTACGAGTTAGGAGTTAGTAGGTTGGAGTACCGAACCGTGGAGGGAGTAATTGTAATTAAGTGGGTTTGCGCGTCTATGGAAAGATATGGTTTTGCATTTCAAAACATTTAGCGACATTTGCCATTCGCTACACCAATTTTCAATAGCTAAAAGGTCTCCTTGTAAGGTTAATTGATCGTCGCGGCTATTTATTCTGGTATATACAGTCAAAACCGTTTATAGCAAACTGCAATATGCGCTTCGATTAGTTCGATATATCCAATAGTTCGATATAGCCGAACCCGCCTATAACGAGCTGATTTTTACGAGTTCGCAATCCGCGGGATCCCTCCCACCTCCGTAACACCACCATCCCCGCATGCAGAAACGAACACAGTAAAGTAGCCATTACCACACCCAAAGTAATCAAAGTAATGAAGCTACTTTCTGCCCCAATTGCCTTCTTTGTAAAAAAGCGGTGATTTTTGTTTTCACTCTTTCGTTTTGGCGCCTTCAACTAGCATAGCATTCTCTACACGAAATATTGTTTGCACCAGTTCGAGTTCGCGTCATCCAAAATCGAAGAAGCATTGGCGGAGCACATCGACTGCCGAAAGGACGGCTCTCACTCGCGACATCATCGGGAACATTGGCGAGCTCTTCCCACAATTCAATGCTGCTGTCTTGGCCCGGACTCGCAGACTGGGCGGGTTCCGTCGTGAGTCCCGCGCGTCGGAAACAGTTACAGAAAGTGTCGGGCGTCACGTCGCTCCGTGCGACGCGCAATGTCTCAGTCGCGGCTCTTGCTCCGTGGTCGCGGCCAATCCACATCTCAATCGCCGCATCAAGACCATGCATTTCGGCGGCCATTCGAGACGCGCAGAGTTCGATATATCCGATGTGAACTTCGTTGTAAGGAATATGTTTCCCATGTATTTCCGTAACTGAAATATTTTTGTTCGATATATAGCATAATTCGCTCTACCCGGGTTCGTTATAGCCGGGTTTGACTGTATCACACAATCGTCCGCAAAAAGCCGAATTGTATTAGTTACTCGGGAAGGCAGGTCATTGATATATATTAGGAACAGAAGTGGTCCGATTACAGTGCCTTGTGGCACTCCAGACTGCACTTTGGTAGTATTGGAAGCAGTGTTGTTTACGACTACATATTGTTTTCTATTAGTAAGAAAGTTACATATCCAGGCTAATACAAATGAATCAAGGTTCAGCTGTTTTAATTTATGCATCAAGCGACGATGACGAACTTTATCAAATGCCTTTTCGAAGTCCAGAAATATTGGCGTGGGTTTTGGGAAGGGTTATTATCAAGGTTTGTGGGCAAATCATGAAGGAATGTAGCGAGCTGTGTTTCACACGGCAATCCTTTCCGGAAGCCATGCTGTGACTGATGTATCACACTAAACTTTTTTACACCCTTTTGGGCCGAAAAGGGTGTAAAAATCTTGTCCCATGGCTAACCCCTTAAAAGGTGTTTTGGCAAAAAAGGGTGTATGGATGAAAAAGGGGTTGAGCTCAACCCCTTTTAAAAAAAGGGTGTTGAGGATCCCAACACCCAAAAAAAAGGGTTTTTAGCCCTCACCCCCTTTTTTGAGGTGATGGCATGCGCAGAGGCAATGTCAAACGGCGGAGCGCGCAGCATTCAATACAAACAGCCAATACGTACAAGTTACAGTTGGAACGCGGGATGCAAGCGGTACAGGGGTGCATACTTACTTAGCAATACATGTGCTGTTTTTTGCTTTTATACCCAGCAGAGGAAAGCCCCCAGATGGAGTCGGTGGGCTTGTCGCAAAAACTGATATTTTAGCGCTAATTTTGGAAGTATGGATTTTACTACGAGAATATACAAATCAGCACGGGGGGATTTGCAAAAACTTTTTAATTACGGGGTTTTATTTTTCTGATCCGAACAAAGAATTTTATTAAATACCATACAAATCTTCCCTGCCACCTCAACACCCCTTCAAAAAGGGTGTTCATTATTTCAACACCCTTTTTCCAAAAGGGGTGTAAAGCTACAAATTGGGGGGTTTTTGGGAAACTAAGAAACAGGGCGTAAAGAAAAAAAGGGTGTAAGAAAAGACCGCCAACGAAAAAAAAAGGTGGAGAGACCTCCAATTTTGGAGGCATTTTGTACCTGTTTCCCAAGGGTGAACTGAACTTTTCCTAACAAGCGGGGGGGGGGGGGGGGGGGGGGTTGTGTCAGGATGTTTACACCCAATATGAATTGGCAAAAATTATTACCAGTGAAGCTCTTTAAGCTTCAGGAGGTAGTTTCGGCAGCATTAAAAAAAAATCCCAAAAAAAAAAAGGGGGCGCCTGTAAAGGGTGCACCACCGCAGATAGGGTATTATGACACTGAAGTCGGCTTTCGAGCTTGTTGGAGTGTGAGCACAAGGGGCGTATGCGTATCCGCACCTCTTACTGTACCATTTCAAAGGTACTAGTTTTTTTTGGATTCTAAAAGGTAAAAAAATTCGGGCAGCTTGCAATAGTTGTGCAAGGCTGGAGAAACAGCAACGCTGGGGGCCGACCTACCTTTTTTCCCCTCTTGGATCTCCTGGAAATGGGGAGGGGGGGGGGAAGGCGGGCCCCACGGGAACAGCCTTGTAAAATCCGGTTAAATTGGCCTCATCCCTGAGCGGTCATCCTGGCTTAGCAAGAACATTGTAAACCTTAGCAAACATAACAAAACCTAGCAAAAAGGGGGAGAAACTAGGGGCCCCCCAGCTCCGCTGTTTCTTTTTTTGCAACTGAACACCTATTTCACCCCGTTTCAACAACCTACAGAAAGCCAAGCGTGTTGCAGTTGTAAACATCCTTTTCGCCACACGACTACAGTCTTCTTAATTTTAAAGGGTTTCAAATTGGTGTTTCACGTGCCAAAGCTAAACTTGGGGCATGAGGTGCACCCAAAAAGGAAACGAGCGATCATTGCATAAGAGCAATTTTTTTTTTTTTTGCTTTTGAAATTTCTTGCGAGTACGGGAGTATAGGGGGGATTTCTTCTTCTTTACAGTGCTATTATGCATCCAAACATGGCCTTATTCAATGAACACTGAACACCTTTTCCACACCCCTTTAAACACCCTAAGAAAACCAAGGGTGTTGAAGTTGATCAACACCCTTTTTTTCAAACAAAAAGGGCGTAGAGCTAGAAAAAGGGTGTTGAGACTCAAAAAAAAGGGTGTAAAGGCCTCCCAACCCCCTTTTTTCCCACCTTGCTACCCCCCCTTTTTGGCTAAAAGGGTTTTAAAAAGAAAAAAACGTCATATATGAAGTTTTTGGTTTTCCAGGTGATTTATCGCATTTGTAAAAATTATATGTTCCATAATCTTTAAAGGGAATGCTGGTTAGTGACTTTGGGACGATAGTTACGTGGCGATGATTTGTTACCACTTTTAAAGATTGGGACAATTTTTCCGAGTTTCCATTCCCATGGTAATGGCCAGATGAAGGATTGGGAAAACAGCTTTGTCAATATTGCGCTTGTAACATCCATTGCGTTTTTAAGTATTTTTGATAGAATGTTATAGCGCCCCGCAGCTGAAGAATTTTTCAAGTTTTTGATGGGGTAGGTGATTCCGTTGGTATCAATTGTAATGGGGGGCATATTATTCAGAATGACAGGGTGTTTGCTGGGAAGGTAGTGGTGCGCTTTTCGTAAACACGGAACAGATACGTCATTAAGTACTTTTTTGCGCCATCTTTATCGCCTAGCGTTTCGTCTGATTTGGGCCGGATAAAATTAATGACGAAGAAGTGGAGGGAAAATTTATGGTTCGGCAAAACTGCTTGGGATTAGTTTTCAGCATGTTAGGCAAGCTGACGCAAAGAAACTGATATTTGGCAGTGCTAATGGTTTTTTTTAGTTCTATTTCCGCCTTGTGGTGGGCTTCCAGGGATTTTCTGGTTTTCCCTTTCCCTTTCTGTTTTAAACAGGGGTTTTTTTCTTGCCTATCATTCTTTTTAAATTTTCTTAGTGAAACAAAGGGGCAGTGGGTTTTTTTTTGATTGGGATTGTGGTCTAAATGTTTCACTCAGTTCGGCTATTTTAGACGAAAAAAGATGCCCGTTCTCCCCCTTTCAGGGCGGTCATCGAATCCTTCTTTGAAAAGTGGTAGAAATCATCCAGAGCCGTGTAATAGCTTCATAATTCCCCCGATCATAGAGTTTTTGATTTGTTTGTTTCGGGGATTTTTTCAAATATAAAGGGGCCCTTGTAAAAAGTTGCTAGAATAACTTTTGGGTCACTTAACTCCTGCAGGTATAAGACCGACTGCAGGCTGCTTGGGTCGACAACAGTATTAGGTCCAAAAAGTTGGGGTGTGGTTGCTGTTTTTCCCGGTAGCCTGTGTGATCACTTGAGTTAACTGATAGTTTTCCAAGCAGTTTTTGAAATTCATTACATTCTGAGTGTGGATAGGTGGTGCAGTTATCTCGCCCAAAAAAAAGTTTGGATAGCTGAAAAAACCTACGAGAATGAAGCTACTTTTTGGGGAAAAATTTTTTTGTAGGAGGTCAAGGGCGCCCTCGTTAAGATGGGGGGGAAATCCTTTAAACTTTTGGGTTAAGGGGGGCGAAACACAACACCAATTGTAAGTGCCTCGAGGGCTTTTTGACGATATCCAGAGCGGGTTCAAGGGGGGCAAATTTATTTTTTAATTTTAGAGTGACGGACAGATCCATTTACTCCTATTAACACACGCCCACCACTGCAGGAAACCGGGTTTTATGGGCGGGAGGACCAGGGGAAAAAAAAAGGGGTTGGGGAAGGGGGTTTTTGGAAAAGGGGTTTCAGGGAAAATTATTAAAAAAGGGCGGGGCCGGGGGGGGATAAAAAAGGGGTTTTAAAATTTCAGCGGGGGTCAAATTCGGTTTGGGGAATATGCTTTGGGTTAGTTGTGGAGGTTTGAAAAAGGAAAAAAACAAAAATCTGCATGGGCTGGCGGGGGTATTTTAGGTTTGGGGGTTTCCTTTAGATGACTCTTTTTGCCTGATTCGGTGGTAGCTATTGTCACGTAGCCAAGGACGAAGCAGTTGTTTGGAAAAGAAACAAGTTTATTGGAGCGAACTTGTGCTCCCCTAACAACTGAAAGAATACAGAGGCGGGGAAGCAGTGGTCAACAAAGTGACGTACGTGCTTTGGCGAGCGTCGCAGAATCGAATGCCCCGGCGTCTGCTCTGCAGGCTTTTTATCTTTCGGGCGCGTGGTTCTGGGAACCGTCGATTCGCATCGAGAACATTGTAGATGCAAGAAGATTATTCCGGGATGTTCACGTTAGATCGGAATGCTCTCCCTATCTGAACAGATAAAACATGCGGCACAAAAAAAAAAGAATGGAACACGCGCTTCCCTTGGCACGGAGATAACACAGACCGGCGCAGCCGGGCGGTAAAAGCAAAAAAACAAATAAACAAACCCAATGCATGGTTCGCGGCATTACCCCCCCCCCCCTAAGAGTGCATCGACCCGATGCTAACATAAGCGACAGTCCGAAAAAGAAAATAAAAATTCGTCATCGTTCGTAGAAAGGTTTTAAAGGGGAACCACGTGGACGACTTCGGGCCGCGTACGTCGTCGTGATGTGCCCGGGGTCACCATCGGGGGTCACTTCGTAGGTAAGTTTGGGCCCAAAACGTCGCAGAATCTGGTAGGGTCCGAAATACCGTCGCAGAAGTTTCTCGCTCAGTCCGCGTCGTCGGATGGGAGTCCAAAACCCCCACACGATCCCCTGGGTTTGGGACTCGGCGTCTCGGCGTCGGAGGTTGTAGCGGCCGGCATCCACCAGCTGCTGGTCCCTTATACGAACTCGAGCGAGCTGGCGGGCCTCCTCCGCACGTTGAAGGTATCCTTGGACGTCCCGGGGTTGAGGGTCGTCGTCTTCTACATGCGGAAGCATGGCGTCGAGCATCGTAGTCGGTGTCTTCCGTAGACAAGCTCGAACGGTGTCATCTGCGTAGTTTCCTGCGTCGCTGTATTGTACGCAAACGTGACATACGGGAGGACTTCGTCCCCAAATCTTATGTTCAACGTCGACGTACATGGACAGCATATCCGCAATTGTCTTGTTCAGACCCTTCTGTTAGTCCGTTCGTTTGGGGGTGGTACGCCGTCGTTCTTCGGTGATCCGTGTTGTGTAGCGTAAGATTCCTTGCATCAGCTCCGCGGTAAAGGCCGTTCCGCGGTCCGTGATTAGGACTTCAGGGGGTCCATGTCGCAGCACAACTTGGTTTTAAAGAACTTGGCGACTTCTTGTGCAGTCCCCCGCGGAAGAGCGGCGGGCTCTGCGTAGCGCGTCATGTAGTCTGTCGCTACGACAATCCACTTGTTCTCCGATCGTGACGTCGGGAACGGGCCTAGAAGGTCCATTCCAATTTGTTGAAAGGGCCTCCCCGGGACGGCGATCGGTTGTAGAAGTCCGGCGGGTCTTGTCGGCGGCGTTTTTCGTCGCTGGCAGTCCCGGCAACTCCGAAAGTAGTGGGTGACGTCGGATGTAAGGCGGGGCCAGAAGTACTTCGCCTTAATTTTTTCAATAGTGCGAGCTGTGCCGAGATGTCCGGAAGACGGGTCGTCGTGGGACGCTTCCAAAATTTCTCACGAAGGTCTGCGGGGATGACAAGTAGATAATTCGTTCTTGTTCCGGGGCTGAAATTTTTTTCACGAGGACGGAGTTTCTGAGGCTGAATGCTGGTAAGTTACGCTTGAACGCTCTAGGCACGGCGACGTTTCGTCCTTCGAGGTAGTCGATCATTACTCGCAAGTCGGGGTCGGCACGCTGCTGGGCGGGGTAGGTCGCTCTCCGTAACAACCCCGAAGAACGCCTGTCTTCATCAGTCTTGTGGTGGTGGGTCGACGGGGGGGCGGGACAGGCAGTCGGCGTCGGAGTGTTTCCTGCCGGATTTTAGACGATTGTAATTTGAACTCTTGCAGGCGCAAACTCCACCGCCCAAGACGGCCAGAGGGGTCCTTCAAATTGGCGAGCCAACGCAGCGCATGGTGGTCTGTTACAACCTTGAAAGGTCTGCCATACACGTATGGGCGAAATTTTGAAATGGCCCATATAATAGCCAGGCACTCTTTTTCGGAGGCAGAGTAGTTTTTCTCCTCCTTCGACAGACCACGGCTGGCATAGGCGATTACGTTTTCGCACCCGCTTTGTTTTTGGACAAGGACGGCACCCAAGCCTATATCACTGGCGTCCGTGTGTATTTCCGTTTCGGCGTTGTCGTCGAAATGAGCGAGCACGGGCGGGCTTTGCAGGTGTTTTTGCAGCTCGCAGAATGCCTTTTCTTGGTCGTCTTCCCAGCTGAAAGCGGTGCTATCTTTCGTCAAGCGCGTGAGCGGCTCTGCAATGCGTGCGAAGTTTGCGACGAAGCGCCGGTAGTATGCGCACAGTCCAAGAAATCTGCGCACGCCCTTCTTATCTTTCGGCCTTGGGAAGTTCGCTATGGCTGAAGTTTTCGCCGGGTCAGGCAGGACTCCCGCGGCGTTGACGACATGGCCCAAAAACTTCAGTTCCTCGTACGCGAAGCGGCACTTTTCAGGCTTCAGCGTTAACCCCGACGTACGGATGGCCTCGAGTACAGACTGCAACCTTGCGAGGTGTTCGTCGAAAGTCCGGGAGAATACCACAACGTCGTCGAGGTATACGAGGCAGGTGTGCCACTTCAGGCCAGCTAGCACAGTGTCCATGACTCTTTGGAACGTTGCTGGTGCCGTGCATAGCCCAAACGGCATCACCTTGAACTCGTATAGGCCGTCCGGGGTTATGAATGCAGTCTTCTCTCGATCTCTCTCGTCCACTTCAATTTGCCAGTAGCCGGTCTTCAGGTCCATCGATGAGAAGTACCTCGCATGGCAGAGGTGGTCGAGGGCGTCGTCGATTCGTGGCAGGGGGTACACGTCCTTTTTGTGATTTTGTTCAATCGCCGGTAGTCAACGCAGAACCTCAGTGTGCCGTCTTTTTTCTTCACGAGTACGACCGGCGCAGCCCACGGACTTTTCGATGGCTGTATAATGTCGTCGTTGAGCATGTCGTCGACTTGAGTCCGGATGGCTTCCCGCTCATGGGAAGAGACGCGGTACGGTGACTGTCGGGTAGGTCGGGCTCCATCCTCGGTTATTATCCGGTGCTTCGCCAGAGGTGTTTGACGTAACTTTGAGTTCGACGAAAAACACTCGCTGTAGCGACGCAGCAAAGCCAATAACTTGTTCCTTTCTTCTTGCGGTAGCGCCGGATTCACGTCGAAGGGGTGCGGAAGCTTGAAGGTATCGTCGGGTGCGCGTTCAAAGTCGGCGACTGCTATCACGTCACTTGCTTGTTGCGTTTCTTCGACGAACGCAATTGCAGCGCCCTTGTTTAAATGCTGGTACTCCTCGGTGAAATTGGTGACCAAAACGTGGGATTTGCGATGCTTAAACCGCGCAATGCCTCTTGCGACAGACACACCGCGGTCAAGAAGCAACCTTCGGTCACTCTCCACGATAGCGTCGACGTCGGGAGCAGCACCTTCACAGTAGACGGTGATCATCAAGCTTGCGCGGGGTGGCAGGGTGACGTGATCATCGGCGATCCTTACAGCTGCACGGTGTTCGGGGTTCGATTCCGGCGTCATGGAGTGGTCGGAGGAAAAAGTTATCGACTTCGTCTGGAGATCGATTATTGCGCCGTTGTCTGTCAAAAAGTCCATTCCGAGAATTACGTCGCGGGAGCAGTTGGGCAAAACGACGAACACTGCAGGGTACGTCGTGCCATCTATGGTGACGCGCGATGTGCACGTTCCACTTGGCGTCACGATGTGGCCTCCTGCTGTGCGTATGTGCGGACCGTCCCATCTGGTCATAACTTTCTTCAGCTTAGACGCAAATGGTCCGCTCATTACGGAGTAGTCGGCTCCCGTGTCTACGAGGGCGACTACATCAAAACCGTCGATGGACACCTTGACGTCGGATGCCGCCTTCCTCGAGTTCCGGGTGCGTCGGGGCGTCGCATCTCGGCTTGTGCGTGTTGACGGTCGGGCACTGTGCGTCGTCGTTGTCCATGTCTTCTCAGCGGACGTCTCGGTCAGGTCGGGTAAGCGTCGCGGCGTATAGCTGTCGTCGTGTTCGGGAGTCTCATCAGGGTTAGGTCGGGTCGTCGGGATGAGGGCATGTCGTGAATCACTGTCTTCGGCGCGTCCTTGCGTCGTTGGAGGGTTTCCGGTTTTTCGCCGTAGAGCAACTTCACCTCCAGAAGTTGCTGCTTTTATTTTCCCCCCGCGTGGGCTGGGGGACCTTCCACGGGCGAAGTCAGCGTTGCTACGGCGGTTCGGCGATTGGTATGGGTAGGGCGACGGCGAACGGTTGAAACGCGCTGGGCCACGGCTGGTTTCAGATAGATACTCGTCGATCTCACGTGGTCGTTGGCCAGGGAGAGGGCGAGGTGCGTCGACGGAGAAACCACGCAGTCCGAGCCTCTTGTATGGGCAGCGACGGTAAATGTGGTCGGCCTCTCCGCAGTGGTAGCACAGAGGACGGTTATCGGGAGTTCGCCATACGTCCGTCTTCCTCGGCGTCTGGTTTCGGGCTACCGGGGGTCGGGCGGGTGACAGTGGGCGGCGGTACGGCGGGGCCTCTTGACGGCGTGTTGGAGTAGGGCGGGGTCGACGAACAGCCGCGGAGTATGTCATAGCTTGTGGCTCTCGGGGTACCTCGGATGGCGTAGAAGTTCCCAACGCTTGTTGCACTTCTTCTCTAATCACGTCGGTGAGGGAAGCGACTTGGGGTGCGGCGGCGTTGGGAGAAGTTTCCGCAGCTCCTCTCTCACTATTGCGCGGATAGTCTCGCGTAGGCTGTCGGCCGGGATCCGCGTGCTGCCAAAGTCGTTCTCATTGGTCGCGCCAACAAAGTTGCGGTCATACTGCTTAGCACGCATTTCGAGGGCTTTTTCAATGGTGCTGGCTTCGGTCACGAATTCGGCGACGGTTTTGGGCGGATTTCGGACAAGTCCAGCAAACAGTTCCTCCTTCACTCCGCGCATTAAGAAGCGCAACTTCTTTTCTTCCGTCATTTCGGGGTCCGCGCGGCGAAATAGCTGCTTCATCTCCTCAACGAAGATCACGACACCTTCGTTGGGGTGTTGCGTGCGTGTTTCCAACAAAAGGGCGGCTCTTTCTTTCCGCACGACGGTAGTGAAGGTCTTAGTGAACTCGCTTTTGAACTGAGCCCAGTTTGTCAAGGAGCTCTCGTGGTTCTCGAACCAAGTGCGAGCCGAATCTTCCAAGTAAAAGAAAACGTGCCGGAACGTTTCTGCGTCGTCCCACCTGTTGAATTTCCGGACGCGCTCCAGTTTCTCCAACCATTCTTCTGGGTCTTCTGCGGGGGCTCCTCGGAATGATGGCGGTTCCCGTGGCTGCTGCAGAACGACAGGAGGATTGGCTTGGTTGAGCATGGTGCTGGTTGCGACGTTTTCTTCTTCGTCTTCTCCGGTAGTAGACCGAACTCGGGTGGTAAATCTTGCACGCGGAGGCTGGCTCTTGTTGGACTGGCTTGGCGGCTTCCAGAGGTTGTAGTGGGCATGAAGGGTGCGTACCCAGCACCTCCACCAGATGTCACGTAGCCAAGGACGAAGCAGTTGTTTGGAAAAGAAACAAGTTTATTGGAGCGAACTTGTGCCCCCCTAACAACTGAAAAGAATACAGAGGCGGCGAAGCAGTGGTCAACAAAGTGACGTACGTGCGTCGGCGAGCGTCGCAGAATCGAATGCCCCGGCGTCTGCTCTGCAGGCTTTTTATCTTTCGGCGCGCGTGGTTCTGGAACCGTCGATTCGCATCGAGAACATTGTAGATGCAAGAAGATTATTCCGGGATGTTCACGTTAGATCGGAATGCTCTCCCTATCTGAACAGATAACACATGCGGCACAGAAAGAAAGAATGGAACACGCGCTTCCCTTGGCACGGAGATAACACAGACCGGCGCAGCCGGGCGGTAAAAGCAAAACACAAATAAACAAACCCAATGCATGGTTCGCGGCACTATTGTGTAGGCGATACGGTCTCCTTTACTTGGCTAGTGGTCATATCGTAGTAGAATGTTTTTTTCCCGATCAGTAGTTTTTTGTGACGCAGTTTGAAAGGGGTGTTGTTCGGCGCGCAAATTGGAGCAGCTCTTTACGTATGAAACGTGTAGCACTGCAAAAGTACTCACCAACGCTGTAGGGCGTATCTTTAAATTTGACGCCTTTAGTTAACATGTGCACCGTTTCCTTCGTTTTAGAATTCGTGAGTTTAACAATTATTGGTCGTTTTTTTTTTTCTTGAGGCTTTCCGATGCGGTGCGCTCTTTCTATTTCATGAGGCTCAAGAGTTACTTCGAGATGCTGGCTACATATATCTGTGATAAATTTTTGACTGTCGCTCCACGTTTCGGAGTCGCTTTCTTCGACGCCAAAGAATATTAGATTGTTGCGGCGGGATCTATCTTCTGCATCGTTTAGTCTGTCATTGATGTTAGAAAACGCCTTTGCTGATTCGTTTGCGGTAGATTGTAACTTTTTAATGTCTGTACGGATAGAAGGCAAGTTAGAACACTCACATTCCGTTTTGGAAATTCGAGCGACTAGGTCGGCTATGGTTTGTTCAGTTGTGGTAAGTATGGCATTTATATTTTTCAGTTCAGCCAAAATAGTGGTTTGACCTTCTTCGAGCTTGGTTAGTATGAAGTGTACGTCGCCGTCAGATTCGCTGTGTGCGTTTTGTCGCGTTTTAGGCCCTGGGTTCGTTTCCACATCTCCCGAGAGTAATAATAGTTGGCCAACAACATCAGTACACTGGGAAAACAAGGTAACAAGGCACTGAGGGCTCGGCAGCTGCACCAAAAAAACGATTGCTGTTTTCTTTTGCTAGGAGAGGTTCGTATGTACGCACCTACGTGAGGAAGACGAAGGGCGTCAAATGATGCATCGTGTCAGAGGCACAGCCGCTGAGCCCACAGGGCGCCGCTCGCAGTGCTCGTGCTTTTATGTCCAGGTGCGCTGTCATTGTTGATGAGGGTGGTACTTTCAGATTCGATTAACGTCGTCAGCCCAGTTGGCAAGAAGCGGCCTCAATAGCTTTTTCAAGAACATTTCGCACAGCTCATGACAGTGGTACGGGTCCCTGTTGCTGGCGCACCACATCAGCGGACAGTCTGCGAGGTGTGGGAATACGGTGTTTAAAAGGAGCTTACAAATTTGTCTGCGGTGCCGAACTGCCTGTACAGCGCGATCCTCCTCGAACTTCACTCGTTCGCGAAATCCGTCGCAGCGTTTTTGCAGTTTTTGTAGTTTTTCGTTTAGTCTGTTTGCTTTTATTTGAAGGCGGCGGGCATTTCTCTTGGTGTTATCGAAAAAGCCTGTCAGATCGAACGAAGTCTGGCATTTTCGAGTCTCAAAATTACGTTGGCCGCATGATTGCATGTCCGTGAGAGCGTACAGGATTGGGTCTGTCTCTGTCGGTGAGCGCGGTTGACCTCTTCCTTCATTACCAGTTAGGGCCACAATTGAACGTTTAATCGTTTCATTTCTGCAACCATTGTGCTCACTTGCATGATTGCGTACTTGAGATGCCGACGCACACGCCTCGAGCAGCGGTCGAACAAGTGCCCTCCACCTTTTTGGGCTTCCCGGCTGCATGTACATTGGGTACGACGGAAGTCTTGCCGACACAGCTGTTGGCAGCAACAACTTGCGCTTCAACACCACAGTGTACAATTTACACTGATTCGTCGGCAGCTGTTCGAGAGCTTCGTAAAACTCTCACGTCCAACGAACTTCTGCTAGAAATCCAGGACATAATGGACACTTATCCATGTCGTGTGCGCGTGTCATGGCGCCAACGGAATAGCCACCCCGCAATGCAGGCTGCAGATACTGGAACACACGCCGTGCTTGTGCAATATCCAGCTCCTCTTGCACCTTCGTCAAACGGTGTTCGCCTTGCCAGTGCAAAAGAACGTCTACGGCGCACCGCGCGCGCTCTCATACCCCCGCGCGGTACAGATCTCCCTGGCGGGTTGTCTCGCCAAGATGAGGTCCTGCTCAGACGTCTTCGCCTGGGAGTCGCCCTCACGCCAGCTGTGACGAGGTCCTGGCCTCCTCAATGCCATGCCCCGTTCAACTCCACCTGCCCCCCTTGCCCCGCTCCAGTTGACCAGGCTACAGCAGAGCACCTGGTGTGGAGTTGCCCTGCTCTGCGAAGCCTACGCGCTGTGCACATCGCCACCTGCGGCCCGCGCCCCGGACGTCCGCCAGACTTCATGGCGTGGATACAAGGACCACATCATGGCCCCCTGCTCCGATTCCTTCGGGAATCCGGGGTGTATCTATACATTTAATTTCCCCTTATGCTGAATAGCAAACTTCCGCAATAAAAAAAAAATTCACAGCATATCCACGGGGTGAATGATGATGAGTGGGCGAAGCTCCTGAGGGGAAATCATCGGTAAAACCGTGACTCTTCAGTGAAAGTTCGCCCACTACATCTGTGTCCGAACGTAACGTCTAGAAAGTCTCGCTTAAACCGCGCGTCGGCACCTTGAGGCTGAACTCGCCTGACGCGTTTTGCAGACGCCTCACGAGCTCTCACTGCATCGGGGTCTGCCTGCCGATACGCGCGCTTTCTCGCCGCTTCCCGTTCTCTGACGTTTTGGAGATCCTCTTCGCGCCGCAGCCGTGCCGCTTCGCGTACGGCAGGGTCCTCGCGCCGTCGCCGTGACGCTTGGGCCTCAGCGTTCTGGCGGCGTCGTCGCGCAGCCAGACGACACGCTTCGGCCTCCCGCTCTCGTACGGCAGGATCTTGGCGGCGGCGTCGCGCAGCTTCACGGAGCGCTTCTGCCTCGCGGGCTCGCACATCTGCAGCCTTATCCATCGGGCGACTCCGAGCGCGCGCCAACAGCGAACGGATTTTATTACAACGCTCCCCGCCATCTAGTAAACAATCCAAGAACTAAACTAGAGGTAGCCACGCCATCTAGTAAACAATCCAAGCGCATCTTTTCATCATATACAAGTACCGCCATCTAGTAAACAATCCAAGAACTAAACTAGAGGTAGCCACGCCATCTAGTAAACAATCCAAGAACTAAACTAGAGGTGGCTACATACATACGTCGAGGATGGACAGACCCACGCCTTAAGGAGCTTCGCCCCTAAAAAACACTTCTCTTGTGCTGAAAGGCCATGAATACGAAATCTCCACGCATGGGTTGGCCCCAGCAAACACTGTGACGTGAGTGATTTTTAGCATTCCCGAGGATGACGCACCAGAACAAGTCCTCAACAGTGTTTGTCAATACAACCCTGGCCTCCGAATACTGGACACCAGGCGGCTCAATTCCTCTAATATTGCACAAATCCTTTTTGATGGAACCATAGTTTCCTTTTGGATCCGATACCGGGCTGCATCCTACCGTTGTAAGCCTTTCCGTAGGCTAGCACTCCATACCACCTGGTATGCGGGTGCTAGCCATCGCTGTCTTTGTGACCCATCCCAATCCCGACCAATGATCAGTGGGTAGAGAGGCTTTGACTTTGTGGCGCAACGAGAACCCGTCGCTGGAGGCCGGGTTGCCAGCTGCAGGAGTATGGCATCCATGGAAAAGGACGGTCTCCACAAGGCTGGGACCCCTGTTATGTTGACCAAATGCTAGTTTTTGAAAGCGCTGTTCCTCGGTGCTGTTCAGCGTTACTACAAGCTCTCCACTAAAGCGGCGTCCATCGGGGTTTTGCAAAACAGGCTGTCTCTGGGGCTGCTACGACTTCTCTTGCGTAACCTAAGGTAACTTAACCTAACGACCAGAAGGAAATGGTTTAAGCTCCCGAAATATGAGCTAAAGCATGGAAATTATAACAAAAAGTAAGGGGCACGAAATAAAGGAGGCAAGAGGCGCCCTCGAATCACGTACCATGGCATCAGAAGGCTAAGCAGAAACCTAGGTTCGGAAGCCCTTACCGGCCTTGAAAACCATTCTTTCAAAGACGATAGCCTTTCTGGGGCTACTTATACACAGACGTTTTGCTCTGTATGTCTATTTGTCTGTCTGTCTGTCTGTCTGTGACTCGATTCAGTGACCCGCCAATGTGACGCAAAATCTGCCCAATAGTCTTATATACCCCCAGCCAAACCTAAACGTGTAAGTCCACTGTCAATTCTCATACTTGCCAATATTGTTGTATAAGAACGAAACATTACGCAAATGTAAGGCAGAAAATCAAGACATAAGTGACGTTCACATTGTTCCTTTGTTTAAAAATTCACGAATGCTTGGTTTCAGCGACAGCAAATGAGGTACTACATATACTGCAGAAAACCATCGTCTGGTGTTGCCCGCGCTCCTGGCGGCGTTTCAGAAATCCAACGGCAACAGCAACGAAAGGTTCTAGCAGATAGGTTTCACGTTCCGCTTAAAACGCTCGTGGAGCAAGGCAGCGCTGTTCTACTAACATTGCACTAGGGTGCCTACATTTACGCGCGTCTCCCGCGTACGCCAGCGGTGTCACCGATGCACCCAACGTGGCGCAGTGGAACGTGGTGAATTTAAATTGACTTCAGCAAACCTCTACCGCGTTCATTTTGGCAGGAACGAGATGGGAGAAGAACAGCATGAGAGGTGAGCGGGGAAGAGAAGGCAGGCGTTCACTTGGCAGGGGTGGCAGTCAACTATCGTCTTTCGTCAAAATTTGCAACGAAGGGAGCAGATACTAGGCCGTTGTTTTACCTCGTAGTTGTTCAATCTGGCGAGTGTCTTATTCTGGCCATGCTATTTGCTCGCCAGACGAGGTGTCGTCGATGGCTGTGGGTAGAATGCCGTCCGGCGGTGCTATAAGCACTTCCCTATATCGACGTTCATCGGAGTTCTGTAAAAAAAGATGCCGCGTCTGGCACTACATCACCCTACATAACGTAAAGCAAGGTAACCTAACCTAAACTTACAAAACATGACCTAACGAATACAGGGCGATCATCTACAACCGCAAAAGCTTACCAAAGCCGCGAAAATTATAATTCAAATTGAACTGTAAGGAGAGAAAAACGAGGCAAGATCTGGTGCCCAACCACCGTCCTTGCATAAACAAGCTGAGACAGAACCCCTACACTGCGATGACTTTTTTGTCTTTATTGGCACCCCAAGGACAGGCTCTTTGGACGGTGCTAGTGTAGTCCGAAATTTTCGAATGTCGGGGCAACCAATACGTCGGGGAGACTGGGGCGGCCAACAACATTGCTCGGGGCGTAACACTGTTCTTCGAATTTTCGTTACGAAGGGTCCCCGACTGTATTCACAATCTCATTTTGTAGGACTTCAAAAATTTTAAAGTGTTTCCATCTCACAAGTGAGTCCCCTCACACACGGTCAGGATTTACAGCTCCATGCGTGCTAGACTGGCAGGAAACCACATCATCCCCTCCTTGACCAATGCACCGACGGCCACCCCCGTTCGCGGTTTATTCCTTTCGTCTTTCAAATACTCGTCATAGTGCGGCGCAGCTCGACTTCGGGGATCGCTAGACTCACACCAAAACCGCACGAGGCCCCTCGAGCGGCCTTGGTGACTGTGTTGCCAGGCAGCACTGTCACGAAGACTGCTCGAGGGGCCCCGTGCGGTTTATGCACGCGTAAGGACACTAATTGTACGCGACATGAGAAACACACAAATCGAAGCGAGGCGTTACAAGACACTAGCAATACGCGATATAAGAAACACACAATACAAAGCGAGGCGTTAGCGACACTAATAATACGCGATAAATGTACAGCATCAAGAACGGCTGTAGGGCGTGACGAGCTCGACCCAGACTTCTGCTGGCGGAAGCAGCATTACCCACCAAGGCAGAAGGGTGACCTCGCCGGCAGTCGTGGACCACATGTCTGTCAAGCATGTGACCGTTCGATGGAGTTGGACGGCGCCTTGGCGACTGCCGGTACGCCGGGCATACCTCGCAGTTGTTGAGAGGAGCAGCGGCCAGCTGGCCTCCCTGGTCACCCGCGTAGTCGACGGTGCCTGGCTTCCTCTCGCGCCTCTGCTGCCGCCGGGGCTCGGCAGGCGGGTGAGGCTCCTGTGCGAGGTCCTCAGTGCCCGCCCGCTTTTCCTTGGACGTCGATGGTGCCTTGTTCATCGCCCTGTCTTGCTGCACCAGGCAGGCGCAGACGTCGGACGCAACATGGCTGCGGAGGAGAGTGCAGCGAGGTCTTGAGACCCTGCCAACGCCTTGCCGCCCACTGGGCGCGCTGGTCAGCCCTAAGGGCCGCCCCTTGCGGGGCTGCGCCGTCTATGATGCGACACCAGTCGCTGCCCCGAGTGCTTGCTGTCTATCGCAGAGATCAGCGCCTAGACGGCGATCTCACAAATACCCGCAGAAGAGAGAGCTCAGAAACACCGCAGAGAGAAGGCAAACACTCGGGGGACCACACGTGGTCAATGTAGATGTTGTTTGCGTCCTTAAAGACTTGACGAGGATGTTGAGGAGGAGGGACGATTTGTTGGGAAAAGCATTGGGAAAGAGTGACGATTCACTTCTTGAATGCGCCTTACGCGGGCAGCAGCATCGTCATCGTTAGGCTATTTGGTAGTGCCTGAAAAGGAACGAAGATGACGAAGTGGGCTTCAGGCTAGAACACCAGTTGACGTGTCTCTTGCTCGAACGTCTCAGCAAGGCGTTTCGCTTCCTACGCGGGGTTTTGGCCAGGTTTAGGTGATTTTTCCACCTCTTTCATTTTGTGACCCATTTGTTTCAGGTTTGTGGTAAGGGTGGGCGCTGTTGCGGCGAATGGCGACAAACTCTCCTGGCCGGCGGCCTTCCCCTTGTCGGCCATTCTTACACCGAAGAGTTCCCTTTGCAGGCTTTCCTCCGCAACGGCGTTATCGGCATACCTGTGGCTCTTGTGGCCACGAATGGGGGCGCAATACGGCACAACAATCGAGGGAAAATGCAGGGTGCCCTTCGTTCTGCTACGGAGCGCTACCAGAAAATCACCAGCGTGCGTCCCTTCGGGAAAGGCGGCGTTGTGATCCGATTCCCTGACCGAGAGTGCGTGCAGGACTTACTGCAGTGTTCAACCTTTGCATCTTTCCCGATGAGCCCATTTCTGCCTACCCATCTTGCATGCTCGCCCTTGCAACGCCCAGTGCCGCTAAAAAGAAGTGGGCTGCCATTCCTTATGTCCCTGGCACAAGCGAAGCATTGGCTCGTGTTCTGCGCAGCTATGATGTGCACGTGGCACACGTGCCATCGAAGAGGCTGCGGCACACATTGACCCACGTAAAGGATACGCTTCCTAAAGAAAGATATCCGGGGAGTGATATATGAGGTCCCTTGTGGAAACTGCAACTCTGTGTACGTAGGCGAGACGGGCTGCTTTCAAAAGCGCCTAAAACAGCACTGCTATGATGTGAAGACGAAAAAAGTGGCGTCGAATGCCCTCACCGAACATGCGGAGCTGTCGGGTCACGAGATAGACTGGGAAAATGCACGCATCATCACTACGGAGAAGAATTTGGCCGCAAGAATAGATTTAGAATGGCTAATAATACAGACAACGCCTAACACCCTCAATCGCAACATCGGAACCTTGCACCCAATGTATGCACGCTGCCTACGTCATGTTTTAAAGCCTACGCCTACTTAAGGCCGTTTTTCTCTGCAATAAATTTCATTGTGAACAAGGCTCCCGTGCGGGAGCCGAAACGTCTTTTAAGTTTTTCTTTTTCGTTACTTGGTCAGTGCCCTCTTTCTCTCTCAAATGTAGTTAAGGATAGATCGTCAGGCTATGCCTCAGTTGTGGCACGTGGCTCCGCTACTGTGGACGCATCTCTTGTTGATGTGATCGCGTCAGCAATCGAAAAAAGCCAATCCAAGATGATGGATTGCTACTTGCATGCTATGGTAAAACTCCTAACTGCTCATACAGCACACATCACAGAGTCTGTGTCCGCGTTGTGTGGCGTAGCTGTGCAAACAGATTTCTCTTGTGGTTTCAAGACTAAGGCTGTTGGGTCACTCAACCAACAACCCTTGGATGAGGTTGATCCCGCTCAATCATCAAGCCGTTTCAGCCAACCGTCACCATCCACTTCTGCTTCTGCAAACCCTTCGTCTCAGTCCCAATGCGGAGGTACTTCTCTGCCCTCCAAAGTGGTAGCTGGCATGCCCTCCGATCGTCCTTCCTCGATTGTTCGTCATGCATCCAAAGCCGCAACTGGCCTGCCTGTTTCTCGCCCGTCATCTAACATTCGTCCTGCCAACGAGAATAACGCCGAGTCTGAGAACCACCCAGAAGACATGGAGTGTCAATCGGTTGCATATAAAAGAACAGGATCACCGATTTTGGGTTCCCCTGATTTGTGCCCGAAACAAAAGACAAAGAAAGGTCAAGCCAGTGAGAAAACAGGTGATATTTTGAGGCAGCTGTGGCGGCCATCACTTCCCCATAATGTCTCTTCGGATAATTCAATGGAATTGTCGTTCAGTCTTTTCAGCGCTAACAGACCTTCACGATATTGTCTCTAAAACCCGACCAGATGTTATTGTACTAGAGGAAACTTGGCTGGCTCCTGGTCGGCCATTTAGATTCCAGAATTACCGAACGTTCTGTTTAGGCCGTCCAACTAAAGGAGGAGGATTGCTAACTTTAGTATCCCCTCAATTTTAACATAAAGCCCATCTTTCATTTCAATTAATGTCCGTGGAATCGGAAATTCTGGCAGTGACATTCAACCTTCCAGGTTGCGTTGCGTTTTCTGTAGTGAACGCGTACTTTCCGGGTGGAGTAACTTCCACCTCTTCACTCGATGCTGTCGTGTCGGCGTGTGAAAAGTGACTTGTTCTTTGTGGGGATTTCAATTCGCACCACGTATTGTGGGGTTTCCGCACAGATTCCTGTGGCAGGCGTCTTTGCGGCTGGATGCTGGACAACAATTTGTATTGTTTTAACTCTGGAACCTGTGGAACTGCGACATTTTTTCGATGGCAGACCAGTTCTGTTCTTGATTTGACCTTTTCCACCCCGGGAAATATATCTTCATGGTCTACATGGGACCAAGCTACAAGTAGTGATCATATCTCAATTGTATATGAGTTTTTATGTCCTTCTAAATCACCGCGAGCACATATAGTTCGGCATTTGAATTTTCATCGCGTTCAAAAAAACTAAAGACAGCACTTAGCTCTATTCCATCTGGAAACGAGGAACTCCGGGCAGCTCAAGTGTTATCAATCCTTTGTGAATCCGTTGAAAAATCCCACTTTGTTGTTTGTTCACAAAAAGATGGCGGCTCCAGTCCATGGTGGAATGAGGAATGTGCTCGCGCGTATAGTCAGAGAGAAGCGGCTTTGAAGAAAGTTCTCAAAAACCAATGCCCATCCAATTGGACCAGTTACAAGTTTGCAGCTGCCATATTCAAGCGGATTGTTTCTAAAGCAAAAGAAAATTATAACACCGAAAAGTCTGCCTCTCTATCAAAGTCCAAAAAAAGACGCATGTTGCAAATGCGCTGGGCGAGTTCGATCGGCAGTCATTAAACTATAAGCTGCGCGACTTTCGGGTGGCCTTCGCATTAGAAATGATGCATTGAGGGCACAGAGTGGAAAACGACATCCATCACCAGCTGAGTCAGGCATTGCAGGTTATGAGGCGAAAATATAGTTCGGATCATGAAGGCCTGAGGTGGGATGCGCTGCAGGAAACGTACTTGAGAGGCAGCCATGTTGTCGCTGGAGGTAAGGCTTGCGTGCGAAGTAATAGGCCGATCGGTCGGTGGTCGTCGACATCCTCCGATTCGAGACGGTGCTGCAGTCAACGCGGCTCTGTTGGGGCAGTGTTCAGGATTATCGCCGCCTTAAGGTGGTCATTAGGTGCGATGGGCAGGCGGGGGGCGTAGAACGTCGTGAAGAGAGAGAGAGAGAAATGACTTTATTGAACATTTGTCCGGCGGGAAGAGACGGGTCAGACCACGCAGGGCTTCGCCGTCCCCTCTGTCTATATGGTTAGGCAGACCTCGAAGCACTGGGGCCTGGGCCATAGCCTGGGCTACTAGAAGGGTCCCCGTCTCTCTTCCTTTCGCCACCCCGTGGGGCGGCAGAACGAAGAAGGTGCGGGTCCCCCTTTCGCCTCTTCTGCGCCAGAGCAGCCTCGAGCCGCTGGACTGCCTGCAGTTGCCGCTCGCATTCTGGCGAGCTCATGAGTCCGTAAATGTCCGGGGGGAGGTTCTTGAAGCCCCCACTTGCTACGTGTCCACCGCAACCCCACAGGAGATGGGTGAGGTCCGCGGTTGTAAGCGCACACACACTGCACACACTGTCTTCGTAAACGTCCGGGCACACGTGTCGCGCAAGCGCTGGCGTGAGCACAGTCTTAGTCTGCATCTGCCGTAGGAGCACCGCTTCTCTTCTGGTCAGTCCCGGGTGGGGTGGCGGGAAGGCACGTCTCCCGTCTCTGTACCATTGGTGCACTTCACCGTAGACGGTCAAGGGCTCCATCTCTGCATCTGCGTTGTGCTGTTGTTGCCGGTCCGCTGGTGCGGGGCACGGCGGGCGGGGTGGCGCAGTGCGGCACGTTGATAGTTCTCGCGCTGCGGCGTCCGCCTCTTCGTTGCGGTTGCTGTGTCCGTCCGGTAGGTCCACTCCCGTGTGTGCGGGGAACCATCGGATTCTTGTAGTCCTTGTTCGACTCTTCCCTTCGGCATTCGAGAGGATGCGTGCCGTGGTTCTGCACACTGCATTCCTGGCGAAGCTTGCGATCGCCGACCTGGAGTCGCTCAGAATCGTGGTCGTTGTCTAGCAGCTCATGGCCAAGGCTATGGCCGCCTCTTCCGCCTGTCGAGCCGTTCTGGCCCTCACGCTGCCGGTATTCAGCAATTCTCCTGTGGTGGCTTTTAGTACCACCGCCACGTACGCGTCGGAGCGTCCGCGGTACTTGGCCGCGTCCACGTACACGGCTACCTCGTCTGCGTTATACGACTTGGCGAGCGCTTGTGCTCGCGCCGTTCGCCGTCCCGCGTTTCTGTCCGGGTGGATGTTGCGCGGGAGCGGCGGTACTTTGTTACTTCGGGCGATTTCGTCTCTTAGTGGGACGATCTCGTCCTCCTGTAGCGATACCAAGGGAGGGTTGATTCCCAGTCTTTGCAGAATTTTTCTGCCAGTCTTTGTGGAGCCCATGCGCTCGAGCTGTGTCTCCCTTTGTGCTTCGCTCACCTCTTCTAGGGTATTGTGCACTCCCAGTGCTAGGAGCGCTTCGTTATTCGCGCCATTCAGGAGGTCGAGGGCCGACCTGTAGGACTTGCGGATCGCCGCATTTATCCTATCCTTTTCTTGCTACTTCCAGCGATGAAACGCGCCGACGTAGGCAACGTGACTCATCACGAAAGCCTGTAACAATCGGAATAGGCTGGCCTCTCGCATCCTCTGCTTGCGCGTGGAGATCTTCTTGATGAGGCGCGTGGCTACTCCCATTTTTGTGGTCATCCGGTCGATCGTAATTGAGTTGCTCCGGTTCGCTTCGACGTGCATGCCTAGCACCCTTATGCTCTGTACTTTCGGGATGACGGTGCCGTCACCCGTTCTCAGCACAATGTTCTTTTCGGCCTCTTCTGCGGCCCTCTGGCGATACCGACCCGGCGGGGGCAAGATTAGCAACTCGGATTTCTGCGGGGAGCATCTGAGTCCCGTGCCTCGTAGGCTGGCCTCGATGCAGTCCACCGCCTCCTGTAGCGTTGTTTCAATATGGCCGTCACTGCCCCCGGGTACCCACATGGTAATGTCGTCCGTGTATATTGTGTATTTCACGTGAGGAAGCTCGTCTAGCCTTCCGGCGACCCCGATCATCACCAGGTTGAATAGTAAAGGTGAAATGACCGGGCCCCGCGGGGTACCCATGCTGCCGAGATCTCTCTCTTCCAGTTGCGCCTCTCCAATCTGAAGCCGGACGGTGCGCTGCGTCAGAAAGTCTCTGATGTAATTGTACGATCGCTCTCCCAGTCCGAGTCGCGAGACCTGGGCTAGGATCGCGGAGTGCTTCACCTTTTCGAAGGCGCTTTGCAGGTCCAGACCGAGGATGGCGCGATTGTCCGCTGTGGAGCTGTTGGCGACATCCACGACCTCGTGTTGTAGGAGCAACATGGCGTCCTGCGTGCCGAGCCTCTCTCGAAAGCCCAGCATCAAATCGGGATACAGCCCGCTGTCTTCTAGAAACCTTTGCCACCTGTTATTGAGCGCGTGCTCCAGGACCTTTCCCACACACGAGGTGAGGGATATAGGCCTCAGGTTCTCGATGCCCGCTGGCTTGTTCGGTTTGGGTATTAATATCGTCCTGGCAGTCTTCCATTGCTTTCGGAGCTTGCCCGACTGCCAGCATTTGTTATAGTACTTGGTGAGGGCCGTTATTGCCTCGTCACTCAGGTTGCGCAGGGCCTTGTTGCTCACGCGGTCCGGACCTGCGGCCGACTTGCAGTTCAGATCTTGGGCCGCCTTGCGCACTTCCCACTCCTCTATGTCTTTGTCGAGGGCGGGGTTGGGTGGACCGTCGTAATTTGCGTGTGTCTCGCTCGGGATGCCGGGGAGGTAGCGCTCGTTTAGGCGCTTGTACAGTCAGGCTCAATTTGAAGGTTATCGCGGGAGCACCGACCAAGCAAGACCGGAGCGCCGTTCCGTGGCACTTTTTTTCATTCGCGAAGATGAGATTATGCTGCCCTCCCTCACCTCTTGGCTGTTGCATAGAATTCGCTCACCCCCTTCTAGAAAGGCCGACTGCCGCAGTTTTTTTCTTCATTCTTTTTTGGGTGACGTATCCGCGTTTCGTTCCTCGGCAACCTGATAACACTGAAGATACCTCGGCAGGCGGCGTTGCCTCGGCATTGCGGAAGCAAATTACATTTTTTTTACACAACAATGCCCCCGCATGCCGGCATAGTTACCCTGAGAAGGTTGCGTATCAGTGTGAAGTATATCGATGAAAGGATAAAAAAAAAGAAACGAGTGTGGCCTTTATCGTTTTTGACGGCAGTGCGCGCACTGCCTGGAACAGCCATGGGAGAAGCAAACCTAGCATAATCTCGTTGCGGCTGATGCTAAAAAGTGTCACGCTAAAGCGCTGTCGTCGCGGTCGGTCGGTGCTCCCGTGATAACCTTCAAATTGATCCCGACTGTACACCTCCTCCTTGCCGAGCTTTTTGGTGGCCGTGTACATTAATTGCGCCAGCCGGTGGTGCTGATAATCCTTGCTTTTGGTCTCGTCCATCAAGTGCCGGAGCAACTTCCACGTACGGCCTTTGTGGAGTTGCCCGTCGGCTTCGTTACAGATTGCGTGTCACTGCTGAGTGCACAGCTGTCTACTGTATTTTTCAATCTCGCGGCCAAGCGCGGCGATCCTCTTTCTGAGGTTTCGATTGTGGCGCTGCCGTTTCCACCGTTTTTGCAGGGCCTGTCTCGCCTCGAGCATGTGCGCAAGGCGAGGATCCATTCGGGAGATCTCTTCGTCCGTCTCAACCTCCGTAGTCGCCTGCGAGACGGCCGTGATGAGCCCCTCGGTCCACTTCTCTATTTCGTCGCCTTCGACTTCGCCCAGGTCCGCGTCCCCAAACTGGTGCCAGTCCGTTAGTTTGTGCTTGATTTGTTGTCGACGCCCGATTTGTTGTCGACGTCGACCTCGATGATGTTGTGGTCGCTGCCCAGGTTCTGATCCGTGTTCCTCCAGTGCGCGGTTCTACCGTCCGGCAGATACACGAACGAGAGGTCCGGGCTGGTGTCCCTGACCGTGGACGTGCCGATGCGGGTCGGGCTGGACGGGTCCGTAAGGAGGACGCACCCGGCTTCGGCGGCGTCTTCTAGTAGGTTTCTGCCCTTGGCCGACGTGATCGTGTAGCCAAGCTCTTTGTGTTGGGCATTGAAGTCCCCGCAGATGACGGTTACGCTGTCTTGATGAGGAGCCGTGTTGCGCGCCTTGTGTAGTAGTGACTTGAAGTTTTGTTGGCGATGTTTCGGATTACTGTAGATGTTTACCAAGAGTAGAGTGTCTTTCTTCTGTTTCTTGCCGGTCGTGATCGCCACCCTCTGTCGCGCAGTGCTCGATAGAGCTGCCCTTGCGGCCGAGGAAGTGTTCGTGTTTGATGAACGTGATTCCCTTGCGGACGAACGTGCACACACCCTGCGCCGCCTCTTTCCCGCAGGTGCGGGCGCTAGGTGGGCTGGCGTGCGCACGGTAGCCAGGGAGGGACATCGCGTTGTTGTCTTCTGCGTGCGTTTCCTGGCCTATGATGATGTCGTGGAGGTCCGATTCACCAAGGCCCCGCAGGTGTTGCTGTAATACTGCTCTTCGGCACCGGAAGCCGTTGGCGTTTCAGTGCCAAATCGTCAAGCTTGTATCGGTGCGGTTGTTACTTGGCATGTTGGTGGTATTGGCTGTATGGTTCCGGTGTTGAAGTGGCTACCGACGACCCCCAGGATGAAGGCCTTCATGTTCTCAGAGTTCATACTTTGCTCGATTTGTTTGCTCAGGTCGGCGAACTGTTTGTCCAGCCTGTCGGCGAACTGCCTGGTGAGCTTGTCCCCGAGCCTTTTCTCGAGCTCCTCCCAGCGTTTCTCCCACCTGTTTAGTCTGTTTGTAATTTGCCGGAGGCGGATATTCAAGCCCGCGTAGCCGGGGGCCCTCGCTTCGCTCGCCTCTTGCGTGGAGATGGACGAGATGGTAGACTCATCGCCATCTTCCTCTTCCATGTCCGGCGCTTCTTCTGCTTCTTCTTCTTGTGGTTCCGCGGCTTCCTCCGCTCTTCGCTTCGCGGGAGTCGGAGAGCCCTTTCACACCCCCACATCAGGTGTCTCAGAGTCGGGGGGGGGTGTGAAAGTGCTGTGCGCGATGGGGGGACTTTAATGCCGTGCCCGACGGACACGTATCCGCCCGAAGTGCGCGAGTGTGTGAACTCTACCGAGCTCCAACATCAACGACGGGCCATCCAGCGGCTCGAGGCGGCCCTGGCCAAGCAAAGGCGAAAGGGGGCCCCGCGACTGCCGGTCCCTCCCGACAACGGGAGCCGATCGGACCGACCGGGGACCTCGTGTAGTCCGAGCGACGGCCGGGCACAAAGCCTCGTGGTCTAAGCCCGAAGTCTTAGGACTGAATAGCCTAGACTGATAGACAGGGGGACGACGCCGAGCCCTGCGTGGCCGGACCGAGTCTCTTGCATGCCGGATGTGGTCAATAAAGTCTTTTCTCTCTCTCTCTCGGAGAGCCCTGCTTGCCCTGTTTCTTTTGGGGTTGTGGTTGTGGTTGCCGTTGCTGCCGTTGTTGTTGGTTGCTCTCTTTTGGCTTCACTTGATTGGCTTGGGTTAGCTGTTGCTGTTGCTTGCTGCTGCTGCTGCTGTTGTGATTGCTGCGGCGTCCGGGATTGGGGCCACGGCATTTTGCCCAGCACGGGGGAGGGTGGGCCGGTCGTGGTCGTTGCTGCTGCTGTTGTCTTCTTTTCTCTTGGTCCCGAGATCAGGAGCTCCTCCAGTTGCTTCGATAGCTTGGCGATCACTTCTTGTTGTTCACGCACCATCTTTCGTAGTTGTTGTATCTCGCTCCTGGCTGAGGTGGCGGTGGAATTTCTGTTGCCGTGCCGCGAGCGGGAGCGTCTCTTGCTTCTTGTAGTCGACTTTGACCTTTGTCGCGCGCCGGCAACGGCAGCGGCGGCTCGGTTAGCGCTGCCGCCAGCTGCAACGGAGGCCCAGGGTGACGTCACGCCATCGCGCGACTTGCTCCTCCGCCTATCACGGCTTGCCACGCGGCTCGTCACTGTTGGGCTCCTGCTTCTGCTGCTCTCCCTACGGCCATTGGTTCCTCGGGGGATGAGTTCCGGGAATTCGTCTCTTCTAGAAATTCTGACCTTTAGCGCCGATGGCGGCGGCTGCTGCGCTGCCACGTTGGCCCTGGCCTCCTCCTCTTCGAGTTCGCGCTTCCATTGCCGCTTCTTGACTTGAAACGGCATCTTAAATTTGTTTTTGCAGTTCTTGGTGCCCGTGGCGTGCGGGCCCCCGCATAGTTTGCAGCGTGGCTTGCAAACTTCTTGGTGATTCTGGCCCGGGTTCTGCTTGCCGCAGGCAAAGCAGACTCGGGCGGTCGGTGTCGGGCAGACATCTTTGCGGTGGCCCACCTGGCCGCACGTCTTGCATACTTCTCGGGATTGGCGGTAAAGGTAGCACCTCACCACCACATTTCCATATTTGATGTAGGACGGTACCTTGTCTCCGTCGAAAAAGCACGATCATCGCCTCCGACTTGCCGATGCGGTGGGCGTCCAGCGCTGTCGGGTTGTACTTGTGTACGATGCGGCTGCGTACTTCTTCGGGCGACTCGTCGATTCCAATGTTTCTTATAACTCCCTTGGCCGTGTTCTCCGGCGCCGCCCGGTACGCGAACGCCTCGAATATTTGGTCGCCCATTGCGATGGCCCGAACTCGCTCGTAGCGCTTGGCTCGTTCTTCGTCCGGTGTACTGACCACCATGATGTTTTGTGCGACGTTGGGGCTCGTCGTGTCCTCCGCCGCCGCGCTTATTTCGATACCCGCCGCTCTTATGATGGCGCTCATAAACTCCATTGGCTTGGTCTTTCCGACCATTAGGCCGCCACGTGGCCTGACTACGACTTTGAGTTACCCGCCGCGGTGGCTCAGTGGCTAAGGCGTTGCGCTGCTGAGCACGAGGTCGCGGGTTCGATTCCTGGCCGCGGCGGCCGCTTTTCTGATGGAGGCGAAAAGCAAAAACGCCCGTGTGTACGAGATTTCGGCGCACGATAAAGATCCCCAGGTGGTCAAAATTAATCCGGAGCCCTCCACTACGGCGCGCCTCATCGCCTGCGTTGCGTCGGCGCGTTAAACCCTACAATCAAATCAACGCATTGAGTTCGTCTCGCGGAGCAAAGTTGGGCATCGTTGCTGCCTTCGCCATGCTTACGTTGACTTTGCGGGCAAAGTGAGCTCGCGTCGGTTGTTGGTTGCGGGGTTTCGAAGCAAAATCGAGGGCTTGCTTACCGGTGGCCGACAGGGCGAGTTGTTGCTGCTGCGAGAGGGGCCCTTCCGTGCTCGCTTGTGCTCTTCTTCCACGCTTGGACGTGACGTTGACCCACCCGGCGCGGCTTCCGGATGAGGCGGCGATAGAGGAGTCGTCGTGGTCGAGAGGACACTCGTCTTCGTCTTCTATCTCACCGGGTACTGTGATTGCCGTTCTCCCCGAGCTCCGATCCAGGCTGGGCTGCCGTATCGAATGTTCTTCCTCGGGTTCCATTGTGCTTATATCCATTGCGGACTCCGCAGATCCGTCACCGCCGCCGTCTTCGACTCGGCACACTTGCCGCCGCCTCCGACGACGACGATGTCGGGGGTAGTGCCGGCGACGACCGCTGACGTGGCCGCCGCTATGATGTGGAGTGGTCGTACTCCTCGTTAGGCTTAGCCGGGCGGCTTCGCCTCACTCGGAAAATTGGTCGTAGAAATCGCAAAAATGGGCGAAATTGCCAAAAAGTAGTATCGCCAGGTAGCTGACGCTAAACCTAACTCGTACGTACTGGTTCGGACGGGCTGAGGTGGGATGGTCCTCCGAAAATTGGCATAATCGACGGAGCCGATGTGAGGCACTTCCGCTCACCTCGGCGACCGCAGCCCAATGCCACGGGGCTGACGAGGCAGCGGTGCCGACGGCAGGGCGTTCGTCTGTTGTGGCTATCGCGGAATGGTCGCTTTCCCGTCCACCGCGTATCCCACAACTCCTGCCGCTCGTGCACATAGAACAGAACGTCGTGAACAACCTTAGCAGTTGTAGGCATGAGCGCTCCAATGACATCGTCGAACATTGTCATGTTCGAGGTGACTCGTTGGCGTCAGAATAATGACTCGACGGAAGTGAGCCCATGTTGTTGGTCCAGCGACCAGAATTCTTGGAGTTTCACTGAAAAGACTATAGGATCGCGGTCGAGGGGGCGAAGAAGAAGACACATCAAGGGGGGAAACCGAAACCATGCATGGCGCAAACGTTGAATATTAACCAGCGCAGGCAGCAAGGCTCGTGCTCAAAGCGAGGAGAGAACACGAAGACAGCGTCTGGTAACGAAGGTGCTAAGCCATAGACACGTATCTGTGCCGAAAAAAAAAACGAACAGGCTTCGATGGCTGGTGTCCACAAATTCATTTCTACAGGAAATGCTTGGCTTGGGAGGAATGGAAGAAACTCCTTGAAGACCACAAGCTCTCACAGGAGCACGCCTTTAGCTTACTTCTAAAAAAGCGGTGTACTATGCTACACCTTCACCGAGCAAATGCCCGGTCGGCATAACAACTTGAATATGAGAACACATTGATTGATTGTAGGGGTTAACGCGCCGACGCAACGCAGGCGATGAGGCGCGCCGTAGTGGAGGGCTCCGGATTAATTTTGACCAACTGGGGATCTTTAACGTGCTGCGAAATCTCGTACACACGGGCATTTTCGCTTTTCGCCTCCGTCAGAAAAGCGGCTGCCGCGGCCGGGAATCTAACCCGTGACCTCGTGCTCAGCAGCGCAACGCCTTAGCCACTGAGTATGAGAACACATCGCAGTGGCTCTAATGACCCGAAACATGCACCCTGCATACATCGCCCGCAGGGCCACGTGTACCGCCACGCTGCCTAGAATGTGTGCCTGTAACTGATACACAGCCGCCACCGAGTTCTCTGCCTGCCGAGCCTACGCGATCGTAGATGACGAGCACCGGTGAAACGGCTTTTGATGGTCAATAACTGCTATACCACCGCCGCAGCGGTCGAAGAATATCGCGCTAGCTGCCGCTACAGCCAAAGACAATTAAGAACACTCCCGCACTCACAAAAAGCCTGTGGCAGAAAATCTTTTAGGGCCACATTACTACTACAGTACTCCGTATCGTTCAAGCTCATGTGAAATTTCCCGATGTGCAGCTCACCTGGGCAAGCGTCCACGCGGACTCCCCCCCCCTGAAAACGATGCAGCATGTGCGTAGCGGCCCGCGAGTCCACACGTCAAGCCATTTCCGACCTTTCCGTCCAGACAACCCAATTACCCCTGCAAATCCCCACTCCCGCTAGCGCTTGAGGTGCCAGAAATATACTCCCTCTCACCCTCGCCGCACTTGGGACAAAGCCATCACCCTCCGAAGGCTACAGGCGAACTCATCCCCGCTCTAACCTCACCACAACAAAGTCTACGCTACTCAACACTACATGACCTGCACCTACTGCCCATCTCCTGGCACGAAGGACGCCCGCTAGGGGGCCGAGACGTGTATATGCGCTTCAAGCCGGCCCTGTGTTTTTTGTTTGTAAGAGCGGAAGTTCACTTCCTACACCTATGTGGGTGGTACCACATAACTCGGCAAGGTGCAAGGACTCTCCAGACCCCAGCTGTAGAGTTCTTCGACGATCGGATGCCCAACCATCGCTCCACAAAGACTGTGCCACGTTTCCTAGTGAGCTAGGCCTAACCAGGCTTAGCACGCCACCGACCCACCCTGACGCCGGCACCGCTGGCCCGCGAGCTGCGGTTCGTCGCAACTGCTAGGTAATCCCGATGGAAAGTATCGTCGAAGGCGAAGACATCGACCCGGCGAGCTCGCCCGCCCGCCCAGGTTGGGCCGAAAGCAAGAAGCTATCAAGGCAGCGGAACAAGCTTCCCTTCAGGCAAGTGGAAAACGCCACACCAATAATCCCCTACGCAAGAGTGCACGTCGCACTGCAAAGCGCAAGCCTCCGGCTGAGCCTCTACCCGAAGTTGATATTAAGACAATCCTGCGCCCGCATGGTGGCCTGGCACTCACGGCCAAACTGTTCAAAAAAACAAAAGCGGGTCTTGATCCTTACAACGCCGACCAGGTCCGTATTCAAGCTATATCGCATTTCAGCGTCGCTAGCACAACCTCGGAAGCTCGCGCTTGACAATTTAAAAAAATTCACAGCATATCCACGGATTGAATGATGATGAGTGGGCGAAGCTCCTGAGGGGAAATCATCGGTAAAACCGTGACTCCTTTCGTCTTTCAAATACTCGTCATAGTGCGGCGCAGCTCGACTTCGGGGATCGCTAGACTAACACCAAAACCGCACGAGGCCCCTCGAGCGGCCTTGGTGACTGTGTTGCCAGGCAGCACTGTCACGAAGACTGCTCGAGGGGCCCCGTGCGGTTTATGCACGCGTTAAGGACACTAATTGTACGCGACATGAGAAACACACAAATCGAAGCGAGGCGTTACAGACACTAGCAATACGCGATATAAGAAACACACAATACAAAGCGAGGCGTTAGCGACACTAATAATACGCGATAAATGTACACATCAAGAACGGCTGTAGGGCGTGACGAGCTCGACCCAGACTTCTGCTGGCGGAAGCAGCATTACCCACCAAGGCAGAAGGGTGACCTCGCCGGCAGTCGTGGACCACATGTCTGTCAAGCATGTGACTGTTCGATGGAGTTGGACGGCGCCTTGGCGACTGCCGGTACGCCGGGCATACCTCGCAGTTGTTGAGAGGAGCAGCGGCCAGCTGGCCTCCCTGGTCACCCGCGTAGTCGACGGTGCCTGGCTTCCTCTCGCGCCTCTGCTGCGCCGCCGGGGCTCGGCAGGCGGGTGAGGCTCCTGTGCGAGGTCCTCAGTGCCCGCCCGCTTTTCCTTGGACGTCGATGGTGCCTTGTTCATCGCCCGGTCTTTGCTGCACCAGGCAGGCGCAGACGTCGGACGCAACATGGCTGCGGAGGAGAGTGCAGCGAGGTCTTGAGACCCTGCCAACGCCTTGCCGCCCACTGGGCGCGCTGGTCAGCCCTAAGGCCGCCCCTTGCGGGGCTGCGCCGTCTGTGATGCGACACCAGTCGCTGCCCCGAGTGCTTGCTGTCTATCGCAGAGATCAGCGCCTAGACGGCGATCTCACAAATACCCGCAGAAGAGAGAGCTCAGAAACACCGCGGAGAGAAGGCAACACTCGGGGGACCACACGTGGTCAATGTAGAATGTTGTTTGCGTCCTTAAAGGACTTGACGAGGATGTTGAGGAGGAGGGACGATTTGTTGGGAAAGCATTGGGAAAGAGTGACGATTCACTTCTTGAATGCGCCTTACGCGGGCAGCAGCATCGTCATCGTTAGGCTATTTGGTAGTGCCTGAAAAGGAACGAAGATGACGAAGTGGGCTTCAGGCTAGAACACCAGTTGACGTGTCTCTTGCTCGAACGTCTCAGCAAGGCGTTCGCTTCCTATGCGGGGTTTTGGCCAGGTTTAGGAGATTTTTCCACCTCTTTCATTTTGTGACCCATTTGTTTCAGGTTGTGGTAAGGGTGGGCGCTGTTGCGCCGAATGGCGACAAACTCTCCTTGCCGGTGGGCTTCCCCTTGTCGGCCAGTCTTACACCGAAGAGCTCCCTTTGCAGGCTTTCCTCCGCAACGGCGTTATCGACATACCTGTGGCTCTTGTGGCCACGAATGGGGGCGCAATACGGCACACCAATCGAGGGAAAATGCAGGGTGCCCTTCGTTCTGCTACGGAGCGCTACCAGAAAATCACCAGCGTCGGTCCCTTCGGGAAAGGCGGCGTTGTGATCCGATTGCCTGACCGAGAGTGCGTGCAGGACTTACTGCAGTGTTCAACCTTTGCCTCTTTCCCAGTGAGCCCATTTCTGCCTACCCATCTTGCATGCTCGAAGGGCATCATTCGCGGAGTTCACATAGAAATGTCAGTGTCATATTCTGGAGGAGTTCGCTTCGGCTGGTGTCATTGCTGTGCATCGCTGTAGCCGAATGGAGAATGATGTCCGCTATCCGACCGAGTCAGTCATCGCCACCTTCGCTGGTGTGTCTGTCCCTGGGGAGATAAAGGCGTGGCCCCTAATCTTCAAGGTTGAGCCGCTTTCCGCTCGTTCACTACAGTTCCGAAAATGTTGACGATTCGGTCACAGTGTCGGGGGCTGGAAGTCGTCCGCTCGTTGTTGCGCTTGTGGAGGCGATCACCCCTCGGCTCCATGCCAGACGGATGAGGAAACTTGCTGCCTATGTGGAAACTCACACCGTGCAGATTACTCCAACTGTCCATTTCGATTACAAGAGGTGAAGATCTTAGAGGTAATTTAAAAGCGCCGGTGCACGCGGAGTGAGGCGATGGCTGTAGTTAAGGATATATCGTCAGGCTATGCCTCAGGTGTGGCACGTGGCTCCGCTACTGTGGACGCATCTCTTGTTGATGTGATCCCGTCAGCAATCGAAAAAAGCCAATCCAAGATGATGGATCGCTACTTGCATGCTATGGCAGAACTCCTAACAGCTCATACAGCACACATCACAGAGTCTGTGTCCGCGTTGTGTGGCGTAGCTGTGCAAACAGATTGCTCTTGTGGTTTCAATACTAAGGCTGTTGGGTCACTCAACCAACAACCTTTGAATGAGGTTGATCCCGCTCAATCATCAAGCCGTTTCAGCCAACCGTCACCATCCACTTCTGCTTCTGCAAACCCTTCGTCTCAGTCCCAATGTGGAGGTACTTCTCTTCCCTCCAAAGTGGTAGCTGGCCTGCCCTCCGATCGTGCTTCCTCGATTGTTCGTGATGCACCCAAAGCCGCAACTGGCCTGCCTGTTTCTCGCCCGTCAACTAACATTCGTCCTGCCAACGAGAATAACGTCGAGTCTGAGAACCACCCAGAAGACATGGAGTGTCAATCGGTTGCATATAAAGGAACAGGATCGCCGATTTTCGGTTCCCCTGATTCGTGCCCGAAAAAAAGACAAAGAAAGGTCAAGCCAGTGAGAAAACAGGTGATATTTTGGAGGCAGCTGTGACGGCCATCACTTCCCCATAATGTCTCTTCGGATACTTCAATGGAATTGTCGTTCAGTCTTTTCAGCACTAACAGACCTTCACTATGTTGTCTCTAAAACCCGACCAGATGTTATTGTACTGGAGGAAACTTGGCTGGCTCCTGGTCGGCCATTTAGATTCCAGAATTACCGAACGTTCTGGTTAGACCGCACAACTAAAGGAGGAGGGTTGCTAACTTTAGTATCCCGTCAATTTTGCCATAAAGCCCATCTTTCATTTCAATTAATCTCCGTGGAATCGGAAATTCTGGCAGTGACGTTCAACCTTCCAGGTTGGGTTGCGTTTTCTGTAGTGAACGCGTGCTTTCCGGGTGGAGTAACTTCCACCTCTTCACTCGATGCTGTCGTGTCGGCGTGTGAAAAGCGACTTGTTCTTTGTGGGGATTTCAATTCGCACCACGTATCGTGGGGTTTCCGCACAGATTCCTGTGGCAGGCGTCTTTGCGGCTGGATGCTGGACAACAATTTGTATTGTTTTAACTCTGAAACCTCTGGAACTGCGACATTTTTTCGATGGCAGACCAGTTCTGTTCTTGATTTGACCTTCTCCACCCGGGAAATATTGTCACGAAGCCAAAGACGACGCAGTTTCTTGCAGGAGAAACAAGTTTATTGGAGCGAACTTGTGCTCCCCTAACAACTGAAAAGAATACAGAGGCGGCGAAGCAGCGGTCAACAAAGTGACTTGCGTCAGCGAGCGTCGCAGAATCGAATGCCCCGGCGTCTGCTCTGCAGGCTTTTTATCTTTCGGCGCGCGTGGTTCTGGAATCGTCGATTCGTATCGAGAACATTGTAGATGCAAGAAGATTATTCCGGGATGTTCACGTTAGATCGGAATTCTGTCCCTATCAGAACAGATAACACATGCGGCACAGAAAGAAAGAATGGAACACGCGCTTTTCCCTTGGCACGGAGATAACACAGACCGGCGCAGCCGGGCGGTAAAAGCAAAACACAAATAAACAAACCCAATGCATGGTTCGTGGCATTACCCCCCCCCTCTAAGAGTGCATCGACCCGATGCTAACATAAGCGACAGTCCGAAAATGAAAATAAAAGTTCGTCATCGTTCGTAGAAAGGTTTTAAGCGAACCACGTGGACGAGTTCGGGCCGCGTACGTCGTCGTGATGTGCCGGAGTCACCATCGGGGATCACTTCGTAGGTAAGTTGGCCAACACGTCGCAGAATCTGGTAGGGTCCGAAATACCATCGCAGAAGTTTCTCGCTCAGTCCGCGTCGTCGGATGGGAGTCCAAACCCACACACGATCCCCTGGTTGGTACTCGGCGTCTCGGCGTCGGAGGTTGGAGCGGCCGGCATCCACCAGCTGCTTGTCCCTTATACGAACTCGAGCGGGCTGGCGGGCCTCCTCCGCACGTTGAAGGTATCCTTGGACGTCAGCGTTGAGGTCGTCGTCTTCTACATGCGGAAGCATGACGTCGAGCATCGTAGTCGGTCGTCTTCCGTAGAGAAGCTCGAACGGTGTCATCTGCGTAGTTTCCTGCGTCGCTGTATTGTACGCAAACGTGACATACGGGAGGACTTCGTCCCAAGTCTTATGTTCAACGTCGACGTACATGGACAGCATATCCGCAATTGTCTTGTTCAGATGTTCTGTTAGTCCGTTCGTTTGGGGGTGGTACGCCGTCGTTCTTCGGTGATCCGTGTTGCTGTAGCGTAAGATTCCTTGCATCAGCTCCGCGGTAAAGGCCGTTCCGCGGTCCGTGATTAGGACTTCAGGGGCTCCATGTCGCAGCACAACTTGGTTTATAAAGAACTTGGCGACTTCTTGTGCAGTCCCCCGCGGAAGAGCGGCGGTCTCTGCGTAGCGCGTCATGTAGTCTGTCGCTACGACAATCCACTTGTTCTCCGATCGTGACGTCGGGAACGGGCCTAGAAGGTCCATTCCAATCTGTTCAAAGGGCCTCGACGGGACGGTGATCGGTTGTAGAAGTCCGGCGGGTCTTGTCGGCGGCGTTTTTCGTCGCTGGCAGTCCCGGCAACTCCGAACGTAGTGGGTGACGTCGGATGTAAGGCGGGGCCAGAAGTACTTCGCCTTAATTTTTGCAATAGTGCGAGCTGTGCCGAGATGTCCGGAAGACGGGTCGTCGTGGGACGCTTCCAAAATTTCGTCACGAAGGTCTGCGGGGATGACAAGTAGATAATTCGTTCTTGTTCCGGGGCTGAAATTCTTCTTCACGAGGACGGAGTTTTTGAGGCTGAATGCTGGTAGTTACGCTTGAACGCTCTAGGCACGGCGACGTTTCGTCCTTCGAGGTAGTCGATCATTACTCGCAAGTCGGGGTCGGCACGCTGCTGGGCGGCTAGGTCGCTCCGTAACAACCCCGAAGAACGCACTGTCTTCATCGGAGTCTTGTGGTGGTGGGTCGACAGGGGCGCGGGACAGGCAGTCGGCGTCGGAGTGTTTCCTGCCGGATTTGTAGACGATTGTAACGTCGAACTCTTGCAGGCGCAAACTCCACCGCCCAAGACGGCCAGAGGGGTCCTTCAATTTGGCGAGCACACACAGCGCATGGTGGTCTGTTACAACCTTGAATGGTCTGCCATACACGTATGGGCGAAATTTTGAAATGGTCCATATAATAGCCAGGCACTCTTTTTCGGAGACAGAGTAGTTTTTCTCCTCCTTCGACAGACCACGGCTGGCATAGGCGATTACGTTTTCGCACCCGCTTTGTTTTTGGACAAGGACGGCACCCAAGCCTATATCACTGGCGTCCGTGTGTATTTCCGTTTCAGCGTTTTCGTCGAAATGAGCGAGCACGGGCGGGCTTTGCAGGTGTTTTTTGCAGCTCGCAGAATGCCTTTTCTTGGTCGTCTTCCCAGCTGAAAGCGGTGCTATCTTTCGTCAAGCGCGTGAGCGGCTCTGCAATGCGTGCGAAGTTTGCGACGAAGCGCTGGTAGTATGCGCACAGTCCAAGAAATCTGCGCACGCCCTTCTTATCTTTCGGCCTTGGGAAGTTCGCTATGGCTGACGTTTTCGCCGGGTCAGGCAGGACTCCCGCGGCGTTGACGACATGGCCCAAAAACTTCAGTTCCTCGTACGCGAAGCGGCACTTTTCAGGCTTCAGCGTTAACCCCGACGTACGGATGCCCTCGAGTACAGACTGCAACCTTGCGAGGTGTTCGTCGAAAGTCCGGGAGAATACCACAACGTCGTCGAGGTATACGAGGCAGGTGTGCCACTTCAGGCCAGCTAGCACAGTGTCCATGACTCTTTGGAACGTTGCTGGTGCCGTGCATAGCCCAAACGGCATTACCTTGAACTCGTATAGGCCGTCCGGGGTTATGAATGCAGTCTTCTCTCGATCTCTCTCGTCCACTTCAATTTTCCAGTAGCCGGTCTTCAGGTCCATCGATGAGAAGTACCTCGCATGGCAGAGGTGGTCGAAGGCGTCGTCGATTCGTGGCAGGGGGTACACGTCCTTTTTGGTGATATTGTTCAATCGCCGGTAGTCAACGCAGAACCTCAGTGTGCCGTCTTTTTTCTTCACGAGTACGACCGGCGCATCCCACGGACTATTCGATGGCTGTATAATGTCGTCGTTGAGCATGTCGTCGACTTGAGTCCGGATGGCTTCGCACTCGTGGGATGAGACGCGGTACGGTGACTGTTGGGTAGGTCGGGCTCCATCCTCGGTTATTATCCGGTGCTTCGCCAGAGGTGTTTGACGTAACTTTGAGTGCGACGAAAAACACTCGCTGTAGCGACGCAGCAAAGCCAATAACTTGTTCCTTTCTTCTTGCGGTAGCGCCGGATTCACGTCGAAGGGGTGCGGAAGCTTGAAGGTATCGTCGGGTGCGCGTTCAAAGTCGGCGACTGCTATCACGTCACTTGCTTGTTGCGTTTCTTCGACGAACGCAATTGCAGCGCCCTTGTTTAAATGCTGGTACTCCTCGGTGAAATTGGTGACCAAAACGTGGGATTTGCGCTGCTTAAACCGCGCAATGCCTCTTGCGACAGACACACCGCGGTCAAGAAGCAACCTTCGGTCACTCTCCACGATAGCGTCGACGTCGGGAGCAGCACCTTCACAGTAGACGGTGATCATCAAGCTTGCGCGGGGTGGCAGGGGTGACGTGATCATCGGCGATCCTTACAGCTGCACGGTGTTCGGGGTTCGATTCCGGCGTCCACGGAGTGGTCGGAGGAAAAAGTTATCGACTTCGTCTGCAGATCGATTATTGCGCCGTTGTCCGTCAAAAAGTCCATTCCGAGAATTACGTCGCGGGAGCAGTTGGGCAAAACGACGAACACCGCAGGGTACGTCGTGCCGTCTATGGTGACGCGCGATGTGCACGTTCCACTTGGCGTCACGAGGTGGCCTCCCGCTGTGCGTATGTGCGGACCGTCCCATCTGGTCATAACCTTCTTCTGCTTAGACGCAAATGGTCCGCTCATTACGGAGTAGTAGGCTCCCGTGTCTACGAGGGCGACTACATCAAATCCGTCGATGGACACCTTGACGTCGGATGCCGCCTTCCTCGAGTTCCGGGTGCGTCGGGGCGTCGCATCTCGGCTTGTGCGTGTTGACGGTCGGGTACTGTGCGTCGTCGTTGTCATCGTCTTCTCAGCGGACGTCTCGGTCCGGTCGGGTACGCGTCGCGGCGTATAGCTGTCGTCGTGTACGGGAGTCTCGTCAGGTCTGGGTCGGGTCGTCGGGATGAGGGCATGTTGTGAGTCACTGTCTTCCGCGAGTCATTGCGTCGTTGGAGGGTTTTCATTTTTCCGCGATCGTGCAACTTTACCTCCAGAAGTTGCTGCTTTTAGTTTCCCACGAGTGGGCTGGGGGACCTTCCACGGGCGAAGTCCGCATTGCTACGGCGGTTCGGCGATTGGTACGGGTAGGGCGATGGCGAGCGGTTGAAACGGGATGGGCCACGGCTGGTTTCAGATAGATACTCGTCGATCTCACGTGGTCGTTGGCCAGGGAGAGGGCGAGGTGCGTCGACGGAGAAACCACGCAGTCCGAGTCTCTTGTATGGGCAGCGACGGTAGATGTGGTCGGCCTCTCCGCAGTGGTAGCACAGAGGACGATTACGGGAGTTCGCCATACGTCCGTCTTCCTCGGCGTCTGGTTTCGGGCTACCGGGGCTCGGGCGGGTGACAGTGGGCGGCGGGTACGGCGGGGCCTCTTGACGGCGTGTTGGGGCAGGGCGGGGTCGACGAACAGCCGCAGAGTAGGTCATAGCCTCGGGCTCGCGGGGTGCTTCGGACGGCACAGAAGTTCCCAAGCCTGCTGTACTTCTTCCCGGATTACGTCGGTCAGTGAAGTGACTTGAGGTTGTGGTGTCGTCATCGGGGAAAGTTTCCGCAGCTCCTCCCTTACCACTGCGCGGATAGTGTCGCGTAGTGAGTCGGAGTTAATAGCACTGGCACCAATCGTCTCCGAAACCAGCGCATTGATTGGGCGGTCGTACTGCCTCGTTCGGATTTCGAGCGTCTTCTCCATCACGGCGGCCTCAGAGGCGAATTCAGACACGGTCTTGGGGGGGTTGCGAACAAGGCACGCGAAGAGCTCTTGCTTCACACCTCGCATCAGAAACCGTAGTTTCTTTTCCTCCGTCATTCCTGGGTCCGCACGGCAGAAAAGTCGCTTCATTTCCTCGACGAAGATTACGACTCCTTCGTTCGGGTGTTGCGTTCGAGTTTCCAGTAAAATCGCAGCTCGTTCTTTTCTCACCACGGTCGTGAAGGTCTTAAGGAACTCGCTTTTGAATTGCGTCCAGTCGGTCAAGGCGCTCTCGTGGTTTTCAAACCAAGTTCGAGCTGCATCCTCCAAGTAAAAGAAAACATGCCGGAAGGTTTCTTCATCGTGCCACCTGTTGAAGATCCGCACGCGCTCCAGCTTCTCCAACCATTCCTCTGGGTCTTCAGCGGGGGCTCCCCGGAGCGATGGCGGTTCCCGGGGCTGCTGCAGCATGATTGGCGACGTTGTTTCTTGTGCCATGGTGTTGGTTGCAGCGTTCCTTCTCTTGGGCCCTTCTGGCATCAAACCGAACTCGGGTGGTAAATCTTGCAGGCGGAGGCTGGCTCTTGTTGGACTGGCTTGGCGGCTTCCCGAGGTTGTAGTGGGCATGAAGGGTGCGTACCCCGCACCTCCACCAGATGTCACGAAGCCAAGGACGACGCAGTTGTCTTGCAGAGAAACAAGTTTATTGGAGCGAACTTGTGCTCCCCTAACAACTCAAAAGAATACAGAGGCGGCGAAGCAGCGGTCAACAAAGTGACTTGCGTCAGCGAGGCGTCGCAGAATCGAATGCCCCGGCGTCTGCTCTGCAGGCTTTTTATCTTTCGGCGCGCGTGGTTCTGGAAACCGTCGATCGCATCGAGAACATTGTAGATGCAAAAAGATTATTCCGGGATGTTCACGTTAGATCGGAATTCTCTCCCTATCAGAACAGATAACACAGACCGGCGCAGCCGGGCGGTAAAAGCAAAACACAAATAAACAAAACCCAATGCATGGTCGTGCAATATATCTTCATGGTCTACTTGGGACCAAGCTACATGTAGTGATCATAATCTCAATTGTATATGAGTTTTTATGTTCCTTCTAAATCACACGCGTAGCACCATATAGTTCGGCATTTGAATTTTCAGCGCGTTCCAAAAAAATACTAAAGACAGCACTTAGCTCTATTCCATCTGGAAACGAGGAACTCCAGGCAGCTCAAGTGTTATCAATCCTTTTCTGAATCCGTTGAAAAATCCCACTTTATTGTTTGTTCACAAAAAGATGGCGGCTCCAGTCCATGGTGGAATGAGAATGTGCTCGAGCGTATAGTCAGAGAGAAGCGGCTTTGAAGAAAGTTCTCAAAAACAATGCCCATCCAATAGGACCAGTTACAAGTTTGCGGCTGCCATATTCAAGCGGATTGTTTCTAAAGCAAAAGAAAATTATAACACCGAAAAGTCTGCCTCTCTATCGAAATCCAAAAAAAGACGCATGTTGTATAGACGCATGTTGCATAGATTCCTTGGTTCAAGAAAGGTTGTACAACAGGATAACAGCAAGTCAATTGTTCAGTCAACAAGTGAGTCTATGGAAACATTGGAACGAATTGCGCAGGAACTGGAAACCTGGAAACTCGTTTTTCTTCTGGGTTGGCCTTTCCTTTTGTGTGCCAGGTTTCAAATGAGGGCTTCACTACAGTGACAATGGCGGAATTAGCTGATATTATTTTTCAGCTGTCTGAATCTGCTCCAGGGTCAGACGGCATTACGGTGTCAACGCTAAAATTTCTGCTTGATGTGTCTCCTGATGATTTGCTAAACATTGTCAACATGTCGTTAAAAAACAGCTGGATACCTTCGGAATGGAAACTCGCTAAGGTAGTAAAACGAAAGTATGGTGGGTTTCGTCCAAGACAATAATATTAGGCCGATTTCGTTGACTAGCAACGTGTTAAAGCTGGTTGAAAGGGTATTGCATGACCGGCTTATGCGGTTTCTGAGCAGTAATCGTATTTTAAGCCCCGCCCAGATTGGCTTCAGACCTGGAAATTCTGTTTGGAAGGCCCACGTCGACATCGTGAGCCGTATTAAATTAGCTCGACGACTAAAACATGTCAGTGCACTTGTAACCCTAGATATAGCGAAGGCTTACGACAGCGTGGAGTACACCACGTTGATGTCACGCCTTGCATCTAGCGAGATTCCGGGGTACATTCACTCCTGGATTGGTGAGTTTTTAAAGGGAAGGAAATTCTTTTGTTCCAAGGGTGGTTTATCGACATCCCAGTATCACCAATTTCGTGGAGTTCCTCAGGGATCAGTTCTTTCTCCTGTTATTTTTAACTTACTTCTAAGTTCTATCCTAATGCAGAACGGTATATCTACTTATGTGTATGCCGATGATATTGCTTTTTTCTCGGCTGATAGGGACATCCAAGCGTTGTATCAGCGACTGCAGGACTATTTGGTAATCCTGGATAATTGGCTCAGCACGTTACACCTCTCAATAAATGTCAGTAAATGTGCAGTTATAGTATCTCCATGCAATAACTCTATATCATTACGTCTAACATACCGGTTGCAATCCATCCCTCAGGTCACGGAAATTAAATATTTCGGTATAATTTATGACGACCACATATTTCGCACATTGCTGCCAAAGGTGAAAAATCTGCTGGAGTGCTGCGTAGGCTTTGCAATCATAAATTCGGCATGCGTAGAGACGCCCTGCTAATGATTTATCGTTGCTATGTTCGCCCGGTATTGGAATTTGGTTGCGTGTTATTTTCTGGCTGCGCAATGTACAAACAACATCCCCTATTTCTGATTGAGAAATTGGCTTGGCGTTTATGTTTAGGGTTGCCAAAGTATGTAGCTAACTCTGTATTGTACCTTGAGGCGCGGTTGCCTTCACTTCTGCATCGATTTAAATTGCGAACTGTTGTAACATTTCTAAAACTGTTTGAATCCCCATTGTACGAGGCTCAACCCATTTTCCTCCTGAGGCCTGACCTTTTTCGAGGATTTACGTGGCCCCGATTTCAGCGTCCTCAATTGGATTGCGTACAGGCATGGATCTTTTTCTACTCCAGCCCTATTCTGATAACTTGTCGCCTGTCGACTTAAGCTTGGACAACATTTTTCCCACGCATGCGAAATTATTGCCGGCCCGATTACTCAATAATTTACTTGAAGATCTTTTGGCTACTCTTCATACTCATGTCGTCATTGCCACAGATGCCTCGCAAAGTTATGAGAAGGCTGGGGTAGGAATATATTCTCAGTCTCTAGATTGGTCCTTCTCAATCAGGCTGCCAGACTATACCCCGATTTTTCAGGCACAATTATTGGCGATAATCTTAGCCCTTAATAAACTACAGCATAGATTTGCGGGGGTGGTTATCCTTTCGGATTCTCTCTCCGTGTGCACCGCTCTAACAAATGATAAGGATTCTTCCCTTCTCCGGTCCTTCCGTTCATTCGTTCCTTACCAGCTTCGTGAGATCCGGTTAGTGTGGGTCCCTGGTCACGCAGGTATAATCTTCAATGAACTGGCAGACCAATCAGCCAATTTGGCTCTTGGGGGTTCTGCCGTCGTGAATTGCCCAATTGACAGTTTTCTTTTGGGGGCGAGGTTCAGGCGCCTTCAACTACGGACGACAGATGCCAGCCAAGCAGAAGAGATGGCCATCGCTCTCGCCCTCACGCACGGAGACGTGCATACGATCGTCACAGATTCCAAGACGGCTTACGGCAACTACCGCAAGGGGATCGTCTCCCACGCGGCCATAGCAATTCTCGCAAAGCGCAGCCCACCGGGACGAGACGTAGAGCTCGTGTGGGTTCCGGCACACTCGACAGTGGAAGGCAACGCCCTCGCCGACCACTACGCCCGCGAACTAGCAGACCGGGCCGAGGACGAGTCGGAGCTACCGCACCCAGTTACGAGCTACCGCGAGATTACCACGCTGTACAGAAGCGCCAGGTGCAGGCTTCCCGTGCCGCACCAGCAACTCGACCGCAAGCAACAAACAATAGTGCGCCGCGCACAAGCGGGGTCACTGGCGCACCCAGCTTTATTGAACAAGATGTTCCCGGCAGAACACGACCCCATCTGCCCGTTCTGCAAAAAGACGGAAGGCACCCTGCCGCACATACTGGCGGAGTGTACTGAGCTCAAGATGTTCCCGGCAGAACACGACCCATCTGCCCGTTCTGCAAAAAGACGGAAGGCACCCTGCCGCACATACTGGCGGAGTGTACTGAGCTAAAGAATCCTCTACCTTCCCTCCCCCTTCCCCTTCCCCCCCTACCCGAGTGATGGGAGATCTTGATGTCCAGCCCCGACCTGTCGACGCAGCAAGAGCTCGCGTCCAGGGGCCAGGAGCTATTGGACTCATATGGGACTCGTGAATAGGGTTCCACCCCGTCTGACGCCTGCGAGCGTCACCTGAAATGGGCTCAGCGAAAGTTGTCTTCTCTCTCTCTCTCTCTCTTCTCTCTCTCTCTCTCTCTCTCTCTCTCTCTCTCTCTCCCCAAGTTTTACAAATTAATCGGCAAGATGCCCTTCGTTCATGCTCCGACTATATTCACCTCTCTCACTTATGGAAGCCTAAATTCTGCGAATCTCGTAAATGTGAGGTCGCAATCACAAAATTTCGTTGCAGAATCCCCCCTTTAAATTTTTATCTACTCAAAGCTGGTCAGGCATTATCTCGTCAATGCCCTTTCTGCGAGGCCCCTGAAACAACAGAACACTTTCTTTTAAATTGCCGCAGCTTTTCCTCGATGCGACGCACGCACCTTGAATAAACGTTTAATCGGCTGAATCTCCCTTTATCTTTAACCGTTATTCTTTCCCTGGGTGCTTTCGTCATAGGATATTGCCACAGAGATGTCGTGATCGCCTTTCAATCCTTTGTTGCGGCGACAGGCCGGATGCCCTGCTAGATTGCTATGCCTTCATTCGCAAGTTTTTTTCCTGACAATCCTGTTCTATCCAAAGATTTATTTTTCTACTCTCAATGTTTTTTCTCGTACTTTTTTTTTCTTTCTCTCTAAAATAAACCGGGCCACAGCCTAATTATTACAGGCAGCTTCTTGGCCAATCCCCCGCGTGGGTACGCGCCATGACATAAGGAACCAACCAACCAACCAACCAACCAGCCACACCATGGGAAATTTAATGGGCCAGAGCATCTGGGACCCCACGATGTGTGAAGACGAGGAACCGACTCCACAAGCGCTGCGCAGAACCAAACGGTACTGGTGGCTTCACTGTTGATACGGCTTTAGTGTTTGCAGCCAGAATAATAATTACCTGAGAGCAGCAGGACTGGGTGAGCATTTAGTATGCAGCGGCTCATCACTTCACATGCTGAGTATTTATTAAGGCTTTCCCTGGTATTCCGAATCCCTCCTCCAATAGAGTTCCAGTGGAGGAGATTCTTATAATCGATTTCCCCATGCATAAGCATTGTGGAATCCTCCCCTCAGCTGAGGGGAGGGAGCAAATTGAGTGGAGGAGGGACTTAGAATACGGCCCTTGATGTTTCATTTTCGAGCTTGTGTTGGTCAAAATTTACCTAACTGCCGGGGCGAGAAATATGACAGCCGCTTCAGTCATGCACTTACACAGGATTCCATCTGTTCGGCGTTTTTTTACCAACGGCATGCAAAACCCTTCTTATTCTATTCTTTCATTCTTTCGCGGTTAAGATTATAAAGTTAAACCTTGATGTAACGAACCTCTACGTAACAAATTCCTGGCTTTAACGAAGTTTTGCAATGCCACATTGCCAGCCCCATTGAAACCCATGTGTTTGCGACCTCTCTGTAACGAAGGCGTCGCGACGGTGAACCTTGATGTAACGAATTCGCTAAACTGATAAGGCATTGTTTTTTTGCCCTTTTTCTGAAAAATCGGCTGGAGAAAAGCACTGATTTAGCGATCTTTGCGCGCACCACAATATACGGTGCGGTGTCGGTTGGGTGCGAGACCTGCCTGTCGACGTGTAGTCGCGAGTCTCTACTGCTGTCTGTGGTGTCGTTTCGCCGGTGATGAGTTCTGCTGCCAGAAACAGAAAAGTTGTTTTTCTTTTCAAGACAAGCTCGCAATTTTAAATACCGTCTCCCCGGCAAGAAAGAAGAACGTCGCCGCCCGGTAGAGTATCCCAGCTAGCACCCTGTCAACAATTATGAGTGCGGAAATGAACATCAAGTTCCTGAAAAGGCGCCCTTTCAGCATACGTTTGGTCCTTGAAACGGGTTTAGGCACCGACAATTGTCAAAGGGCATATGTGATACTTAAGCTACGTTTGTGAATACGGGGTAAGCGACCTTCCTCCTTTGAAGTTTCACGTTGGTTTGTGGGAAAGTAGCAGGCGCAAATCACTCTGTTTTTCCCTATGAAAAAAATCCTTAAAGGAGCCATGAAGACAAAATACAAGTTTGGTTTATTAGAAAGGCTGCTTTGTTGTGATAAAAATGATACCGATTTCATCGCAAACATCGAAAAAATAACGGATATATTAAAGAAAACGTGTGGAGCTGTGGCGACTCGCTAGCCAGTTTCCAGCAACTTTTCTATGACGTCACAGAATCTTGTTTGGGCGATTGACGGCGGCCGAACTAATCAATCGCCAGGACACATGACTGAACGATTGTAGTGGGGCCGCTGGTTCCGTTTGATCGAAAAACTCGAATGCTAACGTGCACCTCACCCACTGAAAATTATGTTTTTAGTGCTGTCCCATATGACGTCACTCGCACCGATAACACGTCACTGTGGCGCGAAATTTGAAAGTTCTTAAGTATTTCTTGCGTTTTTATAGGTTAAAAAACGTCTTTCGTGGCCGGAATGGAGCTGATTGAGGTACTGAAGCATAACTATTTTAAAGTTAAACAAAGTTGTATTTTCTCTTCATGGACCCTTTAAGAGTTAGTTCACCATCACTGACATTTAGCATTTTGATTTCTTTTCTGACTCATTCACCCGAGCTTCAATCGAAACCTCTATGTAACGAATGCCTGGATGTTACGAAAGATTGCTAATTTTCGTCAACTTCGTTATATCCAGATTTAACTGTAAAAAAACAAAAACAAAAACAAAAGCAAGAAACCTTCTGGAATATGAAACCACTCCCTGTCTTCAGATACAGAATACTGTATACGTCCCGCAGTACGGCTGGAACTCGTATTTTGTACGAATAGATGTACCACGTCTCGCACCTAATTGTACTCTGTACCAGGCGGGGGTGTTTTCGGGCAGTTGCGGATCTTTTTTGCTCGCAGAGGTGTTGTGCACACATACGCCGTGGGGCAGACGGACAGGTGACACAGGAAACGCCTTGAAGCACAGGCGAATTCTATAACAGCATCCTCTTTCAGAAATCTTGTGCGACATTGTAAGACGTGCCCGCCTCAATTTAAGGCGTCCCAGATACAGAAAAACGTACCAGGACATGCGCAGGCGGAAAATATATGAAGACTTCGTGGTTGCCAAGAACGGCACCGTGGCGCTGTGTCAGGACCCCTTCTGTGGCCCTGCTTGCCTGCGAGATTGAATACGTTGGCGGTTCAGGGGCTTTAGATCGCAGCTGGTTTAGTTTGTTTTTATCTTGTGCTGTGACCGTCGGTGCTAAGTCCTTTATGGTGTTCACTGTTCGAAATACTTGTTGTTTAGTATATCAGGCTTGTTACGTATTTTACGCGTATTGTTATATTTATTGCCTGCCGCTATAAATACAACCCAGTTGTCAGTCAGTGCTCGCGTTTGCTTTTTCACAATCCCGTCTTTGCGCTTTTTCAAGTGTGTTTACGGAACACGAGACGGAGAGGAGAAAAGTAGAATGATATGAGAGGAGGAAAAATTAGGAGAGAGAGAGAAAAATTAGGAGAGAGAGAAAGAGAAGCTCGGAGGAGAGGGGAAGATTGTGGCAGGGAAAAGGTAGGAGTGGCACAAGTTTGCGGAAAGGAGGAGGCTCCATACGGGAGCGGGAGCTGATTGATTGATTGTGGGGGTTTAACGCGCCGACGCAACAGAGGCGATGAGGCGCGCCGTAGTGGAGGGCTCCGGATTAATCTTTATCGTGCGCCGAAATCTCGTACACACGGGCGTTTTTGCTTTTCGCCTCCATCAGAAAAGCGACCACCGCGGCCGGGAATCGAACCCGCGACCTCGTGCTCAGCAGCGCAACGCCTTAGCCACTGAGCCACCGCGGCGGGTGGGAGCGGGAGCAGTAGAGCGTGATGCGAGTATACCGTTGGAAGGGGAACGGCGGGGAAGTGTTAGGGGAGAGAACCGGAAGTGAGAGGAAGGAAGGAGGAGGAAAAGGAAGGATTGAGCCGAAAGGAGAGAAACGGAGGGGAGGTGAATTGGAGGATAAGGAGAAGAGGTGGGGAAGCGGGGAGTGGGTGTGACGTCACAGCGGCAGCGAGGCAAGTAGGTGTGAAATATTGCAGATTTTACGTTCATCCTTCCGGTTCCTGGAAAACCGGTTAACCTTATAAAATTACAAACTTTTTCTTGTTTCTCGCAGGGATGTAAAGGACATCTACGACCACCCACTTACGGGGTTGTTCATCGCCCCGACGGAAGACGACCTTACGAAGGTAGTAACGTTTGATAATATGTTAGATGCATGTACGCGCCCGTGCTTCGAGACGGTTGTTTGAATGGTGATTATTAAAAATGCAGACCTGACTCGCAGGTTACTGCCAATATAAAATTACGCAAGAAGGTGAACACGACAAATGGATGCGGCTTAGCTCCGCTACAGCCTGCTTTCTTCTATCTCCGTAGCGCTCCGTAACCTACGGACGACCCTCTGTAGTCCCTACGGAGGACCCTTCCAGAGGCCCAAAACCGGTTTCGAAAGCTTAGGTTACCCTGATCCGCTTCCGGCGTTTTGCGAGCCGGCGGGCTCGCTCTTCCTCATGCAGTCCTCAATGCTACCTTCGCGTGCTTGGTATTTGGCCCCTCTTCAGTAAAGCAGCTTAAGCGGGATTCACACGACGGAGAAATCCTCTCTTTTTGGCCCGCGGGACCCGCTCACGTGACTGATTTTAGGCTCCGCCCCTCGGTGGGGATAGCCCGCGGTGGCTCCGCGAAAGAAATGCCTCCGCATGTTTTCGCTTGACGGCGGTGGCCCTCGGCGGGGAATGGAACCTGTTCCTCGGCGCTGTCGTCTGCTAGTCACTCCGCGTAGCTCCGCACGTGTGGATGCCCCGCCAGGCCGGATAATCCGGTCTCGTGCTGTTGACGTCACATATCCGTCCGCCTCCGTGAGAGGGTTTCTCCGTCGTGTGAATCCCGCATTACCGGGCAATATCCGCGGGGTAGACAGACGCCGCATGCCGACGACGGTTCAAAGCCTCCCGCTCCCGCGCAAGGTTCAATGAATACCTGGCCTCGCGTTCATCCAGGGCCAAGCTTGCACTCACTAGGCGAGCACGGCGCTCCTCTTAGCCAGGCGCGCGCCAAGTCACGTGGTCAAGCGGCGACCTAGCTACGGAGAGCGCATGCAGCGATCAGGTGTCGATTGTGGAGGCGGAGCTCGGCGCGGCAAGTCACGTGATGCGTTGCCAAGACTACGACGTAGCTGCGGTCAAATGCAGGTCAAATTGCTGGTGACGGCGAAACTCGGTTTGACTAGGTTAATAAAGCTTTGCTTGAAAGGATATACGCTGTCATCTAGAGGACACAGTTGACTAGCGCTGAACGCGTGGCTGCAAGTTCCAGCATTCCTTAGGTAATAAGATCCAGTAGTTCTGCTTTACGCCAACTGAATTGCGTTACACAGTCGAACCCCGCTGATGCGTCCCCCGAACATACGACGTCCCGCTTTTTACGAGGATCACCGCGGTCCCGGCAACCTCCCTATAGAAACAATGCAATAAAAACCCCCATGATATGACGCTCGGGTGCACGCGGTCCGCTTCACACGACGAACCCTGGCGCGGATAGACCGGCGTTTTCCCCATATTTTACACCACTTCACTGCCTCATCCCGACCTCTTTATTCACACTAAACTTTTTTACACCCTTTTTAGCCGAAAAGGGTGTAAAAATCTTGTCCCATGGCTAACACCCTTAAAAGGTGTTCTGGCAAAAAAAGGTGTACGGATGAAAAAAGGGCGTTGATCTCAACATCCTTAAAGGGTCTTGAGGATGCTCAACACCCTAAAAAAAGGGTGTTGAGCATCCGGCAAGCGCAGTGGCAATGTGAATCGGCGAAGCGCGCAGCATTCAACACAAGCAGCCATACGCACAAGTTACAGTTGGCACACAAAGGAATTCAGCAAGAAAACCAACGGTATGCAAGCGGTACAGGGAGACCATACTTACTTAGTAGTACATGTGCTGTTCTTGACTTTATATCCAGCAGAGGAAAAAACCCCAATCGAATCGGTGGGCTTGTCGCAAAAAACAGATATTTTAGCGCTAATTTTTGAAGTATGGATTTTACTATGAGACTACACAAATCAACATGCAGATTTCCAAAAGCTTTTTAATTACGACGTGGTTTTTGTGTTTCATAACTTATAGAATTTTATTAAATACCAAACAAATCTTCTCCGCCACCTCAACACCCTTCAAAAAGGGTGTTCACTATTTCAACACCCTTTTTCCCAGAAGGGCGTAAAGCTACAAATTAGGGTGTTCGAAACTAAGAAAAAGGGCGTAAAGAAACAGGGTGTAAGAAAAAGGGTGTAAGAAAAGACCGCCAACTAAGAAAAAAGTGAAGAGACCTCCAACTTTGGAGGCCTTTTGTACCTGTTTACATGGATGGACTGAACATTTTCTATAAGCGGTGGGTGTTTTGTACCTCACCATTTTTAAAGCAATATGAACTGGCATAGTCTATTACCAGTGGAGCTCTTTGAGCTTGAGCTATTTTCTGGGGCGTTAGCAAACAATACAAACAAAAAGAAGTGCTGCATCCGTAAATGGTGCACCACCGCAGATAGGGTATTATAACAGTGAAGCCGCTGCTTTCGAGCTTGTTAGAGTGTGAGGACAAGGGGCTCATGTGTATGCGCACCTCTTACTATACCATTTCAAAGGTACTAGTTTTTTTGGATTCTAAAAGGCAAAAAAATTGGCGAAGCTTGCAGTAGTGGTGCAAAGCTGGAGAAACAGCATAGCTGGGGGCCGACCTAGCTTGTTTCCCCTTGGATCCCCTGGCAGTGGGGGGGGGGGGGGGGGGGAGGGGGGCAGACTGGAACATCCTTGTAAAATCCGGTTAAACTTGGCCTCACCCCTCAGCGGTCATCCTAGCTTATCAAGAACATTGCAAAACTTAGCAAAAGCAAACATAACAAAACTTAGCAACACCGGAAGAAACTAGGTCGACTCCAAGCTTCGCTGTTCTTTCTTCGCAACTGAACACCTATTTCACACTGTTTCAACACCCTTCAGAAAGCCAAACGTGTTGCAGTCGGTAAACACCCTTTTCGCCGCACGACTATAGTCTTTTTTAATTTTGAAGGTTCGAATTGGTGTTTCACGGGCCAAAGCTAAACTTGGGGAATGAGGTGCACCGCATATGGAAACGAACTATCATTGCATACTAGCAATTATTTATTTTTTTTGCGTTTGAAAACTTCTTGCGAGTAGAGGAGTATATGAGGGGATGTCTTGTTCTTTACAGTGCTATTATGCACCCAAGCATGGCCTTACTAAATGAAGAGCTGAACACCTTTTCCACACCCTTTCAACACCCTAAGAAAAACCAAGGGTGTTGAAGTTGATCAACACCCTTTTTTTCACACAAAGAGGGTGTAGAGCTAGGAAAAGGGTGTTCAGATTCAAGAAAAAGGGTGTAAAGGCCTCCCAACACCCTTTTTTCACCCTTGCTACACCCTTTTTTGGCTAGAAGGGTGTAAAAAAGTTTAGTGTGAATTCTTAAGCCCAGTTTGACGCTGCTTGATGTGCAAAGGTCCGCAGGCGGGCCAGACCACCTGCTGAACAGACGCAAGCAAGCAGGCGGGTACTCGTGAGCGGGAGTTACCCTGCGACGGCCCCACGAGGCAACTAGTACGCCAACGCGACAACCGCGAGAGATCAAACTTCAGGTGGAAGGCGCACCGTCGAGCCGCCGACGAACGCGGAAACACATACGACCACGGAACCCCACGGCTATGGTCGAACAGCCATTTCCCCGCCCGCTCGATCCAAGTTTCTTCCTTTCACGACGCTCACTCTCCCGATTGGCGGTGAGAGTTTGAGTGGCGCCACCTAGGTCTGACGTCGGCTTAGGGACTCGTGCCGCTGTCGTCTGCTGCACTCCGCTTGTGAGGGGCAGCAGTGCCTATGCTAGAGTGTACAATGCTAGGAATCACCCGCTTTGATGCTTTCGTGCATTAAAAAGCGTATTTCCACTAATTATGTTCCCTTGCCAGCTTCTGAAAACTGAATAATTTCAAGCTGTATCCCGCACAAGGTTACAACACACGAGGAGAGAGAGAGAACTTTCTTCAGAGCGTCGGGCAGATGATCGTGTGCAACTCGACCTTTCTACCTTATTTGCGATGTTCAGCTCTCAGAGCTCCTCGATAAGTAACCAAATGCGTAGGCTTCCCTAAAGTATTTTTGAGATGCTCTTGAGAGTCAACTAACGAATGCTATGGATCAAGCAGCGGGCTCTTGCAGGCGAATCGCACCGCGGGAAATAAAACGGCTGTCTTCGATTTCTTTCGTTGGTGTTGACTTGTATCAGGTGAATGGTTTTTTCTGTGCCAACGCATTAATTTTTATGCACCGTCAGAAACGTTTATTACGAGGTTCGGTGGTGTTTGGGAGGCTGACAACGTTCGTGTGGATATTTCTTTCAGGCCGCAAGGCATACAGTACCTTGTTCACAAATTGGCTTTCGTTATGGTTGCGTTCAAGAAGTTGCATATCCGCAGCGTGCGTTGTTTATTCACATGCAAATGCAATGAAAAAGTTTCTGCTTCGCCACGGCGAAACGGCGGAGGCAACGTTGTCCAGAGTACTCGAACGTGGCTTTTGTGCCCCGAATTTCCACGTGAACCATCGTTATCAAAACGAAGTGCATCTCAACCCGAACAGTTATTACATAATTACAATGTTGAAGGCTTGATGAACTCGTTAACGAACGCAATAAATACTATACGTGCCTGTTTTCAGGACAACAAGAATCGAAACCGATGAATATATAGAAGCAGCTCAGTATTGTTTTCCAAGCCTTTCGGGCGTAAAGAACAAATCTTGGCCTCCTCGAGATGGCGTTCTATAAATTGATGAAAATTACTCTTACTCTCCTGTCCTGGACTGAGGACCCCGCCCACTAACTGGTTCGATTTCAATGTTCAATAAAGTTTTCTCCTCCTCCCCCTTTCCTTAAGCGCAGTTTTATTGTAACGCAATCTGAATATTGTGAAGATATGGCTGTGGGAAATGTACTGAAATATGCCTCCAGGTCTGAACACAGTTTTACTGTTTTTTTACCGTGGTGCATGTGACTCGTTTTGCTCAATACGTACTCGTAAGAATTTTGGTATAAAACCAGCACGCGCAATATACACAGTAGGTTATTTCGAACTCAACCTACATTTTTAGCGGTCCACAGTGCATGCCAGCATACGTTCATGCCACGACAGCGTAAAGTGATGTGATATAATACTTTAGAGCGTTCGGAAAGGTTGAAAAAACTATTTTACCTTACATACGATTACCGGGTATTGTAATGCCTTCTGCCAAAGCCGACAGCCCTGAAGAATGGGAATTTTTTCGGTCTTGCATTTTCGCTGTTGTCGGTTATTAGCAGCAGGCTGTTCCCTTTATACGAAACATTGCTGGATACAGGAGCTGACGCATAGCTCCGCCTTTTCGCGCTCCGCACAGGACCTGCTGCGCAAGGGATGGGGCGACGCCGGCAATGTTTCTTCCGGAGTGGTATCAAAACCTATTTTTTAAATCACGCCCTGGGCTGGTGTATGCGGCTTCACGTCTCTTATTGTGATAAAAAGTTACGCACAAACAAGATCTGTTGCGGACAAGCATCAAAAGACAACTGAGCGCAAAGAAACAGCAGGGAGAGCGAGCCCGAGTGAAGCAGACGACAAAGGCGAGAGAATCCCTAAGCCGACGTCACTGAGAAGGGTTTCGCCGCGCCGCCCGTGGTCGCGCTAACCGCCAATATCTCTGCTCTCTGCTTATCAGTATCTTTCAAAGCCGCATTGTCGCTCTGCTCCGGTCTTTGTTAGAGCACCTCGACCACGCCCGTCCGCCGCAAAGGTGGAGACACTGTACGTTGGCACCGCCCTTTTCGGGTCACTCTAGGGGCGCCACTGAAATCCCCTGCGGCCCGTTTCGAAAGCAGCCGCGGGAGTCCGCGCCACGCTCCCCAGCGCCGCCGCTGCTTTTGCGGCACGTTCACGACTGAGCTTTATCATTTGCGGGCGCTTGAAATCTATGTTTATGTGGAGCAGTCACTCTGTTCGCAAATAGGGTGTGTTTACGAGAGTGCAAATGTTTCTGACGCGATCTTAGTGTGGTATATCCAGGTGTGTGTAACAGGCCAGCGTCGCGGAACCGGCGTATGATGGAGGCAATTGTAGTTACACTGACCTGAATTTACTAGCCGTGTCTCCGCAACCACCGGTTCCTCAGGTGTTCATGCTACGGCTATACACTACGATTTAAATCGGTTTTGTGAGCTTACATAATTTGGCGGAGCACTCATACCTGACAGCACGCCAGTTACGTTTGCCAATATTATACCTCAGATATTGATCACCACCATTTACAAGCCAGTCTGTGTTAATTTTGGGAATATTCAACAAAGTACGATGGACAATGCATAATTATACTCGGAGATCAGCACACGACAGAGTCTTTTGTCGTGAGGTGAGCGCCGCAAACACTCGTCTGCTACATATATCCTGTGCGAGCAGCGCGGAGACGTGCTTAGAATATAATCCGCGTCCGCGACTAAATGCTTCTTCGAAATATCGTCACATGGCGAGCCTGCAGAATAAACCAGAAACTGAAATCAGAGGGCCTTATCACATACCACAATTTTCCAACGACACCTTTCATCGTTTGTTCAAGAGCCTACCTTTTATACTTCAAAAATGCGTCCGCCGTACGATCAGCTCTTCGTTGAAGGAGAAAAACAAAAGGAAAGTGAACGAAAGATTTGTGTGGGGGATTACTAAACGTTCATTGCTTGATTCCGCTCCGCATTTGTACACAGCGTCTCCCTCTCCTACCCCCCTTCCCCAAAGTCTCGCGCAATAGCAGCGCATTTTGCGTATAGTTGGTCTAGTGAACCCCATCTGGCTTATCTTTCGACGAACGTCTTCAGCATGTCAGAAGCTGCAGTGGAGTGGAATAAACTTTATTATGTGCCTGCAAAGCTCGCGTGCACGCACGCTAGTCGACCGGGCCTAGGTCACCATCGGGGGGATGTCTTGGCTAGGTTTCTTCTACCCACATGCGGGGTGTCGGAAGCCTGCCTCGTTGTCGCCTCTTGGGCTTGCTGGACGGCCCAGAGTTGTTCTCCTTGGTCGTAGGATGTCAGCGCCGCTGCTAGTCGCGGCGGAAGGGTGTTCCTGACTTTGCTTCTTCGGGGTGTTCGTTGCAATTCCACAGCATGTGCGTTAGAGTAGCCGTCTCCCTTCGGCAGACCCTGCACTTGCTGTCCGGGTAGGCATCGGGGTATTATCTGTGCAGAAGTAGCGGCGTTAGGAGGGTTCCGGTCTGCAGTTGTCTGAAGATGACGGCCTGGGCTCTGTCCAGCTTGTCGCTGGGTGGTGAAAGAGTCCTGCGAGCCAGGCGATACGCTTTGGTGATCTCTTGGTAGTTGACGAGTCTGTCCTTAGTGCTGAACCAGAGTTGTGTGGCCTCTTCGTTGCCAGCGCGGAGAGATAGAGCGCGCGCTGCGACGTGGGCCGACTCGTTTCTGTTTTCGTTTGTCCCTGAGACCTTGCCTTCGTGTGCGGGGAAACCAAGTGATGTGTTTCCGGTTATGGAGGTCGGCTCGCTCCAGGATGCGGGCCGCTTTGGGTGAGATCTCCCCTTTGGCATAATTCCGTACTGCTTGGCGTGAGTCGCTGAGTACTGTGGTGCAGCCTTGGTCGGCAAGCGCCAGGGCTATGGCCACCTCCTCGGCCTCCTCGGACTTGACGCAAGTTATGCTTGCAGCGGATCTTGTAGTGCCTGCAGCGTCAACTACCGCCACGGCGTAGCGACTGCCGCCCGCGTATTCTGCAGCGTCGACGAAGCGAGCGCCGGGGTCCTCGCTGAGTTTGTCCGTGAGGGCCTTGGCTCGGGCTTGGCGCCTGCCTTTGTTGTGTTATGGGTGAACGTTCCTAGGTGTTGGGTCTATGCGTAGGGCTTGGCGAACTTCGTTGCTGAGCGTGCTCTTGTTTCCTTGCTGTCGGTGGTATCTGATATGCAGTTTTTCGAGGATTTTGTGGCCTGTCTTTGTTGCTGATAGCCGTTCGAGTTGAGACACTCTCTGTGCTTCTGCTATTTCTTCGAGCGTATTGTGGATTCCTAGTTGTAGCAGCAGATCGGTGTTCGTGGTATCCGGTAGGCCTAGGGCGATCTTGTGAGCCTTGCGTATCAGTATGTTGATCTTTTTCCTTTCACTTTGGTACCAGTGGTGATATGCAGCCACGTAGGTTACGTGACAGATCACAAACGCTTGAATTAGGCGGACTACATTGTCCTCCTTCATGCCTCCTCGTTTCGAGGTTACTCGTTTGAGTAGCCGGGTGGCGTTGGCTGCCCTCATAAAAATGGTTACCAGGATTTAATAAACTTGTTATAGAGATTGCTCAAAAGCGTTTTATAAACTTTTTGTCAACATTCTATAGAATATTTCTATTGAGTTTCCATTACAAATTGGCCACCGCGTTTTAATTAAAAGTCTATAGAGCCAAGTCAGTAGACCTTATTGGTTTTGAATCGAGTTCCTTATGAGTTTCTTATGGGGTTTTTATAAAATGAATTCAATAAATTTTCTATACAATTCTTACTGAGTACAGTCGCAACAGCCTGTTGCATGGGAGTCCGGTTTGAATACAGTTTCTGGCGAATTTTTATTAAATTTATTACAATTATTTTTTATAAAATTCTTATTGAGTATAGTTGTAACATCCTGTTGCGTGTGAATAAAGTTTGAATAGACTTTTTGATGAGTTTTTTTTTTAATTTGCCTGCATTAGCTTTCTTGAAATTATGTTTGAGTATGGTCGTAACAACCTGTTGCGTCTGAGTCAGCTTTGAATAGAGTTTGTGACGGGTTTCTATTAAATTTATCTCAATTAGGTTTCTATAAAATTCTTATAGTGCCCAGTCATCACAACCTGTCGCATATAAGCTAAGTCTGAACCGAATGTGTGATGAGTTTTTATAAATATATCTCTATTAGCTTTCTATAAAATTCTTATTGAGTATAGTCGTAATATCCTGTTGCCTGTGAGTAAGGTTTTCTGGCAAGTTTTAACAGAGGAGCCTTGTAGGGGCTCGAACTGTCCGGCGGTGATGTCCGCCATCTCAGGCGCCACCGCTACCAAGTGCTCCCAAGACGAAGTGATGGGACGTCCATCGCGCGATCTTGGCTGATGGGGCGGGGCAGGCGGCGCAATAGCAGCCCACATATATGCACCGATAAGCTACCATACCTCTGTGGGTGGGCTATAGAAACCCAATACAGAGTCTATTGAAACTCAATATAATGAAGACAATAAGATGCTTGCTGCGTCTTCTTTATAAGAAGTTTATTGCCTGTCTAATGACCACAGTCCACACATTACGAGTTCGATCGACCCTATAGAAAGGCAATACAGAGTTTGTTAAAACTCAATATAGGGAAGGCAATAAAATTCATGTTGCCTTTTTGCAATAAACAGGGAATTGATTTTACATTGGCCGCAGTATTTAAGATTAAGATTTGGTTTACTCTATAGAAACGCAATATGAAGTGGATTAGAACTCAGTGTCTTGAAGGCAATAAAATGTTGGTTGAGTTTGTGCAATACAAAGTTTGTTGACTTTTTAACGAGCACAGTCTATAAGCTATGAGTTTTAATTGACTTTTTATTGACTCTATAGGAACTCAATAGGAGGTCTATTAAAACTCAACGTCCATTTTCATGAGGGTGTCTTGTATATGAGACGGTTGACCGTGTCCCCATTCCTCCCATGAGATTCGATTATCATTCCGAGGACTCTGATCTTAGGTACCGCGGGTATGATGGTACCATCTTTGGTGCGTATCGTGATCTTATCCCGTTCCTTTTGTGGTTTACTCTTGTGTTTTCTTGCCGGTTGGTACAGGAGTAGTTCCGACTTCTTTGGTGAACATTTGAGGCCAGTGTCTTGAAGGTAATCTTCGATATCGTCGACCGCTCTCTCAAGTACTGTCTCGATGTGTCCGTCGCTGCCTTTGCATACCCATAGGGTAATGTCGTCGGCGTAGATTGTATGTTCGACGTCCTCAAGCTTCTCGAGTCTCTCGGCCACTCCGATCATGACGAGATTGAAGAGCATTGGGAGATTACAGACCCTTGTGGGGTGCCCTTGTGCCCCATGGTACGTTCGCCGACTCTTAAGGTCTCCCGCCAAAGAGTTCGGCTCTTCTGTCTGTTAGAAAGTCTCTAACCGCAGTTGTAGCTGCGCTCTCCCAGGTTGAGTTTCGCTATTTGTCTTAGGATTGCAGCGTGTTCGATTTGATTCAAATGCGCTCTGTATGTCGAGACCTAATATGGCTTTGTCACCGCTGGTCTGGACAGTCTATTACTTGGTGTTGAGCTGAAGCATGGCATCTTGGGTGCCAAGGTGTTGCCTGAATCCGATGATCGTGTGGGGGAAGGCTTCTATTCGTTCGAGGAACTTTTGCCACCGATTGAGGAGGACGTGCTCGAGAACTTTTCCTACGCAGGACGTCCAGCGATATAGGCCTGAGCTTTCTGGGTTGGGGGCTTGCCGGCTTCGGATTTTAGAATCATTTTGCCTTCTCCAATGTCGGGGGAGCTTGCCTGTTTTCAGCATTCGTTTTGTAGTAATCTGTTAGGGCTCTCTATTGACTGGTCATCGAGGTTCCTAAGCGTCTCTGTTCGTTACCCGGTCAGGGCCAGGAGCCGATCTGCTGTTGAGGTCGTAGGCGTTTTAGAGTGCCGTTCTTACTTCCTCGATGCTTATGTCGCGGTCTAGGGCTTCATTGGTCTCGCTAGTATAAGGGCCGTGTTATTTCGCGGTCGACCGTGGCACGTACTTGTCCAATAGATGCATTTTGACAGCCGTCTCGCCCTTGGCCATTGTCTCCTTGTGTATTAGTTTAGACAGTCGGTCACGCTGATGCGATTCGTCCTTCGTTTCGTCTAGTAGCTGTCTTAGGATGTTCCACGCTTTGCCGTTGTGCATTTGTCCGTTGATCGCGTTGCAAGCTCGTGCCATTGCTGTTGCAAGCTCCCGTCAGTGCTCCTCCATGTTGCGATTTAGCTCCGCGATCTTTTTGCGAAGTTGCGGTTGAGGCGTTGTTTTTCCAACGCGCGAGTATAGAGTTCTTGGCCCGATCATGTGTGCCAATCGGCTGTCCATCTTTGTCTACTTCAAGTTCAGTCTCGATCTCCTTAGTTGCTGCCTCGACGCTGCCTGTGAGGTCTCGGCACCAGGCATCGATGTCCGTGATCTGGCTTGAGTTTTTCGTCGGTGTTGCGATTCTCTTAGTTTCCTAAAGTCGTTCTAGTCAATCCATTTAAATTTACGTGTGCCAGCATGGTGTGCCCCAGGAAGAGGGATCTTGATTTCTATGATCAAGTGGTCGCTGCCCAGGTCCGTGGATGTGTTGTGCCACGTTGCCGGTTGCGAGCCAAAGGTTCTTGATGAAGGTAAGGTCGGGTGTGGTATCTCTAGACACCGAGTTGCCTATCCTTGTCGGGTGAGCTGGCTCCGTAATGAGGACGAGGTCGAGCTCGTGTGCATCTTGCGACAAGTTTCTTCCTTTGGCGAGGCTGTATACCTGTAGCCCCAGGCCGGGTCAGCGGCGTTGAAGTCTCCCCCAATTAGGAGTCTATGCCGGTCTGCCTCTTGCAGGCTCTGTGCAGGAGTGACCTGAAGCGTTGAAGTCTTTGTGTGGGACCTGCTTATATATATTGAGGATGAAGATGGTGCACTTCCTTTTCCTTGTTGGTATTAGTTCGATGAAGGTATGCTCTATCTTGGTATTCTTGTAGTCGTGCTCTATGAAGGGGAGCCCTTTCTTGACGCAGGTGCAGACGCCTCGGCCCTCCGTCGGACTGGAGTGAGCTCTGTATACGGGAAGGGTCGGGGCGTCCTCGAGTGTTTCTTGGAGTTAGTATGACGTTCTGGTGCATTCTTGGCGTATTTGATGTGCTGTTGTATTGCGCTTTCTTGCCCTTGAAACTACGGCAATTCCATTGCCAGACTGTTAGTTGTGGTTGCGTTGGAGGCCATGTTAGCTGGAAGGTGAGTTGTGGGTGATTGCCTTGGTTGCCGTGCACTTGGGCGTATTGGGTGAATATCGGGTGGTTCATAATGGCCTCGATCGCTGATTTCATGCTGGTGAGAGTCTCCTTGATCTCCTGGATCTCTGGTTTAAGCTCTTTGTTTTCTGCTCGCAGCTCCCTGATCGCTGCGCGCGGTCTGCTTCTGAATGAAGGTTCAGAGACAGCCCTCTTCTTGGGCGCCGGAGTTTCGCTGTGCTGATCTTCGTCGGTTGTGTAGTCGTCTTCGTCGGCCACTGGCGTAGGCTTGTTTCCCTGCTTTGGGCGGACCTTGCGACGCTTGCGGACGTTCGCGGACAGGTGTTCTTTCTTATCGCCGCGATCTCCTCAGTGAGCTTCTGAATCGTGGCTCTCATGAGTGCATTTTCTTGCTTGAGCGCGTTGATTTCGTCGTCTCTCTGTGGTTGGTTTTGATTTTGGTTGCCATTTGTTTTTCCTGGTGCTTCCTTCTTGCCACCTTTAATGGTATCGGCCCAGGTGACTCCGTCGCTCAACGAGCGCCTGTCGGTGCTTGCGTCGTTCCTACTGCAGCTGCTCTCTCTCGAACAGCAGCTACTTCTTATAGTGCTGCGATTACGGGAGGCGGAGCGGTCTCTAGAAGGCGTTCTTGACTTGCTTGAGCTCCGGTGGAGAGCCGGGAATTCCTTGCGCGGTGGAAGTTGTTCATTGACCTTTCGGCTCTCCCATTGCCTCCTGCGGACGATGCACGGCGTCTTGTAGCGGGCCTTGCATTCGCTGTCAGCGGTGAGGTGTGCTCCTCCACAAAGTCCACATTTTAGGGTGCAATTGTGGTCCGGCTCAGGGTTTTGCGTGCCGTAGCCCCTACTCGTACGAAGCGTCGGAGTGGGACACAAATCCTTACGGTGGCCTAGCCGGCCGCATTGGTGACACATGTCGATTTGTTTGCGGTATAGGTGGCAGGGGATGAGCGCCGCCTCGTAACGAACGTAGTTGGGAACTTTGTGGCCGCTAAAAGCGATTATTACTGTAGTGGTGCCGATGCGTTTGGCCCCCAGGGCCAAAGGGTTTCTTGGGTTGACGATGTTGTTTTCTATGTCCCTTGGGCTATCTTCTATGGGAATTCCACGTACGACGCCCTTGGTGGAGTCGTACGGGGCGGTTTCGTAGGCGTTCACGTCGTGATGGTTGCCTTGGATACGATCGTCTTGATCGCTGCGTAGCGAATGGCGTTGGCGTCCTTTGGAGTACTGACGACCACAATATTTTGCTGTACATTGGGGCAGATGGTATCCCCCATGCTGTCATTGGTTAAGATGTTAGCAGCTGCTAGAATGGCTGCCGATACTGCGGGAGATCCCACCTTGGCGATATTGAGGCCACCCTGCGGCCTCAGCACGATCTTGAATTCTTCTCTCGGTAGTACCGGCATGCGTGCTGCTTTGATGATCTGCATCTTGACGTTCTTGGTTTCCTTGTCCCGGGACGTCGTTGAGCCCTTGATTGTAGCGCCGCTGGCAGAGGACATGTTCGCGCTTCGCTGTCGAAGCCTCGACTGTCGTGCGCCGGCAGTTCTCCACCCTGCCTCCGTGGATAAATCGTCGGGGGAAATATCTTCTCCCATCACCTCGACGTTCATGGTCATTGCTAGAAGATCTTCGCTCCGCACGGAGCCTTCGTAAAGGCCAGCTGGCGGCGCTGTTTTTTTTTTCATTTCCGTTGGAGCTATTATGTTTCTTAATTCCGCACTTGCACAGCATTTATTTTTCCGCGGTTTCATTAACTTGCCTTGGTTCTTTTTATATGGAGTGTGTGGGCACATATTGAATGACGCACAGGCTTGGAATATACTTAACATTTTTGCATGGTTTATATTCTTATAAAAGGTATAAGTTATTGTGCGAGGTTGGGTAATCACATTCCCGAAACATATTTTTCTGCGACGTACATTCGAAACGAAGCCGCATTCGTTTTCCACGCTGCAAAATGAAGCCAACCTCTCATTGTGCCAGTATCAGGTCTAAACGAGGCGACAGAGAATTCATTTGTGCCTGATTTTTTGGAGGTGACATGGGTGATAAGTTGCTGCCGCCGCAGACTCCCGGAAGAGCGGCGACGAAGCGCGCAGAACCGCTTCCCCGGGTAGCTCTTGCAGGCGATCGCGTACTATAAGACGCAGCTGCTTTTTAAGTGACCTAAACGTACTATTCGCCTATAGACGTCAACATAACAAGTTTTTTTAGGGCGCGGAAAGGTGAAAAGAAGCGAAACAGAACCAAAACACCGCACCAGCCCCTATCAGCCACGCAGCGCCAATCCCGTCAACGCCGCGGAGAAGCGGCGGCAGGCGGCGCAGCGATCGCGAGGATCGAGGCGTATAGCAAGACCGCTCAATACTTGTCGCCGCAACACGGTTTACCTTATCTATTTCGCGTTGCTGGGTCTTGTGGGAAACAAAAATAGCTATGTGTAGAGCACTTTGACCCTATAGCGACGGCACGGGACCGTTCAAGGGTGTCTCCACCCTGTAGGACAACGGCTTTTTTTCATCTCCGCCTTGCACTATCATTCGTTTCGCTTGGCCTTGGCAGTTTCACACTCACCTTTTACCTCTTAATTTGCACGACCGCGTCGGCCTTATCTCGTACGCGCAAGACACGGGGCTGGCAGGCTAGCTCAGCCTCCATAAGGGGAGGGGGGGACGCAACGTAGGTATTGCTTTTTTTAACTTGGCATCTTAGCTAAAGGTTTGCAAATTACGTGAGGACGCGTTAAATACAGTAGTTACACAAGTTCTCAACCCATCTGTCGCGTGACATCGTCTACTAGGGCTGCATTTACCAGCACTCCAGTCATATGACACCCCGGTCATACGACGTTTTTTCGTGGTACCTTGAAAGTCGTATTATCGGGGTTCCATTGTACTTAGTTGCGTATATTTGAAAAAAAAAATACCGCAACGAACGCGCTCAAACAGCAGGTCACATACAAGGCGTTCTTTGCAAATGTTTAACGTTGACATTCGGTAGGAAGATATACGAGTCCAAACATCGCGCGACTTGCGCTAACGTGAAGAAAACCAGAATTTCCGTCGGGCTTCTCCCAGACCAACGCTTGGCGAATTAGCAGGAGCCCTCGGCAAAACTGTTCACAGCTTGTCTGGAGAGGGGTTTCAGGAAGCTTGAGTGCGAAAACACGGGATTATGGATAAGCAGAGAATATTTGAACCATTTAGGGTTTGCAGACGACATATTCTTTCTTAGCACCTGCAAAAATGCTTGAACTAAATTCAGAAAGCAGGGCTGTGGGGATAAAAATAAATATGAAAGAATCTAAAGTGATGAACAAACATGCCGAACGTGCCGTTTCGGAATACGCAGTGAAATGCTAGATCAAATATAAAAAATATAACTACCTCTGTCAGGTCACCTGTGCTGATCCAAACCACGGAAAGAAATCCGGCGCAGAATAGGTACGGGATGTAGTTCATTCGGCAAATACTCCCAAATAAGGAAAAGTAAGCTGCCTGTATCACTGGAAAGATGAATATACAACCAATGCGTCCGGTCGGTGATGACGTGAGGAGCGGAAACCTGAAGCTTTACTAAACAACTTGTCAGCAAACTTAGCTAGGCTTAACGGCCCATAGCAAGACGAAGGGTAGGAGAACGAGCTTACTGCATCAGAGAAATGACGAGTGTAAAGGATAGAGCGTAAATATAGAAAATGAAAAAGAAATGGACTTGCGATGGCCACGTATAGTTAGGCAGAACTAACAACCGGTAGACCACCACGTTGACAGACTGGGTATGATTCACGGGTCAAGAAGAAGGGGAAGGCCAATAACACGATGGAGGGATCAAATACGGAACTTCGAATGAAAATAATGTATTCGAGCGGTGCGGGACAGGAGCGGTTGGGGGTTGATGGGAGAGGCCTTTGTTCTCCAGTGGTCCCATGAGTGGACCTAGTGGGTTGTTGATTATGATGATGATGATGAATCATAAAGAACCACACTTTCATTCTACGGGAAATATTAGGCTCAGAGACTGCGCAACAGGATACGTTTACGTTAGCGTCTTGCATGTAGTAGACTTAATAGGGTCTCATATATAGCGAATCTGAGGGCATGACGTTGTATAGCGCGTAGTTAGTAAGGTGGCTCAGCCATTTTAAAAGCCAAGCAGGTATGTATTCACCCTAAGTCGGTCATTTAGGCTTGTGCTTGCTCGCCTCGTATAGCCACGTCCACTCGAAAACGGAACTCGTCGCCGTCATTGCACAGAAGCATTGTAACGTGGTGTGGCATAAAAGGGTCCTGACCCGCCGCGGTGGCTTAGTGGCTAAAGCGTTGTGCTGCTGAGTACGAGGACGCGGGTTCGATTCCCGGCCGCGGCGGCCGCTTTTCTGATGGAGGCGAAAAGCAAAAACGCCCGTGTGTACGAGAATTCGGTGCACGTTAAAGATACCCAGGCGGTTCAAATTAATCGGAGCCCTTCACTGTGGCACGCCTCATCGTCTGCGTTGCGTCGGCGCGTTGAATCAAATCAATAGAAGGGGCCCTGCGCTTGCCCTTTCACGCGCAGTTTGCGATAGCACTTTGGTGTTCGGACACCTGCAGATTCATCCCCAATTTAGTCACCAAAAGCATTCTGCGATTTTCCTTGTGCTAAGGAAAGACAACGGTCAGCAGGCAGGAAAAGACGGGTGAACGCCACGCGTCCAGTGTCCGGGAGCCGCTGTCGATGCCCGACACCCAACTAGCTCAACGAATCAATGGACATGGGTATTGGTAGAAATACTGGCACACAGTGTGCACTGGTTCAGAGCAAGTGAACACGGGGTGCGCGAGTAATATAGTGGCCTCACCATTTCTGCTCTGTTCCCCGTTTGGATGCGTCGTGTGCGTGGCTGTGGGTGTTGCTGGTTACTAACGCAGGCTGTTTCTAGTAATAGCTCTCGAACTGGTAAAAATTGTTTGTTGGTGGGAAAGCGTTTGTTAGCTAGGCAAATTGAAAATCCGAGAGGTAATTGATGCCTGATGAGATGAGAGGAAGTTCATGCGCTGTGCGTAGGGATACCGATGATACATTTATTACGTATCTAGAGTGGGTCCTGTGGCCCGTCGGGAGTATATCACCCATATGATAGCGCATGATAGGACGGTCCTCGCTGCCTGCACCCTGCCGACCAGGACAAGCGCGGTCGACGGTGAGGAACTGGTTATCAAGATGTCCCAATGCTCTGAAAAAAGAGGGGTTGATGGAGAGGAGAATGGGTGAGTCTCCTGAGTTGCATTCGCCGATTATGTGGCGGCGTGATCGGGTATTTTACCCAACATTCGGCAGCGTATGAAACATGGGGTATATATTGCCCTTTTAGGTGGGAGAAGCATCCAGATTGAATGAGGTGAAGGACTGTCTGTTTCTCTCTAGAGAGGCGGGAATGAGATGGTAGGACTGTCTGTATTTCTAGATTTCTGTTAAAGGGATGAGCGGGCAGCACTCCCCGTCCTTCCTCCTCAGCCTGGGGTGTGGGTCGCAGCTTTGCTGGCGGGCGAGGTCGTTGCCCTCCATGGAGGCACAAGTGAGTGATCCACGATGATTTAATTTTCCCAGTTCGTGTGTTTTGTTTTTCAGCAGACCAACGGTCAATATAGCTGATCCATTTGGCTGTTCCTATATGCTTGCTGTGAGCCAGTGACGATCGTGTTTTCCGGCGTCTGTGTTGGGCCAGTACAGTTGCCATCTCCTCCTCTTCCATCACGTGATGTCAGTGGGATTGATTGTTGTTCCTACTAAGAGGCCGCTATTGGTTGATTCCACAAGGGCTGCGTACGGCTTCTCCCTGGGCCGCGGCGTTGGTGTATATGACTTTGTGACCTTTGCCCTATCTAGTGTTATGCGTTTGGGCTCTCGCTTCCCGGTACGTAGTTTTGGTGTCTACGTATGCTTAGGCGTAAGAAATGAAGCCCAGACATCAAAAAAAGCCAGCCGTAAATACCACAAAACAACCGGTTTGAATACGTCATACGAACGCAAAACACGTGTCGGGAAAGGCTCCAAGAATCGAGTGTGAATTGGAGTCGGCAGGGTGGGTAAAACATGCGGCCCAAGCATGAGAGCCCATGCCCGAACTTGGTGGCAAGATTAAAACTGTTAGTGCCGCAGAATACACGTGCTCACCTCGTCCCAACCCTCAAGGGCAGCGGGAGACCAGCCCCTGCCTCTCGCACCAGCTCCCCCTCACCGGGAGAGCGGTCGATGCTAAGACGGCCCGTGGATTCCTGTGAAGAGGGAAGCACTCCTACAAGACCACTCTGAATGCTCACAATAAACAGTGTTTTCTCTATCTCGTGCTGTCCTGCTCGCCACCCGTACGTTTCTTTTGCGGTGTTTGGCAGCATCTACGAACTACAGATCTCCCACAATGCATTCGTAGCGGTGCGCTGGATCATTTGCTACTCGCCACTGAAGTTAGGATGGTTAGAGAAGGAGTGAGCTCCTACTGGAAAATGAAGGAGCGTGTCCTACAGTTCATTCTGTGCCCGACGCCGCTCAGGCGCAGTGAGGGTCGGCACATCTGTCTAAGTGTAAACGGAATCGGGCATTGAACGTTGTTGCGATCCCCGTCACACCTTAACGCGATGGCTGAGCCGCTGGTTTTAGCTGGAATCAGCGTGCAGTACGGACAGGGTAAGTCGGTTATAGGGGACAGATAGTGATCGCGAAAAAACAGCGTTGAACATATGATCCTGCCAGCTTCATGACTACCATGGAATCACATGACCAAACGCCGCATTTTGAACATGACTACATACTTGTTGGCTTCCAAAAACATCTGCTGCGCAACATTACCAAGGGCTAAGCTTTGCTTTAGCCATATTTTTTCGCCAAATAGACATCATGATTATATGTTCGTACCGAATCTTTCTTAACCGGAATTAAGACGAAAGCTCTGTTTAGTGATTGTTCTTGGCCCTCTACAGTCATGGTTCTGCATTCTTTGTGTACCGACCGAACTCGGATTCGGAGCAATTAATAGTTGGTACTTTCGAGAAGATAGTACTGCATTGAGTAATGTGACAGCTGCCTCGTAACAATGCTACAGCCCGCATTCCTCCTCCCAGATCCACGCCCTCATCGTCGGCCCCCGCAGCACTCCATACGAGGGCGGCCTGTTCCACTTCCTCCTCAAGTGCCCGCCGGACTACCCAATCCGGCCTCCACGTGTGCGGCTCATGACCACGGACGGAGGAGCAGTGCGCTTCGGCCCCAACCTCTACGCCGACGGGAAGGTCTGCCTGAGCATTCTCGGGTGAGCTGTGAAACCGTCTTCGGTGGCCGCTTTTGGCACGCAATGTTACAGTGCAAAATAGAATGGGAACTGGAGCCATCTAGATACCTCTGGGTTCGTTTTGGCCGCTTTTGGAGCAGGTGAAAGCGAAAGTGTAATATTCATGTATAACTGCGATTTGTTGCCGCTTAGCTATCGCCAACGGCGTAATATCAATTTCCAGGGATAACCTCTCAAAAATGGCCATGGACGCGTGCATGTTGGACATTTGAATAGTTTGCGGTTCCTTCTAAGCGTTATTCATGCATAAATGGTATTTTGACTGGCCTTTGAATCATGAGGGGGCCCACAAGCTTGATATGCCGCAATGTCCCTCTAGAAATAAAGAAAAGAAACAACTACGCGAATGTTTGATCACAGAGAGGAATGAACCAGTCTGAGTAAGGCTTCCGAATTAAGTAGAAAATTTAGTACAACCACAGCATCTTTCAAATATCACCATCATCGAAAGAAAGCCCTTTATTCGACAGAGGCTGAAATAAATAAATAAAATAAATAAATAAATAAATAAATAAATAAATAAACAAACAAACAAACAACAACAACAAACAAATAAATAAATAAATAAATAAATAAAAATAAATAAATAAGAGGTTCCTCAGCTCTTCCGTGCTGCGTCTTGACGGACCTGGTGTCGACTGTGGGATGATCGGATGACGGGGGTCAACTGTATTAAAGTCGAGCGCAGCCGTCATGCAATATAAGCCACACTGGTTGGACCGTAGTTCTACCACCGACTACCGAACACCCCACAAATAGATAGATAGATAGATAGAAACTTTATTATTCATGGGATGGTGGGGCGAATTAGCCGCCTCCTGCCAGGCAGCCGCTGAGGGCCCTGATGATGTGCGCCGCCAGTTCCCGTTGCTGTTGGAGACTCGCCGCAACAGCCAGCCACTCTCCGGTGTAATTGTGTGGTTGGGTAGGGTTGTAGGGGCACTCCCACAGAATGCGGTCCTGGGTAGGGGGAATAAGGTAGTGGGGACAGAGCGGGACAGGGGTGTCTGGCGTGCGTTGGAACAGATGGAGCCGAGTGGGTGCGTGCAGTGTATAGGTTTGCGCCTGCCGAATTACTACTTGCTCGCGACGGGTAAGCCCGGAATGGAGGGGAGGGAACGTGCGGCGTATGCTTACAATGTCTGCCGAGGTGGGGAGCGGAAGGGGAAGACAAGGATTTGTGTCGCGAGCGTCGACAGGGGCCCGGAGGAGAGCTTCGCGGGCAAGCTGATGAGCGCATTCATTCCCTGCAATGCCTGCGTGACCAGGGATCCAGTTCACGTGAAAAGGACCTTTAACGTTGTTGAAGAGGGACAGTGACGAGGCGAAGGCAAGACCCTGAGCCAGGTGGTAGCATGCTGACTTTGAATCAGTGTAGATATTGGTCGTGCGGACGGGGGATGTGTTGTCAGCAGCGGCAAAAGCGACAGCGAGAAGTTCGGCTTCTTCTGGGGAGGTGCCGCGTCGAGTGATGGAGTAGTGAGTACCCCCTGAAGTGATGAAGGCGACCGCACCGAGGTTATCTTCAAATGCCGCATCTGTGAATACGTGGCGGGTGTCGGTATCACAGTTTACTTTCTTGGCGTAGTATGCGGCACGAATAAGACGGCGTTCGGGATTGCTTTCCTTGTCCATGTGGCAGGGAATAGGTGCTACGGTAATATGTTGGAGTATTTTGCTGTCTAGAGGAGTTGTTTGAGGTCGGGCAGGACGGGACGGGTATCCTAATGTGTGTAAGATATGAAGACCTGTTGCAGTTTCGGAGAGGCGTTGACGTTGGTGGCTGCGATGGATGTCAATTATGTCGGTACCCGTCGGGAGAACACCAAGTTAATTGCACAAGTCGGGTGGTGCTAGTGGTAATAGAAAGACCCAGAGATATTTTTGTCGCTTTGCGGATTAGAGCGTCAAGCATCTTTTCCAAGGTGCACGTTAGGACGACGTACGGCGCTTGATGGGGAATACGGGAGAGGATAAGAGCATCGCGGAGTTAAAGGTCCTGTTCTTTGAGTCCCCTGGAGCGTGTAGTGACACGGCGCGTTCGGCCTGACGGAGAATGTGCTGCACGGCCAAACCTCCTCCTCCATCAGATTGCATGTGAAGGCCAAGAACTTTTAAAGTTTTTTGTGGGTAGGTGGTGTTGTCATGATGATGAAGGACAACTTGAGGTGGTTTCCAATTACGGGAGTGTACAAGCAGCAATGAAGTTTTCTCAGCCGAGCAAGCTAGACCGATAGTGTGAGCTGCTTGATCAACAGCCCTGAGGGCGTCTTGAAGGGTGTCTTGAATGAATCCCGGACTGCCCCGTTTGATCCAGATAGTAATGTTGTCGGCATACAGAGAGTACTGAATTTCGGGGAAATATTGTAGAGAACGGTGGATACGGCGCATGGCGAGGTTAAATAATGTAGGAGAGAGGACCGCGCCCTGAGGAATGCCTCTCTGAGGGTGAGGTACCGCGTCAAGCTTGTGGTCGCCAATTTGTATGGTCAGAGTACGAGATTAAAGAAAGTCCCGGATGTAACTGTACGTAAAAAGCTCGAAGCAAACACAACTGAGTTAACAAAACCATACACGAGATAAAGCTATCGAACTGTCGACAATGAAATATGCACAATGTCCTAAGACACTTCTCCCTAACAGCCACAACTACGTCTTGGAACGCTGCATCAGGTGAGGCTTACATAATTCGGGGGTGTTGACTTATGGATCTGGTGGTTACGTAAGCAGCCACGAAGAGCTGGTACCCGCGTGCCGTCGTCACGATGTCGGGTGGCTAGCGTGGAGAGGCTGGTACTCCAGAGGACCTTGCCGTTATCGGGGCCGTCGTAGCACAGGACGACGATACGATGCTGACCACAGACACGCGCCCGTCGCCGCTGGAGCCGCCAAGGCGTGGGTTGGCGCAGCGTCGGGAGACCGGAGCCGAAGCTTCGTCGGCCCGCTCCCGTCCAGGCTTGTGTGGCGACGTCGGTGCCCTGAGTAGCGTCACCCCAGGCTTCGCTCTTCGGGAGCCCGATGTCTTCTTCCGCCCCTGCCTCGATCTCTCCTCTTCCTCCACCTTGTTCTCTCTGGCGTCATTGCGGGGTTGACCTCGACTCATGACAATACCCTCTCTTTAAGAGTTTTCCCTCAAAAAAAAAAAACTTCTCACCAACCTCCCCTGGGAAGACCAGGAGTCACTACGTCCACAACCACTGTTCACTTATCCCACAGTCTTTGTTCACCGTCACATTGTTCTGCCTCACATTGTTCACCATCACGCACTCACTGTTCACCATCGGCGTCACCATGGTTCACCATCACTTTTTTATCACCGTGTACTTCACTGATATCGCGCACTATTCACGTTTTGTTCACACAATGTCCAGTAATGTCCCAACCAACCTACCAGCGTCTCTCTCACACCACGTTACTCATACCGATCGATGACAATAGATCACCCCCATGAACATTTCTCTAAATATACCACAATTCACAATGACACACGGGTATGCTGTTTCGAAACCATCTTCTTTGTAAACACCACTGTACCGACTAATTTACCCCTCTATACATCCACCAGTGCTTCTCTAACTTACTGCACTACAACCAGCAGTGCACTACCACACAATAGTTGTCTTCCCAGAAAAGTTTTCGCCATGTTTGAAGCCTACTGTTATGGGAATCCCGTTTCATTTTAACTTTTTTCCGCCGCGTCCATTCAGAACCTTTGGCTACACTGTCACTTAGATTTTCACAATTCGTCCCCGTTTCTTCATCGACATGCGTACAGCCCGAACACTTGCTAACCGGTACTTTTCGAATGCTATGCTTTTGTGCTCTACCCGGAAGACACCTGAGCCACTTTGCCTCCTGCAGCTTCTCGCTCGTTTGAAAAAGCTGGCCCTTTCGTTCAATGCCATGCTTTCGAACTTGCTTACTCAGTGCTTGCAAGCCTTATTTGCATTGCATCAATGGCCCATGCATTAGATACCGGTCAAACGCGTGAAGTCGGTGCTCTTGCACGACTCTAGACAACTCGGTCCCAGGGCGCTGCCCTACTAGGTCATAAAAAATGGTACTCTGCTGTTCTGTTTTGGCCTCTGTAACAACCTCTGCCCCTGAGCAGTCCACTTGATTGTTCAAAGACGTCGCTCTGTCCTGAAGGTCAAAGTTCCTCTCCGGAGCCATAGGCACTTCTGAAGGAACCTTACTACACCCTTGGGGCGTGGTACTGTTCACGCAGGCATGCGGAGAGGCAGACACCTCAGTCTCAGTAACGAGTATTTTGGATACTTCTAAACCACAGAAGTCAGTCAAGTGTGATGGGGGCCATTAGCCTTCCCTCTCCCGATGTATTCTCAGCATGGTGACCTCCATGCGGCTGGTTTGCTGCCTTGACATACTCATAGCGTTCATGTCCCTGCGGCTGGACTCCCACCGTACCAGAACCAGAACATTCAATGTCTGGCGCTTCAAACTCGGCTTCCTCCTGAGTTAGCTGCAGAAAGCCCTTTTCGTTTTCTTCTCTATTTCGTGCGCACTCGTCACTGCATGCGATGCGCGTGTCTTGCCTTCCACGTGCGGCGACTTCGATTCTTTCTGCTGGTTTGTAACTTTCTTGGACGAGGCGCAGCTTTGACTCTAGCCGTTGTATATCTTCTTGCAATATTGTCCTTTCTGCCTCAAACGCCTGCTACTCTCTGCGACTTTCTTTATCGACTATCTGAAACGCCTGCTCCTTGTTCAAACCGAGCGTTTGAACTAATGTTAGAAATTTTCCCCAATCCATTCTTCCAAGCAGCCAAGACGCGTGACTGGGCCAATCCTGGCAGTTATTGCGCCAGTATCCTGGCAGGCTCGCCAAATATTAATGTCACGCGTCTCGACCGGCAGAGAAGAAGGAAATGGGAAACAAGGCCAGGTTAACAAAATACATTTATGACACTGCAAAGCTCGAAGCAAACAAAACTGAGTTAATAAAACCATACACGAGATAAAGCTATCGAACTGTCGACAATGAAATATGCACAATGTCCTAAGACACTTCTCCCTAACAGCCACAACTACGTCCTGGAACGCTGCATCAGGTGAGGCTTACATAATTCGGGGGTGTTGACTTATGGATCTGGTGGTTACGTAAGCAGCCACGAAGAGCTGGTACCCGCGTGCCGTCGTCGCCACGTTGGGTGGCTAGCGTGGAGAGGCTGGTACTCCAGAGGACCTTGCCGTTATCGGGGCCGTCGTAGCACAGGACGACGATACGATGCTGACCACAGACACGCGCCCGTCGCCGCTGGAGCCGCCAAGGCGTGGGTTGGCGCAGCGTCGGGAGACCGGAGCCGAAGCGTCATCGGCCCGCTCACGTCCAGCCTTGTGAGGCGACGTCGGTGCCCTGGGTAGCGTCACCCCAGGCTTCGCTCTTCGGGAGCCCGATGTCTTCTTCCGCCCCTGCCTCGATCTCTTCTTCCTCCTCTTCCTCCACCTTGTTCTCTCTGGCGTCATTGCGGGGTTGACCTCGACTCATGACAATGTTCGAGCTGCAATTTGTATCTGCTAGTTCTGAGAGCATAGCTTCGTGATCCACATAGTCAAATGCCTTCATTAGGTCTATAGCAAGGATGGCGTTTAGTTGGGCTGAGCTGGGAGACTGAAGGATGTCCTCGTATATGCAAAGCAGTGTGTCTTGAGTAGATAGCTGTGAGCGATATCCAATCATAGAGTGAGGGAGTGCTTGGGTATCCTCTATTTATTTATTTATTTATTATTTATTTATTTTATACATACTGTAAGCCTAATTAAAGGCTCATACAGGAGTGGTACATTGCAAATATAAAAAAAATATGACACTTTGAAATACACATTGATACAGGTAATTCAGGACAGACAATAAAGACAGGGCAGATTCACAATTTCACATGTTCACAGATTTTCAATGACACTCATAATTACACAGTGACTCGATTTTTGCAACGAAGTTATCTACAGAACCAGCTTCAACGGCTTCACTTGGCAAGTTGTTCCATGTTTCTATGGTCAGTGGAAAGTAAGAAAACTTGAAAGTATTATTACGGGGGAGGAAAGGCCTGATTGGACAGCTATGGTTGGTTCTTCGCGAGTGGTGAAAAGGTGGTCGGAGGTAGACTTCTTTATCTATGTTTACTTTGCCGTGATAAAGGAGATAGATGAACTTTAACGATGCAACTCGTCGACGGTTTATTAAGGTGGGTATGCTCGCTTGATTGCGGAGTGCCGTTACGCTTTCGTGCCGTGAGTATTTTGAGTAAATGAAGCGGAGGGCCATATTTTGTATGTGTTCTAATTTATCGATGAGGTAGGCTTGGTGAGGATTCCATACGACACTGGCATATTCAAGGATTGGACGTACAAGCGTCAAATATGCTGCGAGTTTTGCTTTAGGGGGAGCCGCTTTAAGTTTTCGCCGCAAAAATCCCAACTGCCGAAATGCCTTAGCTGATATGTTTTCTACATGTACATTCCATTTTAAGTTCTTAGTAAATGTTACTCCTAGGTATTTGACACTGTCCGTTTGAACTAAGGTATGGCCTGATAGATTGTAATTAAAGCATAGATGCTGTCTTTTCTGTGTTATAGTGATACATTTAGTTTTGGTTACATTAATTTGCATCCCCCATTTTGTGCACCAGGCAGAAATATTAGCTAGAGAGGAATCTAGTTTAGTTTGATCTTCAGTAGTCCGCACAGTCGTGTAGATTATACAGTCGTCTGCGAACAACCTAAGTGTTACTCCCGGTTCAATGCACTCATGTATATCGTTGACATAAACAAGAAAGAGTATAGGTCCTAGAACGGATCCTTGAGGTACACCTGAGAAAACATCAAGATGGTCTGATTTGATATTTTTGATTTCTACATATTGGCTTCGTCCATGGAGGTAAGCTGATATCCATGAGACTATTTGGGAATTAATGCCGATTGCTTTCAGTTTACCAATTAATTTGCAATGGGGCACGCGGTCGAATGCCTTCGATAAATCAATTAGTATTGCATCTGTTTGTAGATTGGAATTAATTGCCGATGAAAAGTCATGCGTAATTTCAAGCAGCTGCGTTACCGTCGAGAGCCCTCTCCGGAAACCATGCTGTCTTTGATAAAGTAGATTGTTTGTTTCTAGATATTCCATAATCGCTTTATTAATGATGTGTTCTAAGAGTTTGCAGCAGCAGCTTGTTAATGATATCGGCCTGTAGTTTTCTATTAGAAGCTTATTCCCGTCCTTAAGAGTGGGTTTTATTTTAGCGCAGAGCCAATCGAGCGGAAGCGACGCAGTTAACAGCGACGTTCTAAAGATGAAGCATATAAACGGTGCTAACTGTTCTGCATATCGTCGTAAGAATGAGTTCGGAATATTATCAGCGCCCACAGATTTTTTGGTGTCAATGTTCAGTAATAAGTTAAGAATGCCTGGTTCTGTAATCACGATGTCCGGCATCGCTGGCTCCTGATAACATATGTTGCGGTTTGGCACTGGCGTTCGCGAGAATACTGACTGAAAAAATGCGTTAAAAGAGTTGGCAATAACACGGGCATCCTGAACAACAGTTCCATTCACCTCCATTTTATCGACAGTGTGATCGCGTTTTGACAAATAGCGCCAAAATTTTTGAGGCTCATTATTCATGAAGCTTATTAGGGTAGTTGAGAAAAAGTATGTTCTAGCGTTTTTGAGCTTAGTGCGCAATTCACTAGAGAGCTGACGGATGGTTGCGGAGTTATCTTTGCGGTTGCGCATTCGTTGTATTTTTCGTTTAAGATGAATTATTTCACGCGTTATCCAGGGTGTTTCACGCTTCGTTCTCTTCATTTTGGAAGGAATGAAATGCTCTTCACAGTATAGTATTGCATGTTTCAATTTCTGCCACAAAGTATTTACGTTGTCACAACTATTGGTAGGAAAACAGTCCCAAATTTTTTCGAAATAATCAACTATGCTTGCATCATCAGCTCGATTATATATTTTAACCACTGTTTTTGAGTTACAAGCTATTACTTCTTAATCTAGGACCTTGAAAATATAACTTTATCAGTAGCATTTTGTGGTCAGATATTCCCTCTTCCAGGCTAATTTCGGAGTTCACAGATTGCGATACAAGCGCCAAGTCGAGAACTGAAGAAGAACTTCCCTGGATACGTGTCGGCTGTTGGACTAACTGCGATAATGAAAAACTAAATACTGTGTTTAGTAGTAATTGGCAGCTAGCTGCCTCCTTAGTACTCGTTGAAAAGTTTGTCCAGTTAATACCTGGTAGATTGAAATCACCCGTGAGTAATAATTTTGTTCTATCAGTTATAATGGTATTTAGGAAGTCGTGAAGTTGGGTAAGGTAATCAACAGAGGCGTTAGGACGCCGGTAAATGCCACCTATCAACACAGATGAATCGTTTATTTTAAGCGTGCACCAGATGCTTTCATGATTCGGTATACCTATTTCTTTATGAAAGTGTATTCCATGTTTTATCGCTATAGCCACACCACCACCACGGCCATCCCGATCTGAACGCAGAAGGGCATACGTTGCAGGCACAATTTCCGAGTCATGAATACCTGCGTGCAACCATGTCTCTGTGATTACGACTATATCAGGGTTGTACATCAGCAAAACTGCTTCCAGCTTATCCGTCTTATTAACTATGCTTCTAGCATTGAACGATAGTACACACAGCGGCACTTTTGCTTGGTTCTGTCATGCATTCGGTCTGGCGGTAGAAATAGCTTCATAGGGCCGTGCTTGGGTCAACAATACCCTCTTATTTTCGGCGGAATTCCATATGAACAAGTCGTCGTTCACTTTCAGCTTGTCGAAGACAAGTGTCACCTTGTCGCCTTTATCGCGATTAGTTTTAGCGGATTGCCATAATTTACTGCGCAGTAATCTAACTGGCCTTGAGAAGTCCTCAGAAATAGATATACTCGTCTTCTTTCCTTTTAAGTTAGAGCAGTTTCGAAGGACACTCATTTTTTCTGTGAAGTCGTAGAATCGAAGAATTACAGGTCGCTGTTTTTCGTTATGTTTCTTTCCAATGCGGTGGACACGTTCTATGGATTTTACTTGAACACCTAGCATATCATGCAATATATTTTTCGTGACGCGCTGCTCTAGATCGGCATTTTTTTCGTCTACGGACTCATCTAGGCCAAAAATTACGATGTTATTTCTACGGCTTCTGTTCTCTAGGTCATCTACCTTCTTATTCAGTTGGGCGACTTCTTTACATTCAGCGTTAACGGATTCTTCACATTTCCTTACTTTGTCGTTCGAGTTCTTAAGTGCCGATAGCCCAGTTTCAACCTCTGAGAGCCTCTTCTGCAGGTCTTTCAATGCTGCATTGAATGAGAGCTGCGTCTCCTGAATTGCTGATATCGCTTTGGTCAGTTTGTCCAGAGGACCAGAGTCCAGAGAACCAGAATCCTGGTCCAGAGGACCAGGATTTTCTTCAACATCACCACTAAGTTTCAGCAATAAACAAATCACCCTTAAGCACTCAAGACAAGAAGCACTAACACACCGGGGGCTCGGCAGCACCACAAAACACAAGCAGTTGCTTTTAACAGAGCAACCGTGCTGCGACTTTTTACCAACCTGTACAAGGAGGAGTACTGGCGTAAGCATTGCGCTCCGGGCGGTGCCACCAAGCCCACTGAAGTGCGCGCGGGACATGTGCTGCCTTTTATGCTGCTCCGTGGACGTTGCAGATGTCGCTGGATGGCCGAAGGGTTGTTCCGATAGGCAGGCAGTAGATACGGTGTCCACGGTGTGGCCGCGATAGCTGCGATGACGCAGGCAACACCAGAATAGCACGAGGCCCATCGACGATGCGGTGTCACACTGGTAACCGATTGCCACGTGACCAGCAGGCGCCGAGAATTCGCCATGGCCGTTTTCCTCAGCACCCAGCAGAACCTGTACAAGGAGGAGTACTGGCGTAAGCATTGTGCTCCGGGCGGTGCCACCAAGCCCACTCTAGATGTGTCTAGATGTGTCTAGATGTGTCTGAAGGCGATTTAGGGCCATACGCTCCATAACTTTGCCAACGTGAGAGGTCAGTGTTATTGGACAAAGATTAGGGAGATCTAGAGGTTTGCGGTTTCGGGATGAAGATCATGTGCCCTTCTTCCATAAGTTGCAGAGTGGTGTTTGTCCTGCCAAACGAGGTTGATGGCATGTAAGAGATGGTGTTGGTCAGCATCTAACATATTCCGAAGTAGGGCGGTAGTTACAGAGTCGAGACCAGGAGATTTACTGCCTCTACACATACGGAGGGCGATGCGAAGCTCAGCCAAGGTGTATTCCTCATCAAGTTCTTGGTTTGGAGAGCCATTATATTCAGAATACCGAGGTTGACACAAAGACGGGATATAAAGTTTCTTCATGGTGTCCAGCAGAGTGGCTGGGTCTTTGTGTCGAGTGGTGAGGCGATTGATCTTCTGGGGGGTCATAATCTTTGTGGACGGGATTATTAAAGCTTTGGAGTATACGCCACGTCTTGCTAGTGCTGAGGGTGTTCTGAAGTTCATCACACATGGTATTCCAGTGTTCCCTGCGGAGGTCGTTAGAGTATTCTTGAATGTGTTCGTTAAGTCGATTGATTCGGGCGCGGAGTCTACGGTTTGTTTTGCAGCGAGTCCACCGCTTCACGAGAGAAGCGCGCGCTTCCCAACAGTGTGACAGGTGGGCATCTATGTGAGGAGTGATCTCGTTCGTGGCAAGAACCTTGGTATGCTTATCAAAAGCATGCATAAGTTGGTAAGTCCAGGTATGTACATCTGTGAAAGGGGGGTTGCAGCGATGTTGTCGATATTTATGCCAATCTGTGATGCGAACAGATTTTCACTTGATTCGTTTTGGAGATGCGGAGACCGTGAGGCGTAAGATGGCATGGTCACTGTTCATATATTCTTGAGTGTGTTCCCATCATAGAAGGAGAGCTCGTGTAGTGAAAGTGAGGTCGGGGTTGGTTTTGCGTTCCACGGAGTTGCCCATACGTGTGTGTTCTTGTACGTCGTTATGTAGTGTGTACCCAGCTTCTTGTGCAGCACAATGCACCCTGCGGCCTTTCCTGCATTCCCTGATATAGCCCCAGGCAGGATGTGGGGCGTTGAAGTCGCCGGCCAGGATATGCTAAAGACGGGTTTTGGTTCGACAAGAATGGAACAGTTCTTCAAGCTCCAGTAGAGTATTACGCGGGGGACTGTAAACGTTGGTAATGAGCAGAGGGTCGCGCATAAGAGGAATTGAAACAGTGAGGCTATTGGCGGTGTCATGTTCAAGAGTAGCCGTGAGGGTGGAGTGGACCAGCGTGGCAAGGCAGGGACTTAGCTGAGACGTGACATATCCAGGTAGCGTAGGATTTAGTCCTGTCTCTTGGAGGAGGAGGATGCCTGGTAGCTGAGGTTGTGACTGAAGCCAAATGAGGAAGGCATGCGCTTGTTCTTGAAACCATGACAGTTCCATTGAATTATGAGTACGTGATCTGCCATGCTTATTCCGCGAGAGGTGATGGTGCTGGAGGCAGGGGATAAGTGGACTGCAGTTGAGTGATAAAGCTGGAGAAGAGAGATTGAAAGTGTCTACTCTGCTCTTCAAAGCGCATATTGAGCTCAGTAGTAAAGTGGGCAACGTGGTCAGTGTATTCTTGATATTTCGGCTGGAAAAGGGCTTGCTGCTCGTGTATGAGGGAAAGTTGGTGAGTCAACTGCTGTTGGAGATGGGATATTGCCGCATCAGACTTCTGGGCGTATTCTTCAATACGATGGGAGAGAGAGGCGTAGATAGAGGTCGTTTGGTGGAAGGGTCACTTGGCGGACGGTGAGCCCTCCGAAGAGCGGCTGCGTTTGGTGGCCGGGAGTCGAAGCCTGGGGGAGGGAAGCGTTAGGCGGAGGCGGAAGAGGAGACTGTGGGGAGAGGGGAGCATTGGTCATGCCTACGTTGGGTGGGGGAGGGGTACGAGACTCGGTGGCTTGTGGGGCAGGAGGTTGTTTGTGTGGAGGATATCTCGGTAGGTCAGTGCAGGAGATTTTCGAGCGTGTTCAGGTGTGTGGGAGAGTGGCTGGCTTACCTGGGCAGCTTGATTACGGCTGTGGTGGACTGCAGGGCCGTCGTTCGAAGGGTTTGCAGGAAGACGTGCAGACGAGCTAGCGGAGCGGCGAGAGGGCATGGTGAACTGAGGGCTTGCTAAACCTGTGCCCTAACAATTACTCGACTAACTCGTACCGGCCGATGGCTTCTATTTTCCGCGTACTGTGTCCGTTTTGCGACGATTCATGCAGATATTAAAGGAACAGTGAAATGGATTTGTCTAGGTGTTGTACGGCTTAATCTATGGAAAACTTTGGTTGGCTATTTCGCAGATGTGTAGGTTTTTGGATCATCTTTAACTTCGCGTTCGAGTAAAAATGACCAAGAGGCGTTCGCGACTGCTGCACCAACTACAAACTGGTTTTCCATAGCTTGATGCAATTAGAGCTTTCCAATTTCAAGAGTTCCCCTTTTCGGGATTGATTTCGACTGTTCATGTTCATTTACCGTATCTGCAGGTTGAATATGCAGGCAATCGTTTTAATTCTTGCCTGTGCACTTCCTAGTGTGTCGCCATAGCCCATGTCAGCCAAACAGTGTGAAGGATGGTGCCAACGGCAGCACACATTCGAACGCCATTTTCTTCTCTAAAGGGCCTGTGAAATAGCCGAGAAAAATAACTGCATGGACTCCTCATTATAAAGTGTTGTCTGGTGAGGTAGTTTGACAACGCTTGGTACTCCCTTTAGTGTCCCTCTAACGACGTCGGTAATCGACGCTTTGCAAACGACGAAGGCTAAAAGCTGCCACTGAAGTTATTCAAAAGCTCAAATCTGCAGCCGAGTCACCACAGACTGACAAGTTGATTTTCCCCAGTAAAATCACCCCGAAAACAGGAGACATTTTGGGGCAGGTTGAGTAGGAGATTGAAGGGCTTGTTGGCTGTGATAATTAGGAAGAAAAAGCTCGACATACAAACCTTTCATGCTGTTTACACCGGTTGTTTCAAGACTTTGGAAACTATTCTTGTAATGAAAGTTTATCAAGGGCCCTGGCAGATCGGAAGAAACGATAAGTAATCACGGAGGTTCACTGACGCCCGCGATTAAGGGGAGGATTTGCTGACATCTCGAGAAAAGGTTTAAGACTGGCGAAAAGGCACAATGAAAGCTTTTCCCCCCAAATGCGAAAATGACCCAATCGTTAAGATGACTAAACATTTTATATAGTTCGCGTGAACAATTTTACAGCCGCCTTGTCGTCACCTGAAACACCCACAGTGTTTCACGTAAAGGACCATGCGTAACTGGACGAACTACGAAGGGGAGGGCGAACTTTAAAAACTCTCTGGGATTGATCAAAGTTAACAAATCTGTGTGTTGCTGCGAGTTTCGAACTCCACATCTTGGCACACCGGAGAGCACTTGTTTTGTATCAAAGCGCGATGTGCGCTTTGCGTATTGTTTACAGCTTCTTGAGGTCAACTCGTAGTCGGGATGAATATTGTGTTTCAAAATGACACTGAAGTGATTTGTAAACATTGCGGGATTACTAGCGCAAATTGTAGTCCGGAGTCCTAAGGCCATGTTTCGACCACTCTGAGCACGTTTACGCGAATATATTTAGTAGAAAAATCAATTCGAAAATGCTGTCCTCCTCTCTGCACTCTCGCCCATTTTCTGTGACATTTTTGTGTGACGTCAGGCACAGATGAGCTGGCAATTGGCTGCGCTACGGCACGGCTCGCCGACCTTCCGACAGAGTCAGCCGGCCCAGCGTTTAGTCTGCCGGCCACCGACGGGTCGTCGCGATTCGCTCGCTTAGTTGAAACTAAGGCACAAGACGTTTGTAAATGGAAGAATGTGCCTTTCTTTACTTTGTTAGTTTGTACACTGTATCAAGCTCCGAGTCCGGGTCGCTCCATACAAGCGCTGCACAAGTGCACATACGACGCTTCGCTGACTGGTACGCTAGTAGGAAAACCTAAGGCTAGTTGAAAGCGGTAGAAGAGTCAGCGAAGTCAATATAGGTACTAAGGAAATAAGGTCAACTGAAACTTTTACCGTACAGCGTAAAACTAGGGAGCACGAAACACTTTTAAGTGCGAATGCGCTTCTTAAGCGAGCCTGAATCGCCCGCCGCCGTCGTCCGCATAGCAACAGCTGCGGGTGCGCGCGCTCCTCGTCTTCCCCAAAACGGGGGGAGATGGGCGCGCGCTACTCTCCTCCTCCTCTCTCCGCTCAGTGACTGAGGGTGTTGGGCGCCTCCTCTCCACTTCGGGCGGGAGAGCTCTCGCTCGCGTAGCGGGCGCTCCGCATCCGACGCGTGAGGGCGCTCGTGTAGCCCTCGCCGTAACGGCGGGCGCTACTCTCCTCCTCCTCTCTCCGCTCAGTGACTGCGGGTGTTGGGCGCCTCCTCTCCACTTCGTGCGGGAGAGCTCTCGCTCGCGTAGCGGGCGCTCCGTATTCCGACGCGTGAGGGCGCTCGTGTAGCGGCCGCGTGGCGCGGGAGGGTATTAGTCGAGCGCGCGCCGTCGTCGAGAGCGGTCGCTGGTCCTGCATCTCGATAACGATGATGGCGGACCGGGCAACGGTACCAGCAATAACGAGTGAAATATCTTTCTTTGTAGTTGTGTGCGTGTGTGTAATCTCTCGACTACTCATTAAGATCACGATATCCACCGTAATCGCGCAATCAACAACCGTGCATTCGCACTTACACACTCTCCCCCTCGGGGAAGTGCGAGGGAATTTTTTTTTTGTGCCGGGTGAACAAGCACAGCGGCCAGCAGCACGCCCACACATCTGCGAACGCTTTTCTGTTTAAGAAATGCAATTCCTAGACGTGAGATACTGTGGAAATTTGGGAGACGCTTACTGCACGAGCGGTATACAACAGTCACCTAAGATATTTGAAATACTACAACTAAATAAAAGTGTAAACTGGTTGTACATTATATACCTTATATATCCAACCTCGGCAGCGCTGGCTCGTAGCCGAGTGGTCTGAAGCGTAGCATTATTATTTTGCAAGTCGCAAGTTCGCATCCCCGAGGCTACATGCTTTTTTTTGTCAGTTGATTTTTTCGTTTGCGGCGGATGTTTTCTAAACTGACTTCATCATTTTCGGGCCGTATGCTCCACGAGCGAGTCCGCAGAATGCGCGCAGACTGACACTGACGCGCTAGGGAGTTCTCGTTGGCGTGCTGTTGCCACAAGCACTGACTACTTGAGTGTAGTGGGCACAGACCAGAAACCGCAGACCCTTGGCCTGGCGCTAACACGCTTTTTACGATGCAGGCATGAGTGAGACAAGCTCCGAATATGTGGGAAAAGCGCATGGCATTTGAGCATCTGCGGTGACGCGGAGGGCGTTCATCCACGGCGTATAGGCCTCGGCTAGTGATTGCTACGATTCCAAGCCGTCCTGAGAGGCTTATCGTAGGCATTTTACAGCCGACAACATGGCAGAAACGCGGTAGGACGATTACTGAGATATCGAGAATGCCCATCCAACGATGCCGTCGGATGTCAAGCATGTTGTTTTACAGAACCGAAACCGAAACTTGTGTGAATACTAACCTTGGACATAGTCCAATTAAGGTGCATCTCTTCCTGTCGTCACAACCTTTAGTTGGTGCGCCCGCCACAGAACGCGCATGGTAGTTTTTCTTCTTTCCCGCTTTATAAAATAATTACCGACTTATAAACCGGACAAGCGACGAAAAGTGTGGTAATTTGAGCCAGTCTACGCAGTGCGAGCAAAACCTGGAGCTTGACAAATTCACTTCAGTGTCCCATTAATTTGCATCGTACATTTAAAAATGCACGTCCCATTTTCGATTCATACTCTCTTCCCTTCAGCACGTGGATGGGGCCGGGCTGGAGTGCGGCCATGTCCATTGGAACGGTGCTGATGTCCATACAGTCGCTGATGAACGATAATCCCTACTACAATGAGCCTGGATTGGAGCAGGTAAGCTCCGTCGCTGCTAAATTGTATTCAATATTTTGCCTAACTGTGCTATCAAGACCAACCAAATTGAAACAGTTTTGTTTCATTGATTAAAAAAAATGGGCCCATCTCCCCGCGAGGGGGACTCGAGTAAATGCGTCGCATAGGGGGTGGGTGTATTGCGTTAACGTTTAGTGTTTGGGGGGTTGGTGCTATCACGTGTACATCACGCAGCTATCACGCCGCTAGCACGCCGCTGAGTCGCCAATGCACGCCGCTGACGACGTAGTTTGAATGAGTCAAGGATATAAGGCGCGTTCGTAGCCTTTGATTCTGTGTCGGTTTTGTGGCGCAGTGGGAAGAGCACCATGTACCTCGCGTTCCGCCCACAGGTAGTGAATGCGTTGTATCAGCTGCTTCTTGACGTTGTTTGAATGAGTCAAGGATATAAGGCGCGTTCGTAGCCTTTCATTCTGTGTCGGCTTTGTGGCGCAGTGGGTAGAGCACCATGTACCTTGCGTTCCGCCCGCAGGGTCGTGGGATCGAAACCAGGCGCCGGTAACTGCTATTTCTTTTTATAGTGTAGGGGGAGGCTGGTTGCTGCGGACGCCGACGCACGGGTGACATCGTGAGTTATACAAATGCTCTGCATTTAAAAAGTGTGACACTACAAACAGTGACAGATAATCGATACATTCAACTCATCAACGATCTTCTTGGAGTTCGGCACATTGACTTAATGGGGATTTGGAAAACTCTGAAAAAAAGCCTTTAGGACAGAAGCTGCGCATGCGGCACATGTTCTGCCGGAAGAAGTGAGACGACGTTTTTGTTGGCTACAACTATCGGCAACCTGAATGACCGTTACTTTTCTGTTCATTTCAAGGTTCCAATAGGTAACCCGGACTAAGACATGCAGCCCAACCAGTCATGTAACAATGGCACAAGCTTCGTATACCGTATATACGGTTACAAAGCATTTAGCATAAAATCACGAATACTTCCGAAAAATTCAAAGAGTGAGATTAGAGGCAAATATCTGTAACGGACCGGCAAGCGATACCCGATATAAAAGAGGGGGATTCAGACGTTTTATAGGAAGACGTGTAGAGGCGATTGCAGCTGTATACACCCGAAAAATTACCACAGCAGAAGGAACGCAACCTTCGCGGCCTCTGTGGCAGTTTCGCTTTCTGGCTTGTCACCGGATCGAACAAAACGAACCACGGCTTCGTTGTGGACAGGGAAGACATAGAACGTTTGTACATAATCATCAACGCTGCACTGATGAGATTATAATCAGAGGTGCCCGTCGTCGAGTCTGCGGCTCTCGCTGGCTGCTTTGTCGTCCGCATATAACCATTATGTAAATAAAACCACCACTTTATCACCAGGGCGTCACCGGCCTTGGTCTCACCTTTAATTGTACAACCTTTATTTGGGGAAGCGATTGGTAAATAATTTCACCCGCTCAAACATAAAACACGTTCACACCCTTTGGACAGTATCGTGTGGTTACTTAGAAGCTCACACCAAAATTAATGCTGTTGAATAACTGGAACGGGTTGTTTTTGCTGACGCTGCTTTGACAGAATTATAAAAAGTTTTGGATTTGAGCCTAAGAGCTGACCCCGTGTAATGCTTAAGAAGTTAAGAGTTTAGCGCGTGTTAATGAGGGGGTGGGTCTCCAGTTCATAACAGCATTTTGTGGCATTGAACGATACCATTTCTAAAACAAGCAAGTCAAATATTTGGCTACAGGGATAATGTTACCCGCCTGTGGCCGAACACTGATATCTTTTCGAAGAAGTCTGGTTTCGCCAATAACTAAGCTATTAGCGAAACTAATGACACCACAACGTTGTCACGAGCCACCGTATAGAACTTTTAGCATGATGATTACCCTGCTTACGACGGTACCCATGTTTCAGTTTTGCTACGGGTGTTTTTTATTCCGCGACAACGTTGACCAAGGAATACAGATTGTAACGTGTGGTCGTTCGCGTGTTAGAACAAATGTCGGTACGGATATGGTTCAGGTTCACAAGAATTTATTTCGTTCCAGTTCAGTTCCGGTTCGACTAAATCACAACAAGAACCGGTTCGCTAACCGGTTCGATGAGTAGAATTATTAGCGATGTGCGAAGTAAAAATGTTTTCCTGTTTAAAGCTATCGTAAAAACTAAAAAAAAAAATCGGGTGCATTCAAAATACCGTTTTTCTGTAACAGAGTGGTGAGCTGGGCAAGTTGGTATGGCGTCATTCTGAGCCAGCGCTCGTCCTGTCCGTTCCCTTCGTCCACGTCTTTTTCGCGCTGTTGGGCAGAATGACCACCTTTCTGAATAAAATTGGTGTACATTGAAAGAGAGCAGTAAACAATTAGGCCATATTTTAAGGAAAACAGACGAAGTACTGAAGATTAACCAACTGCTTTCCCGCCCACTCCTTATGTTGTCGTAGGGACTACTTAGAGCAACCGAAAATGGCCATGACTCTGTGTGGGACACACTTTCTTCCGCTTCCTTTCGTATGGCAATGTTGTAGAAATATCGCTCTTCTCAATGGAATCGCCCATCACCCTCCACGTTAAGCCGCTAGTAGAAAGTCTGCGGACTGGCAAGTCACCTTCGTACATTAGCCAAGAAAGTGTTTAAATACCAGGTGTGTAGTCTTTTTTACAAGTTGCATCGTAAGAACAAAACACCAATAGTAGCCAGGTAAATGCTATCTATAAATTTGATTGTTTGGCCGCCTAGGATGATCTCTTAGTAGTCACCTTCTCGACGGCATGATCCAAAATTTTGTTAAAAGTGAGCTTTTTTTAAGTAAAGATTTAATGTCCTCAGTGATGCCATTGTGCGCCAATACGTCCTGCAGCAAAGTCAACTGTCTCTGACGGTGATTATGAACAATCGTGGGTGAAGGGAAAGAAGAAATCATGCACACCTCTGTCTAACGACGAGGATGCTTGAACTCGAAGCTTTCTCGTGATGGATGCTTCGTTTGGCCAATCCCACACTACACGTATGTGATACTCTGGAGCTATGCGTCCCTTCTCTAGAATACCCACAGCAACTCTATGCCAGGAATATGACAATGTTAGTCACGCGGCCATCTTAGATGTCCTTAGTTTTCTCCGCCTCCAGACAAAGTCTGTGTCTTTGTCCGGCTCTTTCTACAACACCTCCCTTTTTTCCGTACGCATTAAAGGTAGAAATTGTGGCTCCTTTACACCGGTGCGCAGCGTACCGCAAGGGTCTGTTCTCTCTCCGCTGCTTTTTAATGTCGTCTTGTTGCCGCCAGTCTCGCACCTTGCCGCTATTAGAGACCTGTATTTACTCATTTACGCGAATGACATTACTGTATGCGCAGTCCATCCAGACCTGTCACGACAAGCCGAGTGCCTCCAGCAAGCATTAACACACTGCCAAAAATGGAGTGAGTATGCAGGCCTCACCCCCTCTCAAAAGAAGGCGGCTGCACTTCCATTCGCTAACGCTGGGGGTCGTCGCTCCCTTGCATGATCTCTGATAGTCCTGCAGCTGAATTGCACCGCCATTCCCATTGTCGTCCACCTTCGGGTTCTGGGCTTAGAGATATCGGCCTCAGGGTCGACAGCTCAGTGGCTACGATCTGCTCAACAGAAAACCGGATGACTGCTCCACCTTGTTCGCCGAAACTCAGGAGTATCTGGCTAGGCCTGCTGGACAATTTCAAGTTTCCGAGTAAGTTTCGTACTACAGCCAAGGCTTGTGTACCAGGCACAGTTCCATCATATGAGGCAAGTGGACTGGTATCGGCTTGAGAAGATTAATAGGGCCGCCATGCGCACCATTACTCGCCTGCCCCGCTTAACGCCAATTCTGCAGCTGCAAGCACAAGTTCAATTAAACTGAAATTATTCATCAGTGTACTACTGCCCAACCGTTGAAGCGTGGACTAGTTTCAGAGGCGGCAGCCCTCACCGCGCACATGGGTCAGCAGCCCGATACTATACCAGCATTTTCAGCCGCTATTCCACCCTGGGTCTACTATCAGGTGACGGACAACAAGTCTCTGACAAGGGTCCATGTCCGTACCTCTGGCCATCATCAGCACCCGGACACCGTCCTTGATGTCCCTGACAGGGCGCCTGCTACACAATCGGTTGTGCAGGTTCCATAGACGCCGGGGCATACGACCGCATCGTCACCATGGCCTTGACGTGTCCGCCTTACAATTGCCTTGAACCAAAGCTCCATGTACGAGGCCCTCCGTGCTCTACCGAGCCAGCAAGCAGAACTTACTACTATTCGGGGTGGGCTGCAGGCGCTTGCATCAACAGTGACTAGTGGGGCGAAGCTGAACATTTTCGCAGACTCAACAGCAGCCATTTGGGATTTATGTCGTGTTACGCGGTGTACAAGCCTGTCTGCATGCGACGCGATTATGGACACCTACCCATGCCCCGTTTGTGTGCAGTGGATTTGCCGGGACATGAGTATTGCCCACAGGGTGGCAGATCGCTCCTGCCTCTGAAGGGACCTCTCACGGCCACTACACTTGTGGTACCTACCGAAGAAACACTGATGGTGGAAAAGGAGTGCCTCCGCCGCATAACTTGTGCTTTACTTCCACCGCATGGAACTGACCTCCCCGGTCGGCTCGCTCGCTAGGAAGAGGTCCTGCTGCGGAGGTTTCGAGTTGGCGTGGCGTTATCCCAAGCAGCTACCCACGCTTGGCCTGCCCGATAGCATGCCCCATTTGGGGACACCTCCCCGTTCTGTGTGACTACTTCATCAGAAGCTGACGCTGAACACCTGTTGTGGACTTGCTCAGGACTTATAAACGCCCGAAGGCAACACCTCCGAGGCACAGGGCTCCATCCTGGGAGACCCCCAGACCTTAAGCGTTGGATATGTGGACCCCAGCACCAGTATCTGCTTGGATTTGTGCATGAAGTGGTTACAAAGTTGTATATTTAAAACTTCCTCTGATGCTGCAGGGTAATCTTTCGCATAAAGAAAAGTGTGTATTCCGTAGTCCTAACGTTTGTGTTTGGGGTGCGTGGCGCGAATCAATACCTGCTGCTTCGCGTTCGCTTCGACCGTGTCGAAATGGAGCAATCGGGTAGACGCCGGCTTCATAAGGCGATTGACCCAGGTTGGACTCCGCCCACTGGAAGCATTTTTTTCTTTCACTTCACCCATGATAATTCATGACTATCGTCAGAAAAAGTTGGCTTTCCTGCTGAGCGTATTGGCGTAAAACGGCATCAGTGAATACACCAAAGCTTAGCTTTAAAAACGCTTCCTCGGGTTTGAGGTTTGACACCTCAAACAGGCACCTACAAACAAAAAATTGCTCACTGAACGCCAAGCACAGGTACCGATTTGCACCGCACAACCAAACCCAAACGTTAGCCTATACGGATTGCACACCTGAGAGTTGCTGTAGGTAGTCTCGAGAAGTGGTGCGTACCTCCAGATTAGCACATACTTCCAGCGTACGATTGGTCAAACAGGGAATCCGTCACCACAAAGGTCGCGTTCAACTGTCGTCGTCGTTAGACGGAGGGGTGCATGATTTTGTAAAGCAGCGTCACTCATAGTTCTGATGATTGAAATATATTTTCGGATACCTTTTAAGAATATGAGCGTAACCTTGAATTCACATTCGTTTTGCCTTACCCTCGTTCTGCGGGCTATGTTGCACAATCTTGTTACAGATTGTGCGATTACAAACTAAAGTGTGATTTAAAGGATGAAGCACGATGAAACTTTTTCGGGAAGGCGGTCTTTATTTTGTCGATAGTACTACTGGCCCTCCGGAACCAGCAGCACTGGCAGCATAGCAGCAAGTTAGACAATTCACTTAAAGGGACACTGAAGTGATTTGTAAACATTGCGGGATTACTAGCGCAAATTGTAGTCCGGAGTCCATAGGGCATGTTTAGACCACTCTGAGCGCGTTTACGCGAATTTATTTAGTAGAAAAAGCAATTCGAAGATGCTGTCCTCCTCTCTGCACCCTCGCCCATTTTCTGTGGCGTTTTCGTGTACGTCAGGAGGAGGTGACTTGGCAATTGGCTGCGCTACTGCATGGCTCGCCGACCTTCCGACAGAATCAGTCGGCCCAGCGTTTAGTCTGCCGGCCGCCGACAAGTCGTCGCAATTCGTTCGCTCAGTTGAATCTAGGCCACAACACGTTCGTGGATAGAAGAATGTGCCTTACTTTATTTTGTATGTTTGTACACTGTATCAAGCTCCAAGTCCAGGTTACGCCACACAAGCGCTGCACAAGCGCGCATGGTACGCTAGTAGAAAATCCAAGGCCACTTGAAGGCAGGAGAAGAGTCAGAGAAGTCAATATAGGTACTCAGGAAATAAAATCAACTGACACTTTTACCGTACAGCGTAAAGCTAGGGAGCAGTAAAACCCTTTTTGGTGCTGTGTGAACAAGCACAGCGGTCAGCAGCACGACCACACATCTGCGAACGCTTTTCCGTCTAAGAAATGCAGTTGCTAGACGTGAGATATTGTGGAAATTTGGGGGACGCTTACTGCACGAGTGCAATACAACAAATACTCACCTAATCTGGTTGAAATGCTAAAAAAGTGTAAACTGGTTATACATTATATACCTTATATTTCCAAAACCAGCAGCGCTCGTCCGTGGCTGAGTGGTCTGGAGCGCTAGGTATGTTATTGCAGGTGTTTCGCAAGCCACGAGTCAGAATCCCCGAGGGTACATTTTTTCTTTTATAAGTTGACTTTTTCGTTTTCGGCCGATGTTTTCTGTACTTATTTCACCATTTTTGGGCCGTAACGTAAACTGCTCTACGAACTAGTTCACAGAACGAACGCAGGCTGACACTGACGCGCTGGCGAGTTCTCATTGGCGTGCTGTTGCCATAAGCACCGACCGCTGGCGGGCAGTGGGGACAGGCGAGAATCAGCAGACCCTTGGCCTGGTGCGAACACGCTTTTTACGATACAGGCATGAGTGAGGCAAGCTCCAAATATGGGGGAAAAGCGCATGGCATTTCAGCGTCTGCGGGGATGCGGAGGGCGTTCATTGCGTAGGCCTCGGCTAGTGATTGCTACGATGCCAAGCCGTCCTGGGAGGCTTATCTTATGCATTTTACAGCCGACAACATGGCAGAAGCGCGATACGGCGATTACTGAGATATCGAGAATGCCCATCCAGCGATGCTGTGGGATGTCAAGCTTGTCGTTTTACAGAACCGAAACTGAAACTTGTTTGAATGCTAACCGTGGACATCGTCGAATCACGGTGCGTCTCCTCCCGTCGTCACTGCCTTTAGTTGGTGCGGCCGCCGCAAACCGCGCATGGTATTTTTTCTTCTTTCGCGCTTTGTAAAATAATTACCGAGTTATCAACCAGATAAACGATGAAAAGTGCGTTAATTTGAGCCAGTCTACGTAGCTCAAGCAAAAACGGGAGCTTGACAAAGTAGAACAAGAGCAAATTATGAGCGAAGGACAAATGTAATAGTGTAGTACCGGACTTTATTTCCGCATGTGTCATATACTTTTTATTTATGTTTTTTTTATCCAGAGGAAATAGGTAGTGCGTGCATAAACCGGTTATACCGTACTATATAGCAAAAGGCGAACGTGCGAGTGTTATGCTAACAATTGTTTCTGCTATATCTAATATCAATATTTTGCAATGTTAAAAAATGCGAAGTTGTCTACTGTACGCGTCATGAAGAAGTAGTTATTGTGCCAGGAACTACAGTACCGCTGCCTTAGACATCATGCTAAAGGGTGGATAAAGGAAAGGATGTCTATAGGGCGAGTTCTACCTTTTTTTTTCATGGTATTTCCTTCATCTGCCCACCTTTACGCCCACACAAAAACTTCTCGAATTGGGTACTCACAATACTATTTCGGAGCTTCTTGAAGCACAACGCACGACCCAAATCCATCGCCTTCAACTTACTTCAACAGGACGACACCTGCTCGGTCTTCTGGGACATGACACCCCAAGAGCTCAGGATACGCCCAATCCGATCCCCATTTCTTTGCGTCAACGCATTCACATCGCTCCTATCCCGAGGCACATGCACCCAAGTCATAACAGGGGCAGAAGAATAGCTCGTGTCCGAATGCTACAAAGAAGACTGGACAGGGATCCACACGTCCGATATACAGATATTGCGTCTACTCACCATGACCGGCGTACCACAATTGTGGCCCTCGACTCTACGGGTACCACCATGACTGCTGCCCCGTATCGTGGAATCTCCTCCACTACCGCTGAATCGATCGCAATAGCTCACGCCGCTACTACGCAGCGCAGTGAACACCCCCTCACGATTGTTACGGACTCTCTCCAGGCATGCCTACGCTACCGTCGTGGACAAGCTCCTGTCGCAGCTATTCTGCTTCTGCAAAAGCTTCCCCCTCAACTTTTCATCACAATAATGTGGACCCCTGCTCACACCGGCCTGCTGGGGAATGAAGCAGCCCATGCTGCAGTCCGCGAGATCCACAACCGGGTATCCTCAGCATCCGAATCGGCAGCCACGGAAGACATCACGACCGAACCTCTGACCACCACTGAAGCAATTCTCACCCACTACAGGCACCTCCGCTACAAATATCCTCCGCCGCACCCCTCCCTCACGCACGCCCAAGCATACACCTGGCGACGCCTACAAACAGATACCTATTACAACTGTACACGACTTCACCACATTGCTCCTACGCTCTACCCGAAAACCTGTCAACCATGTAATACCCCACTAGACACTTTCCATCTTGTCATTGAATTCCCGCACTCTCCACCCCTCCCTCCCCGCCTGACCCCCACCCCTTCCCGTGAGCAGTGGGAGAGGTTGCTGACCAGCTCCGACCGTGAAGATCAAGCTATGCTGGTCGACCGGGCGGTGACGGCGGCGTCCTCTCGCGGCCTCCTGGACATAGGAGGCTGACCACACCCCTTCCCCCAACCCTTTGTTCAATAATAAACGTTTGTTCATCATCATCATGGCTCAAGGCAGCCATAAAGAGCCGAAATTTTTTGTGCAGGAATTCGGTGCGGTATAATGTAAAACCAAGTGGTGAATATTCTTTTGTTCTCCCGTGGAGACACACTTCCCAAAAATTTTAGCGCCTTTGATGTTTCGAAACTAATCTAAGGCACACCGTATATTGCAGGCCGGCAGAGTAATTTAGACCACCTGTGAATCTTTAACGTGTGTTGAAGCCTCGGCACATAAAAGTTTCATTTTTGGTCTACATCGGGAAAGCGGCCGCTGGGTGAGGTGATGAAAAACCTGTATCCAGCAGGGGGGGGGGGAGGAGGCGTTGGTCAGCAGGCAATGGCTCCCCCACCGAGCAGCTCTGATGGTTACACTTGTCAAATATTTACACTTTCCAGGTGGGCAACATCTGTTAAGCAAATTCTGAAATGCAACAAGTATTCACATTTCTGGTGTGGGCTTCACCGTTACGGAACGCGGCAATCTTTCAGCCCGATTGTCACTACTCAGTCGCAGCGAGGGAAGGGCAAAGTCGAAGGGTCATGTCGCCTGCAGGTTTTCGAATGTGTGTCCTCTCGTTTGCCCAGCCTTGCAGTCTGCTAGCCCTGCAGCCGGAGCTTTGCAGCATTGGTGCGCACACCTTTCCTAATGTTCTAACGGCAAAGAGAGCGTTTGATAGTGTTGTGACCGATCTGAGGGGGGAAGTTCGTGAGAAAGAGAGATGCCTCGAAAAGGGTCAACCGCGGCTTATCAACAGCCGATGGTCGAACCCTTTCGTTGTGAACCGATAACCGTTATTTTCCTCAGTTCAGTTTCGGTTCGAATTCAGCCTAACCAAAAAAATATTGATTTGGTTCCGGTTTTTGGTTCAGTTCGGTATGGTTCGGGTTTGACAGCTTCGTGCTTGTGCACCTAAATCACAACTTCTTGAGTGTTATGCATCACGCGCGAAGTACAGTCAGGCTAAGTGGGGTCGAGGGGCAGAGTTTTAAGAACGTGGACGTTTATTATTAGGCAATCCTAAACTTGCGAAGATCACTGTAGGGTGCCCAGTCGATGTCGTAGCGGACTACTAACCCATTTTTGGGGCTATTCTTATTGAAGGATCATTATGAGCACCAGGTTTTTTTTTAAGTGCGAATGCACTTTATAAGCGACCCCAAACCATCCACCGCCGGCGGCGGCGGCGGCGGCGGCGGCGTCGGCGTCCGCAGTGCTCCTTTATATTTAAAAAAGAAACAGCATCCAGCGCCAGGTTTCGATCCGAGGACTTTGCGGCCGCAGCGCGACGCTCTACCGACCAAGCCACGGACGCGACGGTGATATCAGTATTAGTGACGCGCCTTATATCTTTAACGCATTCAAACTACGTCGTCAGCGGCGTGCGTTGGCGACTCAGCGGCGTTATAGCGGCTTGATAACTGCGTGGTGTACACGTGATACTACAAACCCGATGGAAGAGATGGAAGAGAAGGCGGCGAGGCGGTGGGCTGCGGGGGCCGAGCGCAAGCGCCGCAAGCGGGCCGACAACCGTGCATTCGCACTTTCACATTCTCCCCCTCGGGGAAATGCGGGGGAATTTTAGTTCTACGGCTTCACAATTTTAATATAAGCAACACGTACCCACCTTACAGGAGTTTAACCAAGCTTGTAATTTATATCGTTTTTACTGATTGTTAGGGGCCCCGTGACTAATCCGCCACATATTAGATAATTGATAATGAGCGGCTTCTGTTCAGACAAGGGAGTCTCTATTATTTCCGCGAACGTTGTACGCAATCTATTGCGCCTTCACAAAGCTTTGTGTATCTCTGGTAAGCTTCCATCAATATTCTGAGTATGGGATCGCGGTTAAATCCTGCGGAAGGGTGCCCAAGTCAACAAAGTGGCATACTTTGTTCACTTGGTCTCCCGCCGGGGTTTGGTTTCTGTCTTGTAATAATATATTTTTCACGCGTCCTACACCTTCTGAATTTAGTGTTCCACGCAACTCCTTTATATCAGCTATATCTGGCCACTACATCGAGTGCGTATTCATGGCCTCAGAATTTGACGGAGACCAAAGTTATAGGCGAAATGCCCACGCAGATTGGGCAGCCGTTTTTACGACTGAAGCAGGAAAAGAGGTTAGTAAAAAGCTTTCAAACAAAGTACTGGGGTGTGAATGGGCGCGGTGACTTTACCAAATCAAGCATTACCGTCAAGTATTGTTAAACATAAAAAAAGCTTTATCCGACAGAACACTGGTCACTAAAAAGAAAACAGGGGATCCAAGGGCGCACGCAACAAACATGTTTATGCTTTTTTGGGTAGTTACTGCATTTTACGGCCCCTTTCATTGCCGATGTCTTTTTTTTCAGAACGACTTGCGTGGGTTAGCAGCAGCTTTAATTTTGACTCCTTACGAAACCGCTGAAAATTTTGATCCCCATTTGAGCCGGACACATGCAAATGGTGATGAAGGCGTACGGAAAAATTTTGAACACATACGCATTCGTATTCTAAGTGTTCCTAAATCCGTTCTTTAAAAAATGCTGTGACGGCAAACAAACCATGGCATGGCAATTCAATCTCCTTAGAAGAGGCCTCCCTGCGACCTTGAAATACGCACGCCAGTCCTTTTTACAAGAGCAACGGTTAGTCGACCTCACGCATTGAAATTGGCTGTTTACTTGTAGCAGTGCCAATTCCGTTCCATTTTGAGGATGGCTGAAACTGTGCTTGCAAGAAGACTGCAGGCGCAGTTTCCGGTTGACAAAATTTTGCGATTGAAATTGAGCCTTCCACCTTCTTCTTTCATGGAGAGAGAGATAACGTTATTAACAGAACGTGCCTGTAGTCTGGGGCTCCGGGAATGGAGCTGAGGGCCATCTCTACCCGTTCAGCCAGTTGTCGCAGTGCATCTATGGAGGTATTCCCAAAGGGCAATATTTGCTGAAATAGGAGGCCGGCATAAAAAGTGCAGTGTTCTAAAGCCGAAACTTTGTACAACATTTTTAAACACTACCTTTTACAACGGCCTCTCTTCCGACACTTCGACTCTAAATTAGAGCTCGCCTAAACGCGCGAGACACTTTGAGATAACTGTTATTGTCATAGCATATGTTGTCCCGGAGCATGCTCTGCTGATTGGGCGTAAGATTGGAAACGGTATTCTATCAACTCTGAGTAGCGCCGATATAACGTACTGCTCAAAACCTGTTTTCAGAGTCTTCAGGTTACGCCTGAGTCTTTACTGCGTTGGAAAAAAATTAGCAGTGGCTTAGCTCGGCTATGCCAGCATATGTAGCGTGATCGAGCTAAGGTTTAGCTGGTTATTATTAGCTTTCCTAGTTGTTTAGGATCAGCTTGACTATCATGCTTACTGCTGCTTCAATGACACACACTTCAATCATGTAACATTTACATTTTTCAAGCGGCTCCGGCGTAGCGTCACCAATCGCCCCAGAGCTAAGCTGGTTCCACAGGCGCACGCCGGTGTTATCACGACGCACGAATCATCGGTTGCACACCCGGCCAACCCTCGCATGCTCATCAAGTGGACCGGGCCGCCACGTGCGGAACGGAAGTCGGCGAAGACGCTGGGCGCGTGGGGTGTGTGAGAGACGCCGGGCAGCGAGCAACGTTCTGTGTGCCGCGTGACGTCACTGCTCCTCGCGCTTGCGCAGCACGGCTCTCCTGTAGCCACGCGAAACTGCTCAACCTCGGCCAGTGTAGCTTATTCAAAAGTATGGCAGGGTGACTACGCTCGAAGTTCGTTTCTGCTTGAATGCCAACATTGTTGATGTGAGTTATAGTAAAAGTATAGAAGTACTTCATACGTCTATACATACATACTGAACGGTGCAGATGTCAATTGTTAGGTCTTTCGTCAGTTAGTATCATTAGTACTTATCCTGGGACTGGAAATTTGGGAGGATAACATGGCTTCAATAAGGTATATCCTCAACAGAAATATTGCGTCATCCCTGACTACGAAGACGGAAAGGGTATTTGGATGTAAACGTGAATAATTCATCTGCAAGTGTATCGTTACATTCTCTGTCCGGGAAGCGGAATGCATGAGAGAATTTGCCCGAGGATGAAACAGCCGTATCTGGACCGTTGTACAATCCCAAATCCCAGGCTGTCTTACTGGTAAAAGGGAATACATTATGTGCATCGTCGGGTGCAGCCACACATGACTTGTGTTGAGTTTGCGATCACAAATTGCGCCCACCTTTCCGCCAGGGGAACCCTGTGTAGACGCGACGCATCGTGGGGTTCACTTGGTGTTTCCGTTGCATTGATTCTGAAATCGCGTGAAACGTGTCGGGAACGCGTATGATTATTATGTTTCATGATTATTATTATGTTTTATTGGCCAATCTTGGTCAGTCTCTCTAAGTGGTATGCTTGGGGCTTCGCTGTCGCAACGACCTTTACTCCATCATTGTTGCTGTAAGTGGGAGCTTGTTTTCTTTTATTGCAAGTGTTAATCATTGCCCCATCATGCGTTGTATCAGTAGCTTCTTGACGTAGTTTGAATGAGTCAAGGATATAAGGCGCGTTCGTAGCAGTTGATTCTGCCTCGGTTTTGTGGCGCAGTGGGAAGAGCACCATGTACCTCGCGTTCCGCCCACAGGGTCGTGGGATCGAAACCGGGCGCCGCTAACTGTTATTTTTTTTTATAGTGTAGGGGGAAGGGTGTGGACGGACAACGCCGTATGGAGGGACAAGGCGAGTGAACGAGATGCAGTCGCATCAAAAATATTTCCGAAAAGAACAGAGCACTTGCTTTCAATACAGATCGACTGATGGCGACACTGCCAGTACCCTACTATCTGGGTACCTTCGTTGCTTCTTGCTCCAAAATACGGTTTTACTGCCCACCACCGCACAAGACTACATTCTGTTGACAGAAGTACTGTTGTCTTTCTGGTCCGCAAAAGGCAGTCGTACAATAGCATGCCAGTGATCTGTTCCTTCAACGTTGATCCAAAAGGGGCGGGAAGCACTGTAGCACCTCCGTTGTAAGTTTGCACAGCAGTCAGAGAATATTTTTTTCGCGCACTCCTTGCGTTTCGTTGTAAGAATAGTTACATAATATACACCACCTTCTTACAAATTAACGCGAGAAGAGAATTTATTATAAAGCCACATATCAGCACGCAGCGACTAGTGGTAACAGCGCTACAAATTAACAAGCTAATTGAATGGCGAACTGTCAAGATGCCATTGAAGGTAACATAGTCAATGTTCATGGTTATATCCTGTTTCTAGAGAAGATGGTAACCGCACAACCAGTAGTTACGCCAAAGTAAAATGCTTGCGGTTATTGAAAACAATAAACTGGGTAATTTGTTGGTGAGAGACACCGGCTTCAAATTGTTCTTTTATAGTTATTCTTTTCTTTAAAAGTGTGCAAATTTAGCACAAATAATTAAAACAGGGTAGTCAATAAATATTGCCGACGGGGAGCCTAACCAATTTTCTCAGGTAAGGTAAAAAATATATAACCTCTCACCATGCAGGTGGTAAAATATTTACAGGAACAGCTTTCAGTTTTATTAACTTTGGACAATATGGCACTATGCCTGCACCAACGGCTCTACCATTTCAGGAAATATGATACCTTGTTGCGTAACCAACATCATTGAATACCTAAAACGCCTGAACTCAAATTGTCGGGTGTTTTCCTTACTAGGACGTGTAACGCTAAGTAGAAGCCATTATTCGAAAGTTCTGAAGTGGAACAAAGCCCGCAATGTTACTACCTAGGCTCATTGATGAAGTTTCGACGGAACTGGGCATTGAGCTTTTCGGCCCCACTAATAAATCGTGCTAATCAATCTTTCTCGAATGAAAATCGCGGCCGCTGAGCGGAACCTAGGGAGCGGCACGCAACAGCAGGCGACCGCTTGAAGTTGCGAAGAAGCGCAGCGAGTGCTGGGGTGCTGGGCGAAGAGGGCGTTTGGTGATAGGGTGGCGGTCAATTCGACTACGCCAGGGAGGAATAAAAAGGACAAGTTTTTTTCATCAAGCACTAGCTATGCGCAAAGAGGTTTTTTCTGGCTAGTCCGCGCTAGTGACATTCTGTTAGTATGCAGGCACGTTGCCGAGGAGTTACGTCACATTATACAGCACGGTGGTGTGGGCGTTATTTCTACAGTGAAGCTCCACAAGAGTGGCGTGCACCACAAATTTCTTCGATGTGAGCCAACATGCATAGTGTCACAATGGTAAAAGTAAGCAACTGCTCTTGGTTGCATATCGTAATCACCATGTTCTGATAGCTGTCACCCCCCGTGCCCCGCGAGATGATGGATTGGACGCACGATGGTGTCGTGAGGGAGACGCCCGTGTTAGGTTTAGGACACGTAAATGGAAATGCACTGCTTTAAGTCGGCTGTTACGCTGCTACCGTGTATGTTTCTCGCTCTTACAAAAAAAGGCAGAGGCTAGATCACGGTGAAAATCATGTGATTTATCATGTTCGATGTTTGTGCGCACAAGTGTACACATTTTTGAACCAGTTCTACACTAACATATTTCAGTGTTCTGGTTTCGCAGTAGTGCGCCAGAATGACCAATCCGGGCTGCGAGTGTGAAAGCCTGACGAATAACAGGGCTTGATCATTCGGCTCGATTCAAAAGTGTTTTCATGCACTGGGTCAGCACCCAGTGAAAAAAAAAAAAAAAACATGGCTGTCAAAATGCGTGGTGTCACAGGTGCATTTCAAAAGCGAAAGCTCCAGATATTTACTGTTCATAGAATGGAACGCATTATCAGGCGCAGGAAATCGGTGGTATAAAAAGCAGGAGCGCGAGAGGGGGACGAGAAAAAGCCGTGCCTCAGAAGGTTACTGATAGGGGGCGGATGACGTTATAATAGAACGTTCTCTGCATTTTGTATACGTCACCGCCTGGGCTCAGAGCTTCATTCTATATATATGGGTGACGACACACGAGGAAAGTCGCGGGCGGGGAAAACCAAGAAAATATATGCCACGGCAAAAAAATCCAGAGCGGCCGTGTCGTATTACCTCTCGACGTTTAACCACCGCCGATTTCAAGGAAGCGGCTACGCACGAAGGTGCGGAAGCAGCCGGACGAGAGCAAACACGGAAGTTGAACAGAAAGTTCAACAGCAAATAAGCGGAGAGTACGACTAGATTTTTGCCTTCGCATTCTTAGATGTGTCTAAGCATCCACGTAATTCAATTTGCGGGTTACCTTGTCGCTTGCCCCTTTACTAAGCTTATTCAGCAGCGCTGCAGTCGAAGCAGGCCTGCTGAGAAGGATGAAATTATTTCCCTTTCTCGATTGCACAATGACCACTGGCCACAGGAGGAGTTAAACATGTAAAGAAAATCGAGTCCTGAGGTTTTACCACAGTGCGACCGGAGAATTTAGTCATGAGAACGAAACACTGGTACCAGGATGAAGGAAAGCTCCCACTTCTGCTTCGAGCGAAGGAAAACGTTACGCGGAGTGAATGCGCACTGCAAACCTCCCCGTTTGCACTGTGCGATGCGAGAGCTGATATATCATGAACTGAGCAGAATGTTCGGCAAGACTGCGGAAATTGCCGTGTTCGCTTGGTCGGTCGCGAAGAATGCGCTTGTCAAGTGCGCCGTGGTTGAAGCAACCCCACTTGACTTTTGTAGACGTGTCGGAACCCTTCATAGCTTTGTTCATAAATTTGGTTCAACGCTTGCATCGTTCTCATCCGTTTCAACCGCTCAGGAGAACCCACGTGGCACGGCGAGGCGGTACAACGAGCTAATTAGGCACGAGACATTGCGAGTGGCGGTGTGTGACGTCGTTGAGTCGTGCTTGATGGACAACAGCACGTTGCCGCAGCCACTACGGTAGGTACCACGTGCGTTGTATGTTTAGTTTGTTTTCTCCGCAGTCAAGCGGTAAGCCAGGATTTCTAATTCGCAGGGAAGCTGTCTTTAGAACTTTCATGGAGAACTACAGCACATACGAAAATATCGCCTGTTCCCGGCTTGAACTAACCGGTCGTGTGGAGCGGGTGAGTTGCTTTATTTTTGTCACAAATAAATTTGGCTACCTGTCCGAGTACTTTCCGTTCAAACGATGGTGCGCCTTTTATTGACCGCCTGCACTGTTACATCTTTTTTTGTGCCCAATTCCGCGAATTCTGCGCAAATAGCCAGTAAAGTACAGAGATCCCAGTGAAGAGCATGCCAAACAGGCCGCTATGTTGAGCATGTGCACCATAGGTCTTTCACGTAGGTATTCAAAGGGGCCGTGTAGACGACATACAACATTGCTCTAGCTGAAAGAACTAGCTTTTGGTAACTCACTCAGCTTTATCGCAGCCTAGAAAGACGCTTTTTAACTGAAAACATGCGAAAAATATAAAAACTTTCAAATTTCACGAAAAGTGACGTATTATGGACAGGAGTGACGTCATATGGGCCTGCCCCCAAATCGTAGCTATTAATGTTTAACTGCACGTTAGAATTGGAGTTATGCTATCAAACAGAACTATAAAGAGGCCCCAGTACCATCGACCAGTCATGTTTCTGGCTGTGGCTCTAGCACACGCGAGATTATGTGACGCCTACAAAAATTGCCGTAAAGTAGCTGGGCCGTCTCTACTGGTCCATATAATATCCTTAAAGGGAAAGTGAAGAGGTTTTAGAATTAAAAGAAAAGTTGACCAGCAGCAAGTGCACATTGAATAGTTCCCGTGTACAAAATATTTTCGCAATACCTGCAATAGAAGCGGCGCAGTACGCAAACAAAAGTGGCCCTAAGCTCCGCCCCCATCTCGACATGCGATGCCGGAAGACAGAAAAGCGGAGGCGAAAACCGGCCGGGAAACGTCATAGCCGAACTTCCGGGCGACACGGCCGCCTGTGCCACGCTGTTTTCGCAGTGTTCTCAAGAGGCTCACCACAGGGAGCATGTCATTCGGTCTTTGTTGTTTTTCTTGATAGCCCTTACTTGTGCAATTTTCGTGTTCAAAAAGTATGCACGGACGCCAAATCAGACTTCCGTTACCATGCCATGTTCCTAAGGGGGATACTACCATGCCGGGATGTTTCATAACATACGGAAGCGGCAGCTGAGGTGGCGGAGCTTGATGACAAAGAATATACTACTCTACGTTGCATGCTTTGTAAAACGCTCTAATGCGTTTTTTTCTTTTAGTTTTGACAGCAACGGATGTGAATGTTCATATCTGATGCTGGATATAGCGAGGATGGTGAATACTGCTGTACTTTGGCCCGGGATGTTTCATTTATGTTCCAGAAAAAAAGCCATATATGTTCAGGAAATGCCCATTTCTTTACACGCATCGGTTTTCTTTCTCTGAGGGACTCTGAACTGTGCTCAAAAACCCAACTTTTAGCGAAACTAAAACCAGGTTCCAATCCTGATAGAAATTCTTTTCCGGCTAATAGATAAATAGCATTCCTCTAAAGTAGAATAACCAAGACCACAATATTACTTATTCTGGAAGTATACATCGGAAAAAGATATTTGTTTGTAAGATGAAAATACCACTCCTAATCACCAAAGGATAATACGCGAGTGCCTAAGGGGGCCTAATTATTTGGCTAAGGCGTGCTGCTGTATCATAGGGGCTATTTATTCCGTGTGCCGGCATATTATAACCTGGCAGCAACTTATTGCCGGTGAACTTCACCTGTACTTCAGCGATATTTGTTGAGAGGAAGCACCACAAAGCAAAAAAGCCGAGAAATTACGATGAGACTACAAAAAGTAAGAACTAAAAGTGAATACACGGTCATTGTCCGACTTGCGGGTAATGCTTAAACAAAACAATGGTGGGACAAACCAACGATTTATTATCGCAAACCCTTGGTGATTGCTACCAAAACTGACCTAACTACAATCTAATGGCGTAGTCCGGCTGACCTGTTATAACGAGGTGGCTGTATTATATTGTAACGTGGCGGCAGATGACATGAACCATGAGGCGATGAAGCGATGTATTTACAAGATTATTTACAGGCAGCCATTACCAAGCACGGCTTGGCTGCGCCGCGCACACAGCTCTTCGCCGTCATCATCCTTGGTGGTGGGCCATGGCGCCACGGGGATTGTCCGCCACGTCCCGTGACAATATGATAGCAGAATGGGCAACACACATGCGAAAATCCAGCCCCACTAGAGCCGCTAGTACTGCGGAGGTACCAGTATGCTACGTGATTTTGAGAACCAATGCAAGGCAAACAGGAAGACACCACTTACTGAACCAGGGCAGGCATCGAGGAGATAGTAGTGCTGCTGCCAAAATCGCCCCCCCCCACCCGCATGCGTGTGTGAGGGGGAAGAGTGGGGTGGGGGACAACGAACCAAGTAAAGCAGAGTCCACTTATTAGCTTAAGCATGTACTGGTGACGTAATGCTGCCCTCATACACGTTAACTACGTGCCTGCTTTATTGCTGGTACATTCCATATACGCTACTTATTCTGCGGCTTAAATGGTTTATTACATATGAACAAACAGTTGAGGCAATACCCAATGTTAGCCTAAGCAATATAAACGCCCTATAGTGGTTGCCCAGTTCATAAATTTTCTGACGAAACCCTCCCGCCGACGTCACAAAGTCACCGTTTTTGGGTTATTGGTCGTGTAAAGCAAATTCAAGCTTTAAGATACTTAAACCAACAGGTCTGGGAGTTATAAAAGGAACTTGCAGCCATGTGCAAACACTGAACTGCAAGCTAAATCACGGAAAAGGCAGGCGCCGCTACCATGCGATCTTTCCGAATGCTTCCGACAGCCCGCGCGGCCAGAGGGTGTCCTCCTTTGGACGTCATGAAGCGCGCGACCAATTAGAGGCGTCAAAAACAAAGAGCGAGCGTCTTTCAAACGGGAGCGCGCGTTTTGAAAGATAAATGACGGTTGGACTCATGTATGATAAACTTCAATGGGATATTCGGAGTCAGCATGCCAGAAACTATATAAAACCGCCTCTAACTCATTTTTTTTAAAAGCGCTTCAGCTTCCCTTTAATATCTCCGTTATTTCATCGAAGTTTGCGATACAATTGGGTTCGATGCTATCGAGACAAAGCAGTCTTTCCAATGAACTGAACTTGTATTTTCTTTTCATGGCCCTTATGAGCGGAATCTCAGTCATGTGAAATCAATGTCAGTAGCTCATTTCCACTACTACCGCCTTACTCGCTCCACGACTGTGTTCGGCACTTGTTTTCTGATCGGGGACTTGTCAGGTGCGCGTTTTTTCGACCATCACCCTGATGTTTTCAACCAAGTTCTACCCAGACGATTTCCTAATAGTAGGTAATCTTCCGCATCATAGTGAACGCATTGCCCCCGTAAGTGTAATCCGCGAGGTCTTCTTCCCTAGTTACTGCAGTCGCGCCATCGTGGGGCCCCGCACATAGCACTCGAATGGAAAGGGATGACTCAACTGTGTAAGTTCATCGCAACAAACGGTGGCGCCGCGCTGGCAAAATGGGTGACCCATGCTGGACAAAACCTTAGGCCCTCCTACGGAATGGTCACAGAGTAGACTGACAAAATCGCCGATATAAAATCGCTGGTGGTGGCGGTCGTAAGATAACGGCGTCTCGGTGCCACAGCGAGCCATTCATCTCCGTTAAAAGTCGAAATTCGGAAGACGTTCTCACTGCTTTGCTCTCTCTGACGTTACATCAGCGGGTATTGGAACTGGCCGATATCCCCCACCCTCTTAAACATGGTGGTAGCATTTATTAGTGGAACCGTAACCAGTTACTTGTCAAGAGCATTCACTAGGCACTTGGTAACTTTAAAATTTAAATGTAGCAGTAATGAGATTTACAAACTGAAGCCGGTACTAAACACCACTACCACCAGAAGGAATGTCCTAGTAAATACGACATTCCTTAGCTACATGCTTTTACTAACTGGCCGTGGATAACCTTGTAAAACGCGCGACATTCATCTAGTGTGTACACACTGAATGTTTTTACACAGTTTTTTGCCGAAACGGATGTAAGAACCTTGCCTCATGGCACACAATCCTAAAACGTGTTTTTGCACAAAAAATTACACCATCTTCCCGTAGGGGAACCCTGAGTAGCATGCAAAGCAGCCATGGGGTCGATTCAAGTGCCCATTAGTTTTCATTTCGTTGTTTCCGTTAGGTTGAGGTACGTAGCTACCGTTATATTTACAGTTTGGTTTCCATGGTAACTACCACACTTTTCACTTACCGAAACTACAAAATGGGAAATTGCGTTGAGCCCATGGCTGTTTCGCATACTACTCAGGGTTCCCCTGCGGGAAGATGGTGTACTTTTATTAGATGCGACGGGGCTATGTCCCTCCCTTGTCGTTGTTGCGCCGTCCACACCCCACTGCGCATGATCGGCTTGCTGAACGCTTGGTGGTGTCTCGCCCTTTAATGGTTCCTGGAGAGACAGTGTTACCGGTGTCTTCCTGGGCCGGCCCGAGATGAGCCGAGCATGCTCAGTGGGGGTGTGGATGGCGCCACAACAAGGGAGGGACATAGCGGCGACCATGAGATGCTGGAGTGACAGTGTTGCCGGTGTCTTCCTGGGCCGACGGATGGATGGACGACGGACGACGGACGACGGAGCCGAGAGCAAGAGATGCTTTGCATCTAAAAGGAAGCTTGAACATTCGCTGTAGGATTTCTTTCTATGTCAGCACTGGAGCACACAGCACCAGGCAGTGCAGTAGGTCTGAAATTATTTATTTACATGTTCCGTCGTCGTCTCTCGTCGCCTTCCTCATACCAATCACACGGAGAAGGCAAGTGTTCTGCAGTCTCATTCTCGCCATTGTAGACTTCCACCAGTTCGTTCGCGTTCGAGGTGGCGGGACCTGAAAATTGTCTCGGGAAGACGTTGCGCACTCATAACCCTGTTTCTAATTCCCCACCTTTACAGGCTGGACCGTTGTACACAGGCTTTTCCAGGGAAGATTTCTTTTCATCTGTGAAATTGTTGCTTTGTGGTCCCCATGGTATACAGCTACAGCAACCACAATTCGTTAATGTTACTCATGTCGAAACTGGGAAAGATGAGGTCGATACAAGTCCCACGAACCGTGGCAAGGAGACTTCCCCATTTCTCACTAAGGCAAACCATGCCAAAGGACATCATCATGTATTCGCCGAGGTACTTCTCATCAAGGCAGCCCTTCCGGAAGACTGGAAGATGAGAATTCTGACCAAACCCCTGCCCCGGAACATGACGCCGGGCAAGGACGACGAGAGGGGCACCGCGCGGGCAAAAGCAATGGCCCGGAAGCTGGAAGAGAACCCCAGGGTCTTCTACGCGGACGCCTCGCTCCGAAAACACAGCGACCGTGCAGCTGCGGTAGTTACGTCCAGAGACCGGCTGATCGTCAGCGCGTCCCTGAAGACAACAGACCCCGCAGTTGCCGAGGAAGTGGCCGTGGCCCTGGCACTCGCACAGCCGTGCGTGGGCACCCTGGTCACCGACTCAATGACAGCGTACGGAAGCTTCCGCAGGGGGGTAATCTCCTCCGCGGCCCGAGCCATTCTATCCAAGTGCAAGCCACGGGGAAGAGCCATAGAGTTCGTGTGGGTCCCGGCTCACTCACGGGTAGCAGGCAACACCATCGCCGACTACCATGCCCAAGAAATGTCAATCCGGGCCGAGCACGAGCCGGAAGAGCTACCGCACCCGGTTACCAGCTTTCGGGACATTACCCGGATGTACTGAGAGGAAAGGTGCAGACTGCCGGAACCGCACCCCAAACTGACTAGGCAACAACAGACGATCCTGCGTCGAGCGCAGGCGGAATCGCTTGCGCATCCCGTACTGATGAACCGCATGTACCCTGCGGAACACGATACGCTCTGTCCATTTTGCAAAAGAGAGAGGGGAACCCTGCCGCACATCTTGGCAGAGTGTACAGAACTCAAGACCCCCCCCCCTTCCCTTCCCCATAACACCCCCAATCCCCAACCCCTTGGGCGATGGGAGACCTTGTTGACCAGCCCCGCCCTGCCGACTCAGCTCGCACTGACAGACAGGGGCCAGGAGCTGCTGGGAACATATGGGTCCCGTAACTAGGGAACCACCCCGTCTGGTGCCAGCGTGCACCACCGATTTCTTTTTGGGCTCAGTAAAAGTTGATTCCTCCTCCTCTCGTTTGACCTCAGCGTAAAGTCACCCACCACCACGACTGGTACAACCGCTGAAGTTTCGTCCCAAGGAACCGCTTAACCTCGCTTTGCATAGCACGTGAACTGTTTTATTAGTATGTTTTTGCTGTTGCCGCGTGAACGCACGTGAACTGTTTTCTTGGTAATTTTTGCGAGCGCCACGCGCAAGCCGGGACGACGCCGAGCACTCCTCGTGAGAAACGTGCGCGGTAAACGGCGGGAGTAAGTATGACCCGGAATTTCTGATCACGCCGCACACAGCCCACATTACTGAAAGCAAGAAACGTTCCACTGTTAAATGGGTGTTCTTGCGAACGACTAAAAATAACGGTCTAAGGCTGCTTTACAACCTAAAGTAAGGGTGTGGGCATTGCAGCCACGTGTGATAATGTGGATCGTCTGAACGAGTAGCACGATACAGGCACATTCAAAGTGCACTTCGACGACAAATGACTTGAGCAAGAACACCAACGGTACTTACGTGGAGAGCGAGTAGTATAACATAGTAATCTTCCAAATACGTCTGGGCCCGTTTGCCCGTACGCATTAGTTCTCGATTAAGTTCCCGCTTACGAACAAGACGCCAATAAGTTGAAGTAGGCCACGGCAAATAAGCCGGTTGCCAAAAATCTCGATGGAAACGCTACCTTAACCGAGCGTTTGTATCAGTTTCGGGCAAACAACTTATTACCTAGACATCGCCAAAGTCGTAGTTGGGAACTTATTCCTACACTTATCGCGTTCGGGCAAACGGGCCCTGGTCTTCTTGTTCTTTAGCCAGTGCCATGGCTCGTTGCCAAAATGAAATTGTTTAGTAACACTTTTGCTATTATGCACTTCAATGCGAGCATATAAACGTCAGTGTGCGGATTGGCAAAAGCCTTTTGATCATGGGGAAGAGTGGGAAAAGCGGTATACTTATTGCGTGCACTAAGTCATAGAATTGTGTTGGTAACTTATTGAATGCTGGTATCAAACAAGCAGCAGTTACTAAGTGCGCATTCTAGACTAGTAACGATAGCATTCAGGATCAATACCTAGTGGCAGAACTTACGTGGCGTTCTGCGGGGTAGTAAAGTTAGTAAGGAGTTTTTAAATACAGCCGTTGCTACTCTTTTACTACCCTTTTTGGTTAAGAGTGCACAGTCCGAAATACAGAGCCGGCAGCGCATACGATATACCCAGGAGAATAACAAGGAAAATGAAATTGCCTCTTGTCCTCTTGCAAATAAAACCCCAAAGGGAGAAAAACTGCACGTATTCTCGCATAAGTTGCGCACCTAGAGCAACACACGTTGGGCCCCGCTGACAATCCTGCGGAATGATTTGTTCGTGTGGAGTGTGCACGCGTATTCTACGCAATAATTAGCTTCAGCACGCCTTCTGAAGCTTGCCTTTTGGAAGATTATTGCGGGAACAATTGGAGTCGTCAGTGTCCATTGAATTGCTATTGGTATAGCGTTTAAAAATTTGTTAAAATATCTAGCCGCAACAAAACTAGAGACAATGTGCGAGGAGTCACAAAAATCACTAAATCCTTTTTAAAAAAACTCCCAAAACGAAACAGGCCCCCCCCCCCAAAAAAAAAAATGGCCGCGCATCTGCTCTTTTCTTCGCAAATGTCGACAAAAAGTTGCGCATACGCAAAATCTGGTGCGGACAAGCATCAAATCAAACCACCACGCCGGAACGCACGCCGATCAACGAACGCCCGCGCAGCTCCCCTGCCGTGGTTTGAACCGTGCCGACACCGACCGGAGCGGGCGGAAACTATAATGGCAAACTCTTCGCATGGCGACGCAGTGAAACATCCCCCTCGCGAGGGGCACGATCAAATGCAGAGCAATTCCGGGGGCGCACGACGTTAAGTAGTTTGCGTTACGTTAATGTTGTTGCATTTGTGGCAACTGCTGACGAGAAAGCGCTCGTCAGCAGTAATTTGAATGAGTCAAGGATATAAGGCGCGTTCGTAGCCTCCCATTCTGTGTCGGCTTTGTGGCGCAGTGGGTAGAGCACCATGTACATTGCGTTCCACCCGCAGGGTCGAGGGATCGAAACCAGGCACCGGATAGTATTTTTTTTATATAGTGTAGGGGGAGGGGTGAGGACTACGACTACGGACGCCTACGGACGTCTACGCGGGTGACATCGTGAGTTACTGAAATGCTCTGCATTTAAAATGAAACAGTCGGAATGAAACGTAAACGCATCCACTAGAACTGTGCCGGACAGAACCATGGGACTGCATGACTTGCGCCTCATGTTTGCGGGTCCATAGTATACGCTGTTTGCTCCAACGTAAGAAATTAGGTTGCTTAAAAAACGATGCCGATGGCTCCGTTGCACAAGTTCTGTCAGTGCCATAAAATATGCATAGCGCCATAAATATGCCCAGCTATCTAGGCGTCCAGCTACCTGACTTGGAGAAACTGTAGCGTCTGTAAAGAAGGGATCATATTCTTCCTGCAACGTTGCGCGTTTCCGCAGTGCGGAGCGATTGCGTTCGCTATTGTGAACAGGTTTTGCTTTAGTTTCAATAGCTCGTAGTTGTTTGCTTGTTTTTCTTTTTGTTTACAGGATCCACTCAGCTGGAACAAGGTTACGTTCCAGTACAAGTCGCTCCTGAAACGACTTGAGTTTCTACGGAAGCGGGTCCAGGATCGAAACAGTTCTGGCGGGAGAGAAGCGGTTGGTCCTGCCCGTGCCTAAAGGTACCGCTCTGAGACGCCAAGGACTACATTTATCAACATGACACCCCGTAGACAACTGCGCAGATCTTCTGAATAGTCGAGAATAACTTAGCGCTACTATGCTTTTACAATGAGCAAATAAGAAGTAAATAAATGTTTCTAACTTCGATGTGATTGCTATTCATTATGAACTTCTATCAGCATTCCTTGCGTCCAATGACGATGAAACCACGCCAAAAACCGCATTGGATAACGGGGGCCGGCGGAGGCGAGGAGGTGAAGGAAATACTTTGATTGAGAATTCCAAAAGGCGCAGATCACGGCCAAGGGCAGGGGTACCTTCGTCACTGGTGATCGTATGCAGTCGGCGGCCTACATGTGCTCTGGCCGGCAGTTGAAGCTGGCGTAAATAGAGAGTGTGGACAGAACGATTTCCCATGCTCTTTGATGCACGGGACCGAGAGGAGGATCTCGACTCGCTCCGATGACCGACGACCGATGCTTGGAGCGGGTGAGGGTGAGGACTGCCTTCCTTGCTAGAAGAGGTTTATTTACATTATTTCAAAACTCCAACTTTACATCAGGTCAGAGTGACGGTTACATTGTCACTCTGACAGCAGCAGCCTGTTCGGCCGAGATCTATACTGAACTAGATCCCCTCTCGACCGACCAGGCTGCTGCTGTCAGAGTGACAATGTAACCGTCACTCTGACCTGATGTAAAGTTGGAGTTTTGTAAATAATGTAAATAAACCTAATATCTAGCAAGGAAGGCAGTCCTCATCCCTCACCCGCTCCAAGCATCGGTCGTCGGTCATCAGAGCGAGTCGAGATCGTCCTCTCGGCACGTGCATCAAAAGAACATCACTATTTCGTCTCCATCAGTTCACCAAGAAGATGGAGAGGCGAAATTTAACTGGCGCAGTCGACAGGATCTAGTTCAGATAGATCTCGGCCGAACAGGCTGCTGCTGTCAGAGTGGCAATGTAACTGTCACTCTGACCTGATGTAAAGTTGGAGTTTTGTAAATAATGTAAATAAACCTAATATCCAGCAAGGAAGGCAGTCCTCATCCCTCACCCGCTCCAAGCATCGGTCGTCGGTCATCGGAGCGAGTCGAGATCGTCCTCTCGGCTCGCGCATCAAAAGAACATCACTATTTCGTCTCCACAGTTCGCCAAGAAGATGGAGAGGCGAAATTTAACTGGCGCAGTCGAGAGGGGATCTAGTTCAGATAGATTTCGGCCGAACAGGCTGCTGCTGTCAGAGTGACAATGTAACTGTCACTCTGACCTGATGTAAAGTTGGAGTTTTGTAAATAATGTAAATAAACCTAATATCCAGCAAGGAAGGCAGTCCTCATCCCTCACCCGCTCCAAGCATCGGTCGTCGGTCATCGGAGCGAGTCGAGATCGTCCTCTCGGCTCGCGCATCAAAAGAACATCACTATTTCGTCTCCATCAGTTCGCCAAGAAGATGGAGAGGCGAAACTTAACTGGCGCAGTCGAGAGGGGATCTAGTTCAGATAGATCTCGGCCGAACAGGCTGCTGCTGTCAGAGTGACAATGTAACCGTCACTCTGACCTGATGTAAAGTTGGAGTTTTGTAAATAATGTAAATAAACCTAATATCCAGCAAGGAAGGCAGTCCTCATCCCTCACCCGCTCCAAGCATCGGTCGTCGGTCATCGGAGCGAGTCGAGATCGTCCTCTCGGCTCGCGCATCAAAAGAACATCACTATTTCGTCTCCATCAGTTCGCCAAGAAGATGGAGAGGCGAAACTTAACTGTCGGCGCCGCCTACATGTGCTCTGGCCGGCAGTTGAAGCTGGGTAAATGGAGAGTGGCTGGACAGACCGATTTCCCATGCTCTAGTTGGGAAGCCGACGGGAAGAGGGGAGGGTGCTCAGAGCTAAAGTCGCACATCCCGATTATGTGGCGGAGCGTACCTACTTGTAGCGACTCGGGTGAATTGGGTGAAGGCGCCTCTGGTGTGGGAAGGAGCCGCACTGTATCAAGGTGTCCCGATGTCCACCGCTGCGTGGTGTCAAAGCAGGCGCCTCATGCTATTGTTGCAGCAAGCGCACGGCACCCAAAAAGCCTAGTTTTACCGACATAATCCCCTCGAGTCCTCGGTACAACAGATCGCTCAACCAGAAACCCGTCATTGTTTTACTTCCTCGACTATTCCTGCGTCTAGTGACTCGTCTACCGCTGGGAACCCAGGGGCGACCGCCCGAAATAACAGCAACCGACCGGAAAGCTTCAACGGCCTGACCAGGACTGGACACAACTTGTAAATAGTTTACAGTATGCCATTCCCCTCCCTCTGACACTGTGACTGGAACAAGCTTGCATATAGTGTACAGCGCACATTGGACCTTTTTATTTGTCAATATTTTGTTCATTTTTTGTTCGTTCTCTCGCGCCTAAACACCGCGAGCTGCCCGGGGGGGGGGGGTGAGGAGTAGAGAGAGAGAAGAGAGAGAGAAGAGAGAGAACAACATTTATTGAAAGGAGCGAGCCCCGTAGGGGTGAGCCTCTAAGACGCGGTCACGACGTCGTGTCGGCGTGCTCTTTCTGCCGCTGTCAGACCGCACTCCCCGAGTTCCGGGAGGCGTCCCGTACCCGTGGGTGCGATCCTAGGCAGCTGGCGTTCGAGAGCCGCCTGCGCTTGCTGGACGGCCATGTGTTGGGTGCTGTAGTCCGACGAGGCCATCGCGTTCGTAATGTTTGGGGGAAGCTGCGTTTGTGTGGCAGCCTCCCGCGGGTTCAGTTCACAGTTCCACAGGATGTGGGCTGTAGTTGCTTTGGCACTCGCGCACAATTGGCCCACATTTGTCTCGTATATTTCGGGGCACACATGTACACGTAGCACCGGGGTTAAAAGGGACCCTGTCTGTAACTGTCGATATGTCACCGCTTCCGCGCGTGAGAGTTTCGGATGAGACGGGGGTCGCCCTCTTCGATTAGTTCTATACCACAGCAGATTGTCCTTGTAGCTCGTGAGGGGGGTGCACTCGGGAGGCTCGTACCGTTCTGGAGACGTGGCCGAGGCGTTGACCGCCGCGCGGTGTGCGAGCGCTCGCGCAGCGGCATCGGCCGTCTCGTTGCGGTTGGCGAGACCCGTTCCGAGATGTAGGGACCCCATGTGTGCGGAGAACCATCAGAGAGTTACTAGGGTGTCTGTAGATTTTGTGGTACTGATCACTTTCACTGCACTGGCACACACTTTGTGGCGTAACGGAGCACTGCGGTTCGCGAATCATTGATTACTGTAGTACACTTGGGGTCTGTTATGGCCAAGGGGATGGCCATTTCTTCCGCTTGGTGTGAGTCCGCTGCAGTGAAGCTGCCCGCACTGCGAGTGTCGCCAGTGATGGCGTCCACCACTACCGCTACGTAGGTCCCTTGTCAATGTGGGTAGACCGCTGCGTCGACGTATGTGGCTCCGTTGTCATTTGCGTATAGGGTCGTGAGGGCTCGGGCCCTTGCAAGCCGCCGTTCGCTATTGTGTTCCGGATGCATCTGCTTCGGGATCGGGCTTACGGTAAGCCGTCTCGTTGTTGCCTCTGGTAGTGGAACGGTGTCTGTTGGGTGGGTGGTGAAGGGAGTCGCGCCCATTGCTCGCAGGATAGACCGTACGGTGCGTGTTTGGGACAAGCGTTCGTGTTGTGCTGTACTCTGGACTTCTATAATCTCTTCCAAAGTGTTGTGGATGCCTAGCTCGAGGAGCTTGTCGGTGCTTGTACACTGTAGCAAGCCGAGCGCTGCCTTGTAGGCTTTCCGAATGGCCGCGTCCAACTTGGAGCGTTCTGCGGCTGTCCAGTTGTGAAACGCTGCTACATAGGCTATGTGACTAACGGCGAAGAACTGGATGAATCGGGTGAGACTGTCTTCCTTCATGCCTGCCTTGCGGGTGGCCACTCGTCTGATGAGTCGCATGGCCGCCGCTACCTTGGTAGTGATCTTGGTGACCGTGGCGCAGTTGCTTCGTTGACTCTCGAGGAGCAGGCCCAGGACTCGCAGAGTCTTGACGTGGGAGATCGTGCTGCCGTTCGTCGTGCGTATGGTGATGGTAGCCGGTGCCGAAGCCTTTGCGCGGGCACGTCTTGGAGGTATGACGAGGGTGAGGAGTCGATGTAGCAGCCCAGCCGCGGCAGCCGCGGGAGCTCGAGCCACCGAAGCAGTGCACCGCGTGACTGAGGATCCTGTCGTGAGCCGCGAGCCACAAGGCACGAGGCACGCGGCCGGCAGCTTAAATACAGACACCAAGCCGATAGAATCGCGCTTGCCTCTGCCACACAGGATCACCACGGGCGCCATAGCTCCCTCGACTCCGCGGCAGTTTGCCTTCTGCTAACCGCTCAGCCTTCGGACGTCTTCTCATGTACTTTTTATAATGTCATTGTGGCTTCCTTCCCCATTCCTCACTCAGTCCTCCTCAGCCTCTTGCACACATATCCATCTCCTCGCCACAGGGCAATCTCAATCGTCACTTCATGCTTAATAAAATTTCAACGGCCATTCGTCGAGGCAAACCAAACCTGCCCGTTGCAGAACGGGAAATTTGGAAACGTCTTTTCAACTTCCCAATACCCGCCCTCACTATTTTGCTTGTCCATGTTAGCTTTTGGTAAGAAACTATGGAAGATGTACGGTTTTGGGATTTCTGCAAAGCCTTCGACCGGGTTCCGTATGACAAAATTGTCAACAAATTACAGGATACAGGGATTCCTGTATACCTGTGGTCGTGGGTGTCTGCTTACAACTTTCCTCCAAGCTGTGTGTATGAGCAATGAGCAATGAGTTCAATAGCCACAATAAGGGAAGACAAGAATTCAGCACTCCTGTCCCAAGAACTAGTCTTCCAGTATGGTTTCCGGGCTCGCAAACGCATTGAAGTCGCCCATCAGAACAACAAATCTACCAGTGCTTAGAGAACTGGCTATGTTATCCGAAAACCGGGTTTCCTTGACGCGGCCATTGAAGCATACACACGATTTATACCCCCGACAACGAAAAATCACAACAGATCAATCGCCCTTCACCAACCACATTATACGCAAGGGATTAATAGAACAGACCCTTCCCCAGAAACAAGAAAAAGCAAGCTGAGATGCCTACTGAGTGTGACACGACCACTTCATAGTCTGAGAGGAAAGACAGAAAAGCTCTAGCAGTCACCTCCACATTCTCAATTTTCGTCTCCTGTACAGCCATTAAATCTTGATAATATCGTTACAATAGCTTCGCCAGCTGCTGTTGTTTTTGACGGGACCACAGCCTTGACACGTTCAAAGTTTCAATTTTTATTTGCACCGGCATCATGTTCACCACCGCCTTATGTGTCCATGTTATCTATATCGGACTGTGAGGTAGAGGCCCCACCTGGCCTTGCTGTGGATCTAGCAGGGTTTCACCGACGGGGCTTCTCTTTTTACTTATACTACCTTCTCTGTCACGGAACCTATCTGTCGTAACACCAGCTTGAGAGTTTTCAGATATGCTGTCAGCGAGACCCTCAGCCGTGCACGACGCAGATCAATTGGTGGAGATGCATGGCTGAGACACGTCAATGTTGACGGCAGTATTTGGCCCTGGACCAGGATGAGGGGGGGGGGTTGTGGTTTGCGACGGGAAAGGGAAAGGAAATTCACTGGGGATATTTTGAGCTCGGCAGGGAGCTCGCCTGCATACAACCCAGTGCAGGGGAAGGGAAGTAGAGCGGGAGTGATAGGATAAAGTAGAAAGAGAGAGAGAGAGAAAGGTATAAAGAGAGCTGTCAGTCCTAGAAAGTGTCAGTCCGGGCACATCAGTCAATCACTGCACTCCGGGCTACAGCCGCTGCGTAAGGCCGGTCATCTCCAGGAAATGGAGCAGATAAGCGAAGATTTCCCGTTGGGTGGCCGCAGGCCCCTTCGGGAACAGAAGGTGACCAGGATGAGGCATTGCACGTTGGTTTCAGGGTGTGCAGCACCCTCAGCTACGCGTTGTCGCCCGGCAAATATGTTATCAGCTGAAGCACCACTTTCCCGGACAGCTGGGAGAATTTTACGAAGGAGTTTATTTGGTGGCTCCAAACAAGGGGAAGAATACACCGGGGTATTCGCTAACGCAGCCGCTGGCGCACTACGAACGGCGCCACAATGGACGTCACTGGTGTTCGACAGGGTAGAACGTTAAGTACTGGTGCTCGCAGCAGTTAGAAGATAACCAAGAGCGTCCACGACCTCTGAAGCGTCCAACTTTGTTCCCGCAGGGGGTTGTCTGGGGGGCATAATCCATGTTGAAACTCATCTGCGTGCGTCATTACGCACTCCTCGGCCGTGTGACCGATGTTGCGGCAGCTCTTACAACACGATGACACCAAGTATGTGCCATCAGATCACGGCGCAGACAGACAGGTGGCCGACCAGAAATAAAGGCAAGGCTCTTAACGCCACATACGTATTAGGCGCATTACTCACATAACACTATCCTTAAGTTTCAAAACGACATCCCGCTTCACCGTGCGAATGTCTTCCATTTTCGAGAATCCCCAACTTTCCATTAAAATGGACATGACGGTGCCCTACTGGTGAAGTTTGTCACGTATGTACCCGTCCTCTAGACGCCCTGGAAGCCAAAAAAGCTTCATGCGCACTTCCTTGGGCTCAGGGTCAATTACCATGCAGCGGTGATCTTTGACCTATGATTGGCCAGTACACCTTTCAGACATGGGACATTGCAAATTGTGCGATGGAACCTATACCACTGAGAGCAATCCCGCCTATTAGGCTATCTCTGAATTCGTAAGGACGGAATGGGCGTCCAGCGAGTTCCGCGTGAAGACAAATCGATTTGAGAAGGAGCTTACCTGTATGAAGACGGGGAACACCCAGACTAGAAAACAGCTATACGCCTCCCGGCAGAAATAGATGGAAATCCGATTTATTTATTTGCAGTCCAAAGACATTTCCGTACCTGAGCAAGAAACCCCCAAACAACTGAAATTGTTTAGAGAAAGCCGTGCGCCCTGCATTTTATGGCGACAGCCTCAGGTGCTTATATCCTCCTGGCTTCTGGTCGCATTTGGGTTCACAGATTTTCGTAAAATTTTCAAAATAAATAAAGCCTGCAAGGACGAAAAGTGACAATTTTTATTTCAGTGAAGTCCGCGGTTTTAGTGCGGCATGGTGCCTAAATTATTGTACATTAAAAATTTACCAAGTAAGTGTTTAAATAGAGCGCTTACAGAAATACGAACCAACTTTACCGAAGAAAATTATTACCTAGAAATGCTTGAAGAACCTTTTATTAAACTAAATTATACAAATTTTAAAAAATGTACAATGAAAAGGAGGCCTTAAATTTCTTTTTAGAAAATGTATTGTCAATGTTTGCATTGTGCGGTCTAGTTCGAAACAGCGCCTCTAATTCATCACGCAGAAGAGCTAGCCTTACTGCAAAAAACTTCTTCTTCACACCGCGTCCCTCATGTCTGCAGCTGGCGGTGTTTACAAAATCTTCCAACGTCGGGAGGTGCTTACCTGTACTACTTTTTCTTGTTCTTTTTTATTGAACCATTACGCCCTTCGGCAAGAACTAATTGCTATCTAGCCTGGTAGCGTGGCGCTCTTCGTGGTAAGCAGCCTCTGCTCTCGGTGTTCGGATTCTCTTTGCTGGCCCCATCTCCAACGTGAGCGGCCTAGTGTCGGAGAAATTTGTGGCGCAGCTGCCGCGGCGCCTCAAAATTTTATGAGCACAGTTTTGTGTATCAGGCGCATTAGTCCTCCTTACGGCCTGTTCCCAACCAACCCCCCACGTGTGTACGTGCCGCAGGGCGCTCTCACGAGACGCACGCTCACGCACGCTCGGCATTTTCTTGGTATTTGTTTCTGTTCATTGACGGCGAAACCAAGAGCTTCAACAGCTCTGCTGTTAAAAAGTTTTCATTTCTGTGGTTGACACATTTAGTCAGCTGTCCCATCAATAAAAATCAAGCCATTTCATTCGTCCACGGCACAAGCGAAATATCAAGAAGGCACAAAAAATGCCACGTGACAACAAAAATAACGCACATTTGATGCACTGCAGTGCGCAGTTCACTTGAAATGGCCGCCTTGAGTGGCCGTCTCCAACGTGTTGGACATGGAAAAAAAAATATTACAAGCGGAGAAAAGCACGTGCGCGCGCCACTAAACTTTCCCATTCAGCATATTCCTGTATCATAGAATTTTCACTTAATCATACATGTCACATTAAAAAGGTCACAAAACACTGTCAACAGCACTTTTTTCTGCGCAGTCACCATAAGACACTTTTTGTGTGAGCGCCGGGATGTCCTGTTCCCTACTGCCGTCTCCGCTGGCTCAACTTCAGCAAAGCTTGATAGACGGTGTTAGTAGGCGCCCAAAACGTAGCAGAATTGCGTTTTGTGGGCAAAAATACGCCACAGTCGGCATAGTGTCGTGGTATTTAATGTGCTAGAAATTGGACAAATCTCCATAGCTTGAACTCAGGAGGATATGGTTAAAAACGGTCGCTATCGTCACCATCGTTGTTGTTGCAGTTATTGTCGGGTGAAGAAAATGGCCACTGTTGTAAAGATTGGACAAAATAACGTTTAAAAAACACGAGATTTTAATTCGAGCATTCTCAGCAGCAGCCCGTTGTGTTACCACTAAGGTTTCGAAGGATGTGGCCTGGACTGGACTGGAAAGGACTTTATTGAAACAAACCCTGCAGTAGGCAGGAGCCGGGTTACGGCTCCGCCTCGACGTGGCCTGATGTCGCGTCTTCTTCTGCGACCCTACTCGTCACAAGCCCGCTTTACGGAGCCCGTGCCTTTCGAGCGCGGCGAAGACCTGCTGGATGGCCCATGACTGGTCTGTCTTGCTTGTAGATTCGATGGCTCTCTGGAGTTCCTCCGGATACTCTTCAAAGTGCGCGCCGTCTGGGTCGGCGGCACAGTCCAACGTGATGTGCCACCGGTTGGCCGGTCCTTTCTTACACACACTGCACTGATCACTCGGGTACTCGTCCGGGTACATTTGGTGTAAGGAGGCCGGCGACGTTGTCGACGCTGTTTGGAGTCTTCTTAGATGTATCGCCTCCTCGCGGCCCAGTTCCCGGTGGGGCGGCGGGTACGCTCGTCTGGCCAGACGTAGGGTCTTCAGTGTTTCTCCGTAGCCCCTGGCTCTGTCTTTGGTTTCCATCCACCACTCCCACTCGGGACGAGTGCCCACGTTGGGAGCGCGGTGAGTGATAGCGCGCGCTTCCCTGTGGGCCGTCTCGTTGTGGTTCGGCGCGTACGGTGAGCAGTTTCCTCAGGGATCCATCTGACCTCCACTCGTATTCCGTCTCGAACTCCCGATCTTTCTATAATTCTAGCCGCCTTGCCGCTCACTCGACCTCTTTCCAGGTTGCGGACGGCCTCTTGCGAGTCGCTCAGGATTGTGTCGCAACCTCCCTCAGACATCGCCAGGGCTATGGCGATCTCCTCGGCCTCGGTGGCGTTCTCGCACTTCGCGCTCGCCGATTTGGAAACCCGTTCTGTGCGTGCATTCACAGTCACCAACGCGTATCTTCCTTGCCCGTACTCCGCCGCGTCAACGTACCTAGTCCGCGTGTCCCCGCAGTACTGTTCGACGAGAAACTTTGCTCTCGCCCGTCTTCTCTCTTGGTTGTGCTCCGGGTGCACGTTCCTCGGGATGGGGCTCACCCGCACGTTCTCGCCCACCTTCTCGTCGAGTTCCTGGAGGTGTCTTCCTGTGACCCGGTAGCCGTAGCCCAGGGTCTCGAGGATGCTTCTACCCGTCTTAGTCTCCGCCAGCCACTCTCGCTGCGCTTCCAGTTACGCCTCGATGATCTCGTCCACCGTGTTGTGGACGCCCAACTGCAACAGCCTCTCGGTGTTCGTAGACTCGCGCAGTCCGAGTGCCCTCTCGTACAATCTACGGATCATGGCGTTGATCTTATTCTTGTCGGTATGCGTCCACGTGTGGTACGCCGCCGTGTACGCCACGTGGCTGATCGCGAAGGACTGGACCAACCTTGTGAGCCCTTCTTCACACATGCCCGCCTTCTTGGTTGACACTCGCTGGATCAGACGCAGGGTACTCGCCGTCTTGGTTGCCAGCTTCTTCAGCAGGTTGTCTTTGCTGCCGTTGCTGCTGATCAGCATACCCAGCACTCTGATCTCCGAAACCTCGGGAATTCTCTGGCCCATCTTCGTGATCAGCTCCATGCGATCACACTCCCTCGGGGGCGGCGGCTGCCATCCCGCCTTTCGAGGCGAGTATACCAAGAGCTCGGACTTGGACGGCGAACACTGCAGACCCGTTCCGTCTAGTCGTTCTTCGATGGCCGAGATCGCTTTCTGCAACCTCATCTCTATACCAGCATCCGTGCCGCCGGTCGTCCACAGGGTAAGGTCGTCTGCGTAGATCGTGTATCTCACGCCCTTGACGCTCGAATCCGCTTCGGCGACTTGTATCATCACGATGTTAAACAGAAACGGTGAGATCACAGAGCCTTGAGGCGTGCCCACGCTGCCGACGCGTCGCTCCGGTAACTTGATCTCCCCCGCGTGCAAGGCGATCTTGCGGTCCGATAGAAAGTTTCGGATGTATTCATGGCTTCTCTTTCCCATGTTTAGCCGCGACGCCTGCACCAGGATGGCCGAGTGCTTCACCCGGTCAAAGGCGCTCTGAAGGTCGAGGCCCAGGATCACCTTGCTGTCCTTCGTCTCGTTCTCGATTATCTCCTTCTTCAACTGCAACATCGCGTCTTGAGTGCTCAGGCCCCTCCGGAACCTGATCATCGAGTCCGGATACAGTCCCTCCTGTTCTAGGTAATTTTGCCGTCGTTTCGCCAACACGTGCTCGAGGACCTTCCCCACGCACGATGTCAGCGAAATGGGCCTCAGGTTCTCAATGTTCAGCGGCTTGCCCGGTTTCGGAATCAGCACCTTCTTCGCCTTTTTCCATTGGTCCGGCAGCTTTCCGCTTCGCCAACACTGGTTGTAGTACCGAGTCAGCGCCTCGATCGACGGGTCGTCCAGGTTTCTCAGCGCCTTGTTAGAGACCCCGTCGGGTCCCGCCGCTGACCTGGTGTTCAGTTCCTGCAGGGCGGTCACGACCTCGGCCGTCGCGATGTCTCGGTCTAACTTGTCGTTGGGAGCTCCCGCATACTCCGGGTGGTGCTCGGTCTTTGTCTCCGGCAGGTATTTGTCACTTAGACGCTTGATCAGCTCGTCCCTGCCGAGGCTCTTCTCGGCCTCGTGCATGACCCGAGCCATGCGGTTCTGTTGGTATGATTTGGTCGTGGTCTCGTCGAGCAAGTGTCTGATTAGGGACCAGGCCCTGCCCTGGTGAAGGCTGCCGTCGATGCGGCTGCACACCTCGCCCCACTGCTGTCTACTGAGCAACGCACTGTGTTTCGCGATTGCCCGGTTAAGTTCTGCCATCTTCTTCCTCAGTTTTCTGTTCCACCGCTGCTTCTTCCAGCGTTCCTTGATCGACGTCTTCGCTTCGAGCAGATGCACCAGCTTGCTATCGACGCATGTGATGTCCTCGGTGGTCTCAATCTTCTTGGTCGCTCTTCTGATTTCTTCCTTCAGCCCCGCAGTCCCCTCTTCTATATCGGCGATGTCTTTCGCCACAGTGCCGTCCGTTCTCTGTTTCCGGAAGACGTCCCAATCCGTCCACTTGTGCTCGATCTTGCGACCTCCGCTGCCGATCAACTCGACCTCCAAGATGTAATGGTCGCTTCCCAGGTCTTCGCCGGTGTTGCGCCACGTCACCTCTCCTCCGTTCTTGACAAAGGTTAGATCCGGCGTGGTGTCCCGTTGAAGCGAGGTGAGGCCTGTTCGCGTGGGTTGCTTGGGATTCGTGATGAGCGTGTACCCCTGCTCCGTCGCGTCGTGCATGAGGTCTTTCCCTTTGGCCGTGTCTTTCTTGTAGCCCCACGAGTGATGCGGAGCGTTGAAGTCACCCCCCACTACCAGTGTTTCTCTCTTGGCTTGGTTGCTAGCCGCTCTTAGAAGGGTCTTGAATTTCTGGCCGTAGTCTTTCGGATTGCTGTACACGTTCACCGCGAACATCCCTTGCTTGCATCCCCTGCCAGGTACGATCTCGACGCCCACGTGCTCGCACTTGTCCTTCTTGCCCTTGTTCAGCTGGTGCCCCGTGGTAGAACGAAGTTATGACTGTTGTTCGTTTTACATAGCAAACAACCACTGAGGGGGTTGACCAGGAGTCGGAACATTGAGAAGCTAATGTGCCCGCTTCAGATACACCACAAAGGTGTGATTTAGAATAGGAAAACGTCAAGAATGGTATGTGCCTGTGATGGGACGGCAGAAAAGAAAGCAAAGAGAGAGACCGGCACATGCGTAGCAAAAAAAGCGTAGTCGAGTATTCGCGCCGAGACACCAAAAATGCAAAAGATGTAATTCGCATATTCAGGCTTGCGCTTTCAAAACACATGAGAAGACGTAAGGACACCGACAATTGTTTTCGGCGGTTTTTGAACGAGCCCCCGCCCCCATCCCGCAAGTTTTATTTTCAGCAAGAAATCTTCGTTGTTTTAAAAAAAAACAATCTTCTGGAGTGCGCGTTGCAGAGCTGCCAGCTCGAAGACCAGGAGGCCCTGATCTCTCGGGCGAAGATGGCAGCCGCGGCACGCGGCCTACTGGAATAGGATGGCCACCCACAGCTCCTAACTCTTTTCCTCCCCTACCCCGTCCCTGCTTTTCAATAAACGTTTTCTCTCTCTCTCTCTGGCATCGACTGAAGTCTTGCTAATGAAATCATAAGTAACCTTTTGCCATTCTTTCTAAAAGAAACAAGAAAAATGCAACACTCAATTTGTTTAGGCGTCGTTTGTTTGATTCTTTTCTTGCTGGGAAGAATTTAAAGAAAGACGGGCAGGAGAAGGCAACCTTGCGAATGGGAATCCGAGAGAATCCGAGTCGTTGGAACGGTTCTGGTCTGGTATGGAGAACGTATTTCTGGGAAGACGGAAACAAACAAGCTATACTATGGCAGAAGCCTTTATCTTCAATGCTTATGCGTCGCCAATATGAACTGACGAGAAATATAAGATGTCCTATGTACAACTGCCTTTTTATCTTTTGCGGGGACATTGAATATGTTCCTCATTGCTATTCGCTTGCTTACGCAAGATCGCAGCTCCTTAACCTTTCCATTAGGCCGGGAAAACATTGTTCGCGGTCTTTTTTGCGGTAGAAGCGAACTGCTCATTGTTGGTGTGGTTTGTTTTTCCGCTCTTTTTACTATTTCACTCCAATCAACATACTGTATACTTACCCTATGGTGGTTTATAGATCCCTCGTATGGTAAGCAAAAGCTCACATTTTAGCTTTATTGTTCGTTCTCATTGCTCTGAGCCAAAATTGCTCTTTCTGAATGCATGTTGCGGTCGAGTATAGGACCGGAGTTGTCACGTTCCTTTTCATAAACCATTCAGCTGTGGACTCTTGTTAGTTCATCTCACATAACGTCAGTAACCTGAAAATGGGTACTTTCGCCAGGCCAATATGTTTAAATATTGCCATTCTTTCCAGTTCAGATCGAGGTTACGGTGCTGTAGTTAGACGTCGTTTCGTTCAGCAGAGCAGTCCCGTGGGCCCGCAGTGGTAACTTGATCGAGCCGTACGACTGTCCGTAGTCCAGTAAGTAGGCGATACCCACGACCACTGCGAACGAGATGCCGACAAGGAAGACGCCGACGAGCATGCGCTGCTGTTCCTTCGACCAGGACGAGCGCGCTCGTGGACCTCCTGGAGGCGATGACACCCCGACACTGCCAGCCGGGTCTCGGTCTTCGTTGCCATCGCTGCGACCCCTCTGTGCGGGGCTTGGGCATTTGAGTGGTGCCATTCTCTGTTAAGGAGTTTGAGCAGAATGGTAATCAGGCATGGCACGTCTTTTCGAAAGGGACAGGGTGCAGCTAGGCACCCTTGGGCGGTTCTGTGGGAGTGTTGATCAAACTCTGTATTGACCTTGCTGGAGATGACTTAGGCACCACATTGATTTATTTCTGAACAACTCGATGAAAAGCGGTGGGGTGTAAATTTATAAGAATGACTTTGGGATAACGGTTCCCAAGACAACATTAAATGACTCTCAAGTATGATTCACGATATCATCGTGAGGTTAGTGGCGTAGAAAGTGCCAAAATCTAATATATTATCCAGAGTGGTCTTATTATACCTTCATTTCTTCCTAATCAACTTTAAGTTGTGTACTCAAGCGTGAATAATAAAATGTAAATCGCAATTCTTTCCAAAAGCAAGTGTCTACTTTAAACTAAGGAACGCTATCACTTCCTGTGTATAAGTAAGTCCATGTCGCATGAAGGAAAGCTGTGGCTTTTTTTTTTAAATGTTGTGAACTCTACGCAGGAAATTAGCAAAAAAGTTTGCGCTCCGACTTACAGTAATTCATACTTTTAGTGCGAAGCCTATACTTATGGCTTGAATACCATTGTCAAAGTTTTCAAAATTAGGAACCAACAGAGAAGCTCCAACCTGAAGGCGCGTCTTAAAGAAATTTGGTGAAAGGCTTTCATAACCGCGATGCTCCGCATCTATCAATCGTTCACCGGAACACCTTCTGGGTAGCTTTGTTAAACACTGTAAAAGTTGTGTTGTTATTGCCACTATGATATGCGCGAATGAAATAGTCGCGATTTCTGGTTTCGAAAGCTTTGCAATTCAGCATAACATTTTTAAGCACGACCCTGAAGGAATGCAAAGCTGTCCGCGCTTCAAATTTCATAGTTAATGTTCGAAGCAGTTATACTATAGCATGCGCCCTCTCTGAGCACTTCAACTGCCCTCCAAAACCCACGCACCTTCATTTCTAATGCCTGCTTACCACACAAAGACACCATTACGTCTGAAAAATATAACTACAGTTTTTTTAGAAATTAGAAATGACTCACGGTGTGATTGGGAACCATAGCCTGATTTTGTGATACTTGATTGATGCAAAACTTTTCTGTCGAAATGTTTCTTGTCTGCCTCAACAAAAGAGACACCCATAAGGGTACACTGCACAAAGAAATCCTCTTGGAGCTGCTGTTCTGCGATGAACGAATGTACGACTATACCAAAAAGTCATACTGGCTATGCAAGGTATCCTAACACCAAAAAACGTCATATCAGTGAACGCGGTAGATATGGGCTACACTGGTTCCCGTTTGTTATCCTGAGTACACACAAAAATAGAACACCGTAACTTTTACATGCACTAGTCTGCAGTTACAGATAGCTAGAGCGTGCTACTCGGCCATTTACGCAGAATACGTCCAAGGCATGCAGGATCTTGGTTGAAGTGTAGGGATTGCATAAGAAATTGGCAGATACTGCGGATAGTTGATAATCGACATGGTGCGAAGGCATAAATGAACTTGCATTTTTAGAGTGTGATGGGCTTGGTGAAATATCTGACAATTTGCAATGGTGAAGCGTGGCGAATGAGTCGACTGATACTGGATGAAACAAAAGGAAACGCCGCCCACAGAACGTGATACGTAGATGAACTGCGATTTTACTAGGATCCCCCTCCTCACAAGTCGCTGTTCTGATCTACGCCCTTGGAGCGGTGCAGGGAGCCCGGTGTTATCTCGAGTTACTTTCCACGGCACCTCCCGCAAATCCCTACCTACCCTCGGTGGGTGACGGTAACAACTTTTATTGGGTCTGTTTTTGAGAATGCAAGGGCTGGATTCTCTGCGGAACAAAAAGGAAATAAAACTATCCGTGCACCCGGCTAGAAAGCAGCAGCAACAGCGACAGCCCTCCGTAAAACCCGGACAAAAGGGAAACCCGGACAAAAGGGAGAGAAAGCATCGCCCAAATGTTTATGATTACCGCAGGCCAGGCATAAGGAAGGTAATATTGGCATTTTCATAGAGGGCTGCATATATTCTGTACGATCTAAACGCCAAGACAAAACACTTCATATTCACCACATGGCACTATTGTACACGGTCATATCAAGTTAGAGCAATAGAGAAAAAAGTTATAGAGGAAAAATATTATTTTAAAGTTACCATTGAACTGGCGAGTGTGAACAAACAATCACTTGGCAGTCTATACTATAGCATCGGTCACTCCAGCGGAGGGACCTAAATACATCCACGGGCGGAGCTGAGGACAAAGTAAACAGAAACTACAACAACCCTATCGCTCCCCTGCATGAGCAACTTGTACATAACAAAGAGGTCATTGAAAGTGTTTGAATTACACAGGTTGGCGCCCGCATGACAGTTTCGTGGCCAGGAACATAATCAGCTTCGGCGCATGTGCCCACAGAGATGTTGCTTTACATCTAACAATGTCTGCCGAATAGAATTAAGGGAGTAAATAGAGCAGATGGGTATGCAAACACTGTGGTGAACTTAGTCTACAGCCGAACTTGGCCCGGTTGCATTAAACTGAAACGTTCCCTGTGTTCGCCTGGATTTTTGTTTCCGACTGGTTAAAGCAAACATATTGCAAACGGGCCTAGCCTTAGTCGTCAAGGGTGTTCGGAATAGGGTTTAAAGAATTTCCGTGCGGTAATCTGCACAGCTGAGCAGCCGACAGGACTCACCGGCGAAGCGACCTTTTTTCTTCTCACGTTTCCGCCCAGCAGGATCAAAACGCCACCTGACTGCTCGCAGCATTTGGTGTATATTTGTTTAGTATAACGACATTATGGTTCCGTCATCCGCGTTAGTTTTTGAGCGGAGGCTGAGAGTGATTAGAACGGAGGAGAGGATTCCTCACATTTATTCACTGCACAGAAACGAAGGTACCGAGAAGACTTCCCTAACAAGTGCTGATTGGGTGATCTCCGGATTGGGTATGTTCACTAAGGGAGATCACCATCATTACAGGAAGGGTCATCGTTGTTAATGATCGTGGGAAGAGTTTTCCCCCAGCTTTTGTAGTTTTAGGCTATTTTCAATTCCTGGAGTACGTAATTCACCCATGGCTTCGTAGCGTCTCCACTTAAAGAAATGCCCTCACTTCAACGAATTTAAAATTTTACATACAATGTGTCTGCAGTTTCAGTGAAAACCGTTAAGCGTTGCAACAGTTTTCTATTTTAATTAAGTGCTGGAGACAGTCTGTAAAGACTTCGTATTCCGCAGACGGACCAAGATACACCTATAACACTAATATATATATATAAATTCGAGATTGTCGCGGCTTCGTTGTAGCCCTACTCCTGGCTCTGCTTTCCGGTTTGAGGGACAAGTAAAGGGGGCGATTATATTGCAAGGGAGACGGTACGCCACGTTTTATGCGAGTGCCCACGCTACTCGGCTGAAAGAAAAAAGCTGTCGTCAGCGCTGAGGAACCTGGACTCTCGGCGGCCATTTTCGGAGGGAAAGATTCTGTGCCACTGGCCTTCTCAGTCATCTGCTCAGAAAGCGACTAAGGAACTATTGCGTTTTCTACGGGCGACGAAGTTGAACACTAGGCTATAGACTGAGAGCCTCCAGTGTCAATCACTGTCAGTGCCTCAGTGCTGGGCATACGTGTCTGGTCCAACTTTTCCTCTTTTTTTCCTCTCTCTTTTTTGTCCATTTCCCCCTTTCCCACGTGCAGGATAGCAAACTAGGCTCTAGCCAGGTTAACTTTCCTGCCTTTCTTCTACATTCTTCCTTCCTTCCTTCCTATTAGGTTTGTGCTCACAATTACGAAAGAGTCTAAAATAAGTTACAGACAATGGACTTTCAAAGTTTCGGAGGGCCTGAGTGTGTACCCTGTTTTTTTATGACCAAAGTACAGTGCGCTCTTCAGGTACTTCACTGTCCGCGTAAAATCATAAAGTCTCTGGATCGTGTGGTTTTAGTGTTTATTTGGGTGTCGGCGTGGAAGCAAACGAGCCACACGAACTCGTTTCGGAGCGTGCGACCCAGGGGCCTTTACCCCTCGCATTTGTGTTTGCGGGTTCATCCCAGGGGTAAACGTACCATCGCAGGGGAGGGGGAAACGTAGGATCGCAGGCGAGGGGAAAACGTACCGTCGCACTCAGCGGTAACCGGTTGTTCCCTGGCGAACTGCCATCGGGATCTCGAGTGAGGAATCCGGCTTTCGCAATAGCAGATGCAGTTTTCGCAACCAGAGTTTCTTTAGCTGGCTCTAGTTTACGCCGTTGGGATGCCGCTTGGACCTAGAGAAATAAGGAATGCCAAAATAGCAAGACAACTGTAGTTTCTCTTCAGCTCACCAGACCCACTTAGTACCTGTGTTCGAAAGCTGGTAGCGGTTGGCACCTGACCGCAGTTGAGTGGAAATAATAGTGGTTGAGTGAGTGAAACACTTTATTAAGAACGAGAGGCCATGAGGCCCTGTGGGGAAGTGAGGATGGCGGAGGGGGAGGAGAAAGGTAGATGTCACAATTAATGACAATTCACTCAGAGTACACAGTTGTAGTTTTAATGTCCTATTCACAAGATGCGCATTTGACTCTCAGTGGCACCAAAATGAACAGTTTGCACTGTTGACATTGGTCGTGGATGGGTATGGCCAGTCTGTGAAAATTATGTCGCTAGAATTATGAGTTCATTAGTAAACAGTCCGGGAAAGTCTGTCAGACCGCTACACCAACTTGTACAGACTGTTTTCAAGCGCGTACTGGGTAATTATTTCTAGAGTAGCGGGGTCTTCACGGACACGACTAACGTGCTCCAGTTCAGTCGTGGGTGCAGGACCAACAGTTAGCAGTTGACGGCAGTTACGGGCGAATATTGGACAGATCCAAATTAAGTGGAAAAGATTTGTTATGTCATCACTATTGGTTTATCTGCGTTTATGCGTACCTTCTTTCCAAACTGACATTGGTCACTCAAATTGGCCTGTGCCGCGGGAGGTATTAGTCCTATCGCCACCGTCGCTCCAGTCACACTGCGGAAGTCCCAGGTCGAAGTATTGCGTGGGCTGGCCTTGGCGATTTTAAATGACCACTACCTGTCTAGGTTCCCATCTCCTCTAGCCAATCGAAAGGGGGGGGGGGGGGGGGGGGGGCTACTGAAGAGATTCCGCTTCCCTTTTTCTCCCATCCCCGTCTTAGGCAAAATAAAGTTGTTCCCTCACTTCCCAGTCCAGTCAAGATTTTGGTCTATTGCCAAAACGTGATGTCGTTTTGTCGGCAACATGAAAGTAAGCGATGCAAAATCAAACGCTTGTCTGGTATCCGAACGGCGGACGCCTAAAAATCCATAGAAAAAAGCCCATCTGGAGCAGTTCTGTTTATTTTATTTCTGTTGTACATTACTTGCACGGCTAAATTGTGCTGCAAAACAGCTTGGAAATCTATAAGAGGATATTTTGTTTATGCTGTGTACATGGAGGGAGTGGCGGCTGAGGGTGGGGTGCGGACATATGGCTAAGGTTTAATACAAACTATATAATATGCCAAATACCTAATACTTTCATTTAAACTACCTGTATTACACCCTACAGGGATTTGAAACTTGCAGTATGTTACACTGACACGCCATTCAGCTTACTGCCCATGCATGGCCACCGGACGCCTCACGTTTAGATCGTTTTAACTCACATCCGTTGTTGCAGTAAGACGTTCAAAATAGGTGCTATACGCTAACCCAGGCACAAACACAAACAAAAGTAAGCTTGTGACAAAGTATTGAAACGCATGTTTGACTCGGCATTGTTTGCGCACCGTGGGCCACGTTACCTCGAGGCGAATTTAAGCTGCACCGCGGCCTACAAACGCGCCAGTTTAAACTGAATCACTTAAATTTGCCCTATGCGACAACTTTCTCTTGTAAGGTATATTACGGAAGGGCACGTAAAATTCGCTATAACGAAAACTTCACCGAGGCGCAGCTGGCGCCCATACGCCGCGGGGCAAACGCCCAAGCCAACGAATGAGTCAGCTACCAGAGGGCGCTGCGCATGCATGATAATGGTGATGATGGTTGGATTTTTTTTGCGCAAGGCCAGCTGGGGAAAGAGCGCCAAACAAAAGTAGATAACAGAAAAAAAGTTGATAATAGAACGTGTAAGCCCGAATAACCTTAAAATGAATTGAATGCAATGGTGATGGCTGGTGTATAGGGCCAGGTTTGATTATGCATATAGGAAATGAGGTTTAAAAAGATAACATCAGACAAATATTTAAAAATATGTCTCACAGAAACCATGGCATTGTCACCCAAAAACAAGGATGGATGTAGCGGAATATGTAGTTTGTATAGTTCTCTGAAGTGTCTGTGTCTTGTTGTGTGGAGTGCCTTGCTTATGTTTAGGATGTGGACTACGGATAGGCCCTTTCCACGCCTGCTACACACGGGTCTTGGAGATCCAGTGAGCAGGTGTGAGTGCGTCGCGTGCGTGTGGCCTATCCGTAACCTGGCCAAGGCGATTTCCGTGTGTATGTTGCGTGTGTGCCTAGTGTACGGTGCCAAGTGTGGTTTTATTCGGTGTAGCTTGCTCTCTGTCTCAGTATTCCGGTCTGCTTGCCATGTATTACGAAAGTGCTTTCTGATGTGTGGCTTCAGGTCAGTGTGCAGAGTCTGTGCAATATGTGCAATGTATTTGTAAGTACAGCAGCAGCAGCCACCTGATCCGTGGTCTCATTACCGGCTATCCCAGAATGGCCAGGGACCCAACACACAGTCAGTTTAAGATTCGAGGCATATGCAGAGATAATGGTTTTTAGGACGAGATTGACGACGTAGTTTTTGGATGTCTTTGTGGATGACAATGCTTGCACCACACTCAACGAGTCGGTATAAATTACAGACTTAAGGACCTTATGTTAAATTATATGGCTTGCAACAAGAAAAATGGCATACACCTTCGCCGTATAGATACTGGTGTTTATATTCATGGTTCTAAACACAGTAAAATTGGGACCATGCGCAGCACACGACACGTTGGAGGATATTTTGTATGCATCGCTGTAAAATTATACGCAATAATATTTATCCTGTAAAAACAAGAAGTGCTGCAGAACAGCGCTTCTTGCTGAGCACGAGGTCGCGGGTTCGATTCCCGGCCGCGGCGGCCGCTTTTCTGATGGAGGCGAAAAGCAAAAACGCCCGTGTGCTTGAGATTTCGGCGCACGTTAAAGATCCCCAGGTGGTCAAAATTAATCCGGAGCCCTCCACTACGGCGCGCCTCATCGCCTGCGTGCGTCGGCGCATTAAAACCCTACAATCAAAGAACAGCGCTTCTTGAAACTCGATTTTTCTCAATTTTTACGGATGACAAGTCTCATAGCACAGGGCGAACTAGCCATGGTGGTAAAAGCGTGATACAGGACGTTTTACAGGTACCTGAAAAGGAAACGGCAAGTTCAGACACCTGCTCTTTTGACTCTGAGTGAGAAAGGTGCAGAGATGGTTGGGAGATTTTAAAAGTTCTGGGATGTGGAATCATTAAAAACAGGTTTAAAAGGATGGTAATTTATTGATGAAATTTTAACCCATTCGGCCTTGGCGTCGTAATTTGATGGCACAACACATAACATCCTCTAGCGCCTTAGCAGCAAAACCAAACCTGGTAGTTTTCAGGGTGAGGGTTGTTCAAGGGTGCGTCTTGCGATAGACATCACATTGTTGAGATTTAGCGAGGCTGGACGATATGAAAAAGACGAAGCTTCAGTCGACACAGGGTATGACGACCGTGGGGGTAAGGAAACTGAAATTCCAGTTCGTCAAATTTTCTATAAATCTGTAAATACTTGGATTACCAGCTTTATATTTTTTCTGTAAAATCAGGGTGTCATGGGCTTTCCGACAAAAAAGAAAACAAAAAAAATTATTGCCTAATGATGTAATTAATTGCCGTGCCTGTATATTAATGAATACTTGCACTATTAGCGTAATTTTTCATTTCTGTGCTTCTGATGTGTAAAGCTGTACGAAAAAATGCATAAAACACAATTTCCGCTTGAAATAAGGGCTGAAAGGGTTAAAACCGCGTAAAAAGTCAAGATAGGTTCCCTGGTTCAATAAGCACCATTTGTCTGCATAAAGACTCTGTACAGGGCTAGTACGGAATACGCCACACAAAAGGCGAATCCCAAAGTGCAGTACTGGGTCCAGCATTTTGAGTTCTGTTTTTGTTGCCGACCCATAGACCACACTCCCATAGTCCAAACGAGATCCCACCAAACTGGAAAAAACATGCAAAAGGAGTTGTTTGTCCGCACCATAGGACTGGTGTGACAGGATTTTGAGAATGTTGATTGTTTTAAAGCATTTATGTTTGAGCGTGGCCTCCGCGATTTGCTGCCGGAGGTGCGCCGAGCAACGGCGCGCCGCCGGTAGCCGATCGCGGAGGCCACGGTTTGAGTTGTTTAATGTGGGGAATGAATGTGCGCTTTTTATCAAAAACTACGCCTAAAAACTTGTGTTCCTTTTTTTGAAGGAATCGAGTTGCCTTGAAGTTTAATGTGAGGATCCGCGTGGATCCCGCGCCTCTATGAAAATACGACGCAGGTACTTTTTGTAGGATTCAGTTTAAACCCATTTTGATCTGCCCATCCCATCGAGCCATTTATTAACGGCACGCTGGACTTGGAGTTTCGCAAGTGGACAAATTACAAGATTTGAAAGATATCTGCACATCGTCTACATACATAGAGTAAAAGACTGTTCGAGGTAGTGCTTTGCCTAACCCGCCGCGGTGGCTCAGTGGCTAAGGCGTTGCGCTGCTGAGCACGAGGTCGCGGGTTCGATTCCTGGCCGCGGCGGCCGCTTTTCTGATGGAGGCGAAAAGCAAAAACGCCCGTGTGTACGAGATTTCGGCGCACGATAAAGATCCCCAGGTGGTCAAAATTAATCCGGAGCCCTCCACTACGGCGCGCCTCATCGCCTGCGTTGCGTCGGCGCGTTAAACCCCCCACAATCAATCAATCAGTGCTTTGCCTAGCGAGTTCATCTTCACAATAAAGAATGTGCAGCTCAATACTCCACGGTGAGGCACACCGTCTTCTTGTACATGAACTCTTGAAAACGCAGAACCTACTCTCACCCGAAGTGTTCTGTTAGACATGTATCTTTCGAGTGTGTTCAACATGTTACCAGATATTTCGAAAGATTTCAAGTCAATCAGGATGCCATAGCGCGATGCCGTGTCACATTCTTTTTCGATGTCAAAAAATATGGTCATGCTATATTGTTTGCGAACAAAAACATCTTTGATATATGACTCTAAGGCCACAAGTTGACCATTCGTGGATCGCCCCACCCTGAAGCCTGGCTGGTAGCTCTCGAGAAGACCGTTGTACTCCAAAAAGTACACTAGCCTTCTGTTAATCATCTTCTCAAGAAGCTTGCACAGGCAGCTTGTCAGTGCGATGGGACGATAACTTGCGGGTATTGTGGGATCCATACCCTCTTGAAGAAAGGCTGCTACTATCGCTTCCATCCAAGACAAGGGAATGTGCCCCGAAAGCCATATCTTGTTGTATAAGCGGAGAAGTGTTTCAAGTGTCTCTGCATGTATGTGTTGTATCATTGTATATGTAATGTCGTCTGCACCCAGAGCTGAAGGCTTACATGTGCTCCGGGCAGCCCGTAATTCATGAAGTGTAAATTAACAGTCGTAAGCAAATTTCGATTTGTGTTTGTCATGTAAGGGCTTATTTTGTGCAGATGTTTTTTGTTTCATGAACGTTTTAGCGCGAAGCCTCAGCCATAGAGTTTCTTACAATATACACTAGAGAGGAAGGAAGGAAGGAATAAAGGTAAAGGAAAGGCGGGAATGTCAACCAGGCTGTGGCCTAGTTTGCTATCCTACACGTGGGGAAGGGGAACAATGAGAAAAAAGATAAAAAGCAGTAAAAGAAGGGCAAGGTAAAGAGAGAGCGTAAAGAGGTGTGGCCAGCACCCCGACGCTATAGGCGATAGAGTTCATTGACTTCAGTGGTGGGTTAGGCTATCTTGAATTCCGTAGTCATCGCGCCGTGCTTGCACCACTTGAGAGGAATCTGGCGCTAGCGTCTATGCAGCTCATACCAAGGCCGTCTGTGTCGTCCTGGGCCGCCATTACATATCGCGCTCACCTTAGTTTCATCATTCATCATCACATCATCACCAGCCTATCTACGCCCACTGCAGGGCAAAGGCCTCACCGCTAAGTTAAACAAGATCATCGCGCCTTTCGTCAAATAGGGCTAGGAGCTTTTGAGGATTCATCACGCTGTCAATCGGAGCCTGATGATGTCCTGAGGGAGACGCCCGTGTTAGGTGTAGGACACGTAAATGGATATGCGCTGCTTCAAGTCTGCTGATACGCTGGTACCATGTACGTTTTTCCTTGTTACAAAGAGAGACAGGGCAAGATCACGCTGAACATCATGTGGGTTATCTTATTTGATGTTTGTCTCAGCAATAGCACACAATTTTGAACCAGTTCGAGACAAAGGTATTTGAGGGTTCTGGTTTCACTGTAGTGAGCCCGAATGACCAATCCGGGCGGCGACGGTGAAAGCCTTACGAATAAGAGGGCCTGATATGCGGTTCGACTCAAAAGTGTTTTCATGTACTGGCTCAGTGCCCAGTGGAAAAAAAACATGGCTGTCCAATGCGTGGTGTCACAGGCGTATTTCAAAGGCGAACGCCCCAGATCTCTACTGTTCATGGAATGGAATGTGCTCTGAGGCACAGGAAATCGGTGATACAAAAAGCAGGAGCGCGAGCGGGGAAATAGTAACAGCCATGCTGCAGAAGATTACTGAGAGGAGGATGACCTTATAACACAACGTTCTGCATGCCTTGTATACGTCACCACCTGGGATCAGGGATTCATTCCATATATACGGATTACGACGCACGAGGATAGTCGCGGGCAGGCAAGACAAAGAAAGCATGCCACGGCGGGATAGCCTAAAGCAGTTGGCTCGACGTGCCTCTAGGCGTAACCACTGTCGCGAGGAAGCGGGGGAAGCATGAAGCTGCGGAAGCAGCCCAACGAGAGCGACACGAAAGTTGAACAGAACGTTCAACAGCAGATAAGCCGAGAGTCGAACTAGGGTACTGCCGTCATATTCTTAGAAAATTCCAAGCAACCGCGTAATTTTTAGAGCAACTTGCGTGTTTCCTTGTCACTTATCCCTTGACTACGGCTTCGAAACAGGCCTGTTTCGAAGGATGACATTATCTCCCTTCCTCGATTGCACAATACACCAGTGGCCACAGGAGAAGTAGGAGTGAAACAGTGTAAAAAGAACGGTCTCCTGCGGTTTCACCACAGTGCGCAAGAACAATTTATTAATGAGAACAAAACACTGGTACAGGATGAAGGAAAGATCGCACTCCTGCTTCTAGCGAAGGAAAACGTGACGGGGTTGAGTGCACACAGCAAACCTCCTAGTTTGCACTGTGGGATGCGTGAGCCGATATGTCATGAACTGGGAACAATGGTCGGCCGACTGCGGAAATTGCCGTATTACCCTTCACAGATTTGTTCATAAATTTATTCTTACGCGCATCGATCTCATTCGTTTAAACCGCCCAGGTGAACCCACGTGGTGCGGCGAGGCCTTACAACGACCTCATTCAGCACGAGACATTGCGAGTTTCCATGTGTGAAGCGCTTGAGTCGGGCTTTATGGACAACAGCCCACTGTCGCAGCCACTACGGCAGGTCTCGCGAGCGTTGTATGCTTGTTCTCGGCAGTCGAACGGTGAACCAGGATTTCCGATTCGCAGGGAAGCTGTCTTTAGAATTTTTATACAACTCTAGAGCACCTGTTAAAATATCGCCAGTACTCCACTTGAACTAACCGGTCGGGTTCAGCGAGTGAATTGCCTTTTTTGTCCCTAATAACTTTGGCTACCTGTCCACGCCCTTTCCGTTCAAACGATGGTGCACTTTGTTTTGAACGCCTGGAATTTTACATCTTTTTTTTTGTTCCCTATTCCGGGAATTTTGCGCAGATATCCAGTAAAGTCCAGAGATCCGAGCGATGAGCATGGTAAATAGGCCGCAATGTGGAGGACGTGCACCACAGGGGTTTCACATAGGTATTGAAGGGGCCGTGAAGACAACATACAACTTTGCTCAATATGAAAGGACTAGCTTTTGGTAACTCACTCCGCTTCACTGCAGCCAACAAAGGTGCTTTTTAACCAAAAAATGACAAAAATATAAACGCTTTCAAATTTCACTTACCGTGACGCATTATTGGCAGGACTGACGTCATGTAGGCCCGCGCCAAAAGCATAGTGATCAGTGTTTAACTGCACATATGAATTCAAGTGATGCTATCAAACAGAAGGGTATAGAGGCTACAGTACCATAGGGCATTCATGTTTGTGGCTGTGCCTCTAGCACCTCTAGCACACGCAAGATTATGTGACGTCCAGAAAAATTGCCGGAAAGTAGCTGGGGAGTCTCTACTGGTTCATCATCATCATGATCATCCTCACCAGCCTATCCACGCCCACTGCAGGACAAATGCCTCTCCCATTATTCTCCAATTAGCCCAGTCCTGTGCCAACTGTGACCAATTTATCCCTGCAAACTTCTTGATCTCATCCGCCCATCTAACTTTCTTCCATCCCCTGCTACGCTTGCCTTCTCTAGGGATCCACTCTGTTACCCTTAATGACCAACGGTTATCTTGCCTGCGCATTACATGCCCTGCCCACGTACGTTTCTACTTAATTTCTACTAGTATGTCCTAACACGTGTTTGTTCCCTGATCCACTCCGCTCTCTTCTTGTCCCTTAATGTTACACCTATCATTTTCCGCTCCATTGCCCTCTGAGTCGTTCTCAATTTAATTTCAACCCTCTTAGTGAGCCTGCTAATCTCTGCCTTGTAGGTGAGTACCGGTAAGATGCAGCTGTCATACACTTCCTTCTTCAGGGACAATGGTAGGCTGCTATTCATTATCTGAGAATGTCTGCCGTATGCACTCCACCCCATTCTGATCCTCCTAATTATCTCTGCCTCCTGGTCGGGATCCGGGGTCACAACTGGCCTAAATAGATATATTCTTTTACCACTTCCACTACCTCGCCCCCTATCCCAAACTGTTGTGCTGTCCAGAGGTTATTGATCATTACTTTAGTTTTCTGCATATTAATTTTCAGGCCCACGGTTCTACTCCGTTCGTCTAGTGCGGAAAGCATGCTTTGCAATTCATCCCCCGAGTTACTTAGCAAGGCGACGTCATCAGCAAATCTGAGGTTACTGAGGTATTCTCCATTAACCCTTACTACCTCCTGTTCCCAATCCAACGTTCTGAATGCTTCTTGTAAACATGCTGTGAATAACATTGGAGATATTGTGTCTCCTTGTCTGACGCCCTTCCTTATAGGCATTTTACTGCTCTTCTTATGGAGGATGATGGTAGCTGTGGACTCATTGTAGATATTCTCCTAGTATTTTAAATGCGGAGCATTTCTTAGGCTCGCCAACTCCTCCGTCCATAGGCGTCCGCAGCTCATGACGTCACGTCGAGGCGCAGGTGCGCGCCTCTCCCCCGTACCCTCCTCGCTCTCAACAACAGGTGCGGCGGTGCGGCAGGAGCACCCCTGCGCGCGCATGCGCCGTAGCTGCCCCGTGCGCCTCATCGCTCTCAACAACTGCGGCGGTGCGGGGGAACACGTCTGCGCGCGCATGCGCAGTAGTTACCCCGTGCGCTCCGTCGCGCTCAGCAGCAACAGCGGCAGGTGTACACGTGATAGCGGCGTGCTAGCGGCGTGACAGCTGCGTGACAACAGCGTAGTGGGGGGCGTGGAAGGGCAGCGCGCTTGTGTACGGAAGTGCGCGCATGCGCGTCTCTCCCCCAAACTCCTCTCCCTCGACAGCGCGCGCAGTGTATATAAGCGGCAGAGCGCGCGTTCGAACTTCAGTCAAGTGCGTCTTTGCTTGCCTTTCGTTTGGCTCCAGATGAAGTATGAGCGATGGAAGCAACAGTACCGTCAACAAGTAGTGTGACACAATGTAACAGCAGCGGCACTCTACTCGTTGAAGGCAACGTTACCCCACCGTACATGGGGACGCGCTACGGCCTGCACTGCGTCTCCACCAGCAACAACAACAAGCAACCCACCACCATCCACGGCAGTTGCATCGACCTCATCTTCACCAGTTACTCCTACGCACGACCGCTGTTAAAAAATCCCTTGACAGTCCACTTTAGCGACCATAAAGCAGTCGTTCTCTCCGTCCAATACAACGACAGCACCAAGGAATAAAAGAAAATAATGATGACAATACCTTCACCTGTCCTTCCTGTGTCCAAAAATTACGAAACATTAAATAAGAATAATAAAGACTAAAGAAATAATTAAGAAGAAACCCTCCCCACATCCAAATGGTAACCACAAACTCCCCAATTACGCAACTTTCACGCAATACAACCACCCCTATGCGACGCATTTACTCGAGTTCCCCCCGTGGGAAGATGCGGCCGGACGGCTTTTTTTACATAATGCTTATCTTCCCCCTGGTTCCGTAATGCCTGAATGACTGCTAGGGTTTCGACCGAGTCAAATGCTTTCTCATAATCTATGAAGGCTATATATAGTGGTTCAGAATACTCAGCGCACTTCTCTATCACATGATTGATCGTTTGAATATGGTCCATTGTTGAATAACCTTTTCGGAACCCTGCTTGTTCTTTAGGTTAACTGAAATGTAAGGTTGCAGAAATTCTGTTAGCGATTACCTTGGTAAGTACCTTGTAGACGACTGACAGTAAGCTGATCAGCCTGTAATTTTTCAGGACCTTCATGTCACCTTTCTTATGGATTAGGATGATGTTCACGTTCTTCCAAGTTTCCGGTACGTTTGCAGTAATTAGGCATTGCGTATACAGGTTTGCGAGTTTTTCAAGTACTATTTCTCCGCCATCCTTCAAGACGTCTACTGTTATCTGATCCTCACCAGGTGCTTTGCCCCCTTTCATTTCTTCCAAAGCCTTCCTTACTTCTGCGGTCGTTACTGGTGGGATGTCCATCTCCTCTGAACTACTTTTCTCGTTAGGCATTATCCTCGATGTCCCCGCTACTGTACAGATCCCTATACGCCTCGAGCGCGGCCTGTAGGGGCGCCACTGAAATCCCCCTAGCCAGCCGTTTCAAAAGCAGCAGCGGGAGTCCGCGCCCCGCTCCCCAGTGCCGCCGCTGCTTTTGCCGCACGTTCACGACTGAGATTTACCGTTTTCGGGCGTTTGAAATCCATGTTTATGTGGAGCAGTCACTCTGTTCGCAAATGGGGTGTGTTTACGAGAGTGTAGATGTTACTGACGCGATCTTAGTGTGGTATATTCGGTCTGTATAAGCGCCAGGTGTGTGTCACAGGCCAGTGTCGCGGAACCGGCGTATCATGGAGCCGATTGTAGTTACACTGACCTGAATTTACAAGCCGTGTCTCCGTAACCACCGGTTCCTTAGATGTTCATGCTACGGCTATACACTACGATTTAAATCGGTTTTGTGCGCTTACATAATCAGCGGAGCACTCATACCTGACAGCACGCCAGTTACGTTTGCCAATATTATACCTCAGATATTGATCGCCACAATTCACAAGCCAGTCTGTGGTAATTTCTGGAATATTCAACAGAAGTACGATGGACAATGCATAATTATACTCGAGGATAAGCACACGACAGAGTCGTCTTGTCGTGAGGTAAGCGCCCCCAGACATTCATCTGCTACATCTATCCTCTGCGAGCTGCGCGGAGACGAGCTTACAATATAATCCGCGTCCGCGACTAAATGCTCCTTCGAAATATCGTCATATGGCACAGGCAGCCTGCAGAATAAACCAGAAACTGAAATCAGAGGGCATTCTCACATACCACACTCTTCCAACGACACCTTTTATTGCTTGTTGAACAGCCTACCGTGTATACTTCCCAAAAATGCGTCCGCCATACGATCAGCTCTTCGTTGTAGTAGAAAAACAAAAGGAAAGTGAACGCGAGATTTGTGTGTGGGATTACTAAAACGTTCATTGCTTGATTCCGCTCCGCATTTGTACAAAGCGTCCCCCTCCCCTCCCCCCCACCGATGTCTCGCAAAATAGCAGTGCATTTCGCGTATAGTTGGTCTAGTGAAACCTACCTGGCTTAAATTTAGACAAACGTCTTTAGCATGTCAGAAGCTGCACTGTTTTTTTTTCTCATTTCCGTTAGAGCTATTATGTTTCTTAATTCCGCACTTGCACAGCATTTATTTTTCCGTGGTTTCATTAACTTTCCTTGGTTCTTGCTATATGGCGTGCGTGGGCACATATTTAACTACGCACAGGCTTGGAATATAGTTCACATTTTCGCATGGTTTATATCCATATGAAAGGTATAAGTTATTGCCCGGGATTGGGTAATCACATCCCCGAAACATATTTTTCTGCGACGGATATAGTCGAAACGAAGCCGCATTCGTTGTCCACGCTGCAAAATGAAGCCAACTTCTCATTGTGCCAGTATCAGTCTAAACGAGGCGTCAGTAGAATTCATTTGTGCCGGATGTTTTGGAGGTGACATGGATGGGTGATATGTTGCTGCCGTCGCCGACGCCCGCAAGAGCAGCGACGAAGCGCGCAGAACCGCGTCCCCGGGTAGCTCTTGCAGGCGATCGCGTTACTCTATGAAGACGCAGCTGCTTTTTTAAGTGACCTAAACGTACTCTTTGCCTATAGACGTAACCATGACAAGTTTTTTGATGGCGCGGAAAGACGAAAAGAAGCGAAATAGAACCGAAACACTGCACGAGCCCCTATCAGCCAGGCAGCGCAAATCCCGTCAACGCCGCGGAGAAGCGGCGGCAGGCGGCGCAGCGATCGCGAAGCTCGAGGCGTATAGAACTCCTCGGCCACTGTGACTTTGTTATCCCTATTTGTGATGACATTTGCCTTGCTTATCTTTACGTGTACACATCTGATTTTTCCCCACGCCAAGACGCCTCTTTACTGCTTTCAGGCTACCTCCGTTCTTTACAGCGTATTCGGTGCTCTCCATATTATACTTCCGTATGTCAGGTGTCTTACACTTATTAACTTCGAAAGCGCCGCTAGTTTTATTCTGTCAGCTGGGGTGGAGATTGTCATGGTTTGCCTTTCTTAATTAGATCTTTCGGGCTCCCCCACGTCCACTTCCGGCTCTCCCGTTTACAGAAGAAGGTATTCATTATGCGTAGGTTATTCCGCTCTACAAACTCAACTAGTAGGTCCCCCCTGCTATTTCTACACCCCAGACCATAGTTCCAACTGCCTTGTCTCCAGCCTGATGCTTGCCTACTTTAGCATTGAAATCTCCCATAACTACGGTATACTGTGTTTTACTTTAGCCATTGCGGATTCCACATCTTCATAGAAGCGTTCCACTACCTGGTCGTCATGGCTGGATGTGGGCGCATAGCCCTGTACCACCTTGAGCTTGTACCTCTTATTGAGCCTAATTGCAAGACCTGCTGCCCTTTCGTTAATGCTATAGTATTCTTCTATGGTGCCAGCTATGCTTTTATTGACTAGAAAATCCCACGCCCGGTTCTCTTCTGTCCTCTAGACCACGGTAACATAGAACGTGTCCATTTTTCAGCACCGTAAAGGATTCACCTGTTCTCCTAACCTCACTAAGCCCTATGACATCCCATTTGATGCCCTTTAATTTCTCGAACAACACCTCTAGACTCGCTTCACTAGATAAGGTTGTCGTGTTAAAGGTTGCCAGGTTCAGATTTTAATGGTGGTCTGTCCGGGTCCAGGTATTTTTAACAACCCCTGCTGCGTCACAGGTCTGACCGCCGCCGTGGTCAGTTGCTGCGCAGCCACTGGAGGCTGAGGGCCGTGGGTTAATTGGCGTATTCATGGAAAAGTTGTGGCCGTTACTACACCAGGGTGACCAATCCTGCTCTGGTGAGGGAGTGCGTTACAGGCAATAGTCGCCGGGGTCAGGCCGCACCCCAAGCCCCAACTGCAATTCCATAATAGCGCGGGTTTTTTTTTTTTTGTGGGAATTGTCCGGCACCGGGATTCGAACCACGGTCTTTCTACACGCGAGGCGGATACTATACCTCTACTCTCTACCTCTACGGCACCGCTGCACCGCACGGTGGTGCAGCGGAAAATAACAAGTGTCCCGGGTCACATATCGTAACAAAACACGCAGCTTATTTTCTTTCCGCGGCGGAGACTGAGCTCGGTCCCGGGAGTCTGTGTGGACGCGAATGCGCTCGTGCTTTCTGAGTTGGCTTTTAAATACACGTCAGGGGTTTAACACGCTCTAGAAGTTTCGGGATTAGAATTCCTTCGCGGAGGGGCCAGTGGGCTACCAAGAAAGAGAAAAATAAAAAGTTGCCCGGGGGCACATACCGTAACGTTGTTTTCTAAACACGCAGCGCATTTTCTTCCCGCTGCGGAGACTGAGCTAAGTCCCGGGAGTCTGTGCGAACGCGAATGCGCTCGTGCTTTCTGAGTTGGCTTTTAAATACACGTCAGGGAATTAACAAGGTATAGCGATAGCGAGAAGTTCGGCTTCTTCTGGGGAGGTGCAGCGTCGAGTGATGGAGTAGTGAGTACCCCCTGAAGTGATGAAGGCGACCGCACCGAGGTTATCTTCAAATGCCGCATCTGTGAATACGTGGCGGTTGTCGGTATCATGGTTTATTTTCTTGGCGCAGTATAGGGCACGAATAAGAGTGCTTTGTGGTCTCTATGGTATACAGCTATGTATACAGGCAAGCTCAATTCGTTAAGAGAAAACGTGTCGACATTGGCAAAGATGAGGTCTATGCAAGTCCCCCTAACCGTAGCAAGAAGGCGAAGCACTGAGGCAAACCATGCCAACGGGTATCATTACGTACTCGCCGAGCCACGCCTCTCGATTTACGTGGCATAGTCACCCACCACAAAGACGGGTCCTTGCTTGTACAACCGCCAAGTTTTGTCCCAACAAACAGCTTAACCTCGCCTTGCGTAGCACGCGAAATGTTTTATTTGTATTTTTTGCTATGGCCACGCGGACGCACGTGAACGGTTTTCTTGGTATTTTTTGTGAGCGCCACGTGCAAGCCTGGATAATGCCGGGAACTCCTCATGATAAACGTTCGTGCTAAGCGGCGTGATTTATTATGAACCATGGTATTCTGATGACGCCGGACCCCGCCAACATTATAGAAGGCAACAACACCTCCGCTCTTAAAGAGGTGTGCTTCCGAACACAATTAAAAAAGGTGGAAGGGTGCTTTACGCCCTAAAGTAATGGTGTGGGCAGCGCAGCTACGTGTGACAAGGTGGATCGGCTGAGCGGACAGCACGATACAAGAACATTGAAAGCGCACTTCTACCACACATAATTTGAGAAAGAAAACCAACGGGACGCACGTGGCGAGCGAGTATAACTTTTTAAACTTACAAATACATCTGTTTTTCTATTTTTAGCCAGCAGTGGAATGTCCTCAGATAGAGCTAGTTGCTTCGCTTTTTGCCAAAATTAGGTATTTTAGCAACAATTTTGCCGTTATACATTTTAGTGTGAGCATGCACAAGTCACTGTACGGATTTCAAAAAAACTATTTAATCGTCTTGGGCAGTGGGAGAAGCGCTCTACTTATTGCGTTCAAACTGTCATATAATTTCGTTTGTATCAATGAATGCTAGTATCAAACAAGCAGCAGTTATTACGTGCACGGTCTAGAATGCAACAATAGCACTTACAATCCATACAGAACATACGTACCGTTCTGCACAGTAGTGAAGTTAGTAAGGAGTAACTACACCCGTACTACCCTTTTAGTAGCCTTTCGGTTAACAGTGCACAGTCCTAATTGGAGACCCGAAAGCGCCTTCGCTCTGCCCAGGAAAAAACAAGGAAAAAGAACTTGCCTCTTGTCCTCTTGCGAATAAAACGGAAAGGGGGAAAAAACTGCACCTATTGTCGCATACGTTGCCCAGCTGGAGCAACAGACCTTTGGCCCTGGTGATAATCGTGCGGAATTATTCGTTCGTGTGGAGTGTGCATGTGTATTCTACACAATAATTAGTTTCAACACGACTGCTGAAGCATGCGTTTTAGATTATTGCGGGAATAACTGGAGTCATCTGTGTCCGCTGGATTGTGCCTTAGTTAATGTCGTTTAAACATTTGTAAAAATTTCTCCACGCTACATAACTACAGACCACAACCTACGAGGATTTCCAAATTATCGCTAAATTTTATTCGCTAAAACGGACTCCTGAAACGAAAAAATAAAAAGTCTGAATTAAAGGTAAGCGCATCCCGCTAGAACTGTGGCGGACAGAGCCATGGTAATGCATATGACTTACGCCTCTTCGTTACGCGTCTATCGTATACACTATTTATTCCAACGTAAGAAATGAGGTTGCTTAAAAAACGATGCCGATGGAATCGTTGCACAAGTGCCAATTGAACGCCATAAAATATTTTTTTGCGATAGAATGCCCGTTGGCATAAAAAAACTTATTTACAAATATACATGGGCACCCGTCTCTCGAAAAAAGCGAAGAAGGGAGTGGTGGTGGGGTCCCCAGAGCCACCGCTGAAGGTCGGGGGGTCTTCCAGGATGGAGGCCTGTGCCTCTCAGGTGTCGCTGTCTGGCTGAGGCCAGTGAAGGACGCGCCCATATGAGATGGTCTGTATCAGCTTGTTCGGCAGGAGCTGTGCAGAAGTGGCAGGTGTCGTCGAAAGGGGCATAATAGCGTGGTGGCCACGCCCGGGTCACAGTAGGTGAAAGCGCCACTCTAACGCGAAGTCTGCGCAGCAAAACCTCTTCCCAGTGAGCACGTCTACCGGGGAGGTCCGTTTCACACGGGGGGATGAGGGCACGTGTGGCGCGACGCAGATCGTCCTTCCGTTGGAGAAAGTTTTCCATTGGACCGGTTGTTAACATTGGCAGTGGCCGAGGAATATACGTCGGGTGACAAGCCATATCCGCTGCAATGTGAGCGGGGAGCGTATTCCGCCTAACCCACACCAGCCTGAGAGGGTACGTGTCTAGAGGGCCTGAGAGGGTACGTGTCTAGAGGGTACGTGTCTAGAGAGAGAGAGACAAAACATTTTAATGAGCTCAAATGTGAGAGTGGAACCCTAGTCCGGGAATCCATGCGTTGCCCTCGCCGTCTTGGCCCGTGTCACCAGGAGAGTCTGGTCCTCCGGTTGACAGCTGGTCAACAGTGTCTCCCACAGCTCAGGAAAGGAACAGGTGGAGAGGGGTGGTAGGGCTGGGTTGTGAGCGCATTCCACAATTATATGCTGGAGGGTACCTAGCTGTGGACAAAACTTGCATAGCGCGGAGTACTGTGTGGGAAACAATAAATTCATTCGAACCGGGTGAACGTACGTGCCTGCTTCTAATTGTCGGTGTGTTATTTCCTGAGTTTTGCTGAGGGATGGGTGAGGGCACGGGAATTTTTGTCTGGTGGTCCGGTAAAATTGGGTAATTTCCTGATAGGTGAGAAGTGGCGTCGGAGCTGCGGTGACCTCTGGGGCTCGGTGGGCCAGTTCGCGAGCCTGTTGGTGGGCGAAGTTGTTGCCCGTTACGGAGGCATGGGCAGGTGTCCAAACGATCGCCACTCGGTGAGAGGGGCGGTATCGCTGAAGTAACCGCCGGGTCGTTGGTGCAACCCTCCCTGAAAGCAAACTGCGGCAGGCTGCTTGAGAGTCAGTGATGATGACTCTGCTGGAACATTGGATGAGGGCTAAGGCAATGGCGAGTTCTTCGGCGTCTCGTGGGGATGTCGTACGGATGGATGCGCATGAAGTTAAATGGCTTCTGGTTGTTGTCACTGCAACCATGGTTTGGTTGTCAGCGTAGCTCGCCGCATCGGTGTAGGACACGTCAGAGCGATTGCCATATAAGCGTTCGTGGGCTTGGCTGCGGGCGGTCCTGCGCTCGGGGTGGAGGTCGGGGTTCATATTCTTTTGTAGGGGTCGTATAGAGATATGTTTACGCCACTCGTCTGACAAAGGGACCAGGTGGGTTTGTTCTGCACAGGGCCAGTTGATGCATTGCAGAACAAAGCGGCCTGCTGGAGTGTGTGTCAGACGGAGGCGCTGGCTTGCGAGATGACCTTCAATGAGTTCCTCAATAGTGTTGTGAAGACCCATTTCAAGAAGCTTGGTTGTCGATGTACTCATAGGGAGCCCGAGTGCTTGTTTAAATGCCTTCCGAATGATCCTGTTTAGTGCTTCAATGTCGGATTTGGTTAGGGCCATGTATGGAGCGACATGGGTGAGGCGAGAAATGACTAGTAGTGTGTGGACGTCCCTTGAAATAGTACAATTACTCGATACTTTGCGTAAATCCCGTATCGCCGCGGTGGAGTCCGTATAAAGATATAGGATGGCACCCACGGGGGCGCGCTGTAGGGCCGGTGTTAGTGCCTTTGGGTCATCCCGGATGGCTGTGAGCTCCGCCAGTAGAGAGTGCAGGGTGCGGATGGTTTGGTGAGAGGCGTCAGGATAAACGGGACACTGTATCGCAGTAGACAAAATGCCATCCTGGGCACCAGCGTCCACGAACGCCTCTATTGCCTCGTACTGGGTCGCAGTCGTCAGCAGTGATCCTTTCGCACATGCTCTTCCGGTAGTTCGAGTGTGCAGTCTAGTCAGTGGTCGGTTGTCGGTCACCTGGTGATACCGCCACGGCGGCCTGGTGACAGGGCGATCTGATGAAGCAAGTAGGGAACAGCCCATATAGCTAGCCAAGGCCGCTGCTTCCGCAACAAAAGCACGTTTGTGTATGCGTGCTGAGCGACGTGTTTGGACGAGTTCGTCAGGCGTGTTCAGCTGAGCCTCAGCTTGGAGTGATGGTATCGGGATGTTTGGTGCGTGTAGTGGCTCTGTTGATAGCCTCAAGTCGGGCCCACTCCTTCTGAGTCATGTACTGAAATTGGGCCTGATAAACCAGTCGAGGCTGCAGTACTGACCTCACCAGGAGGCGAGCCATCTTAGAGCAAGAAGCACCAGACTTCTGTGAGGTGCGTCGAATCAGGTGAAGCAACTGTCCTGCTTTTTGTCGGGCAGATTCAAGCCACATGGCAGCCGACCCAGACGCAGAAATTTCCAAACCTAGCACGCGAAGAGAGGCGGCGGTGCGTACGGTTTGGCCGGACAGTTGCAGTATAAGGGGAGAAATCGCTAGTTTGCGACGGCGCCAAGCGCTTGCCACAGGCAGAACGGCTGTTTTGTCCGCTGAAAGTGTCAGTCCAGCGTATTGATGTCTGCGTGTCTCTCAAGGCCTGTTGAAGGCACACATTTTGGTGATGCAGGTCTGGGTGGATGGTCCATACCGTTATGTCGTCCCCGTAGATGAGGAAATGCAGGTCGGGTATGGAGCCCAGAGGCCAGGCAAGCGGCAACATCATAATATTAAAGAGGACGGGTGAAATAACGGACCCCTGAGGTACTCCGCGATCTGGTGTGAAGTGGCCGCAGCTTGCCCCGCTGATTCGTACAGAGAAGGATCTTCCAGTAAGAAAGGTCTCCATGAAAGCGCACACTTTGGAAGACAAAGACCTCAGAGTTTCCAGGATTGCCCCATGGCTGACGTTCTCATAGGCCTTGTGGATGTCCATAGCAAGGACTGTCCGCACTTTGTGTGAACGACCTCCCTGTAGCACCATTGACGACAAACGGCCCAGCCCATCCTCTGTACCCAGACGAGGTCTAAACCCGATCTGGGCTGGGTGGTACCATTGGAAGGTGTCCAACCACCATTGAAGGCGGGCTGCCAGCATGCGCTCCAAAAGCTTGCAAAGCGTGGACGTCAAGGCGATTGGGCGCAAGTTGGGAAGATGGTCGGGTGACTTCCCTGGCTTCGGTATAGGCACAATGTCTGCGTGAAGCCACGACTCTGGTATTTGGGCAGAGAGCCAAACCTCGTTGATGTAGTTGAGGAGATGGCAAAGCACTGGCTCATCGAGGTTCTTGTACACCTCATATGTCATGCCGTCCGGTCCCGGAGTCAGTTAAATTTCGCCTCTCCATCTTCTTGGCGAACTGATGGAGACGAAATAGTGATGTTCTTTTGATGCGCGAGCCGAGAGGACTATCTCGACTCGCTCCGATGACCGACGACCGATGCTTGGAGCGGGTGAGGGACGAGGACTGCCTTCCTTGCTAGATATTAGGTTTATTTACATTATTTACAAAACTCCAACTTTACATCAGGTCAGAGTGACGGTTACATTGTCACTCTGACAGCAGCAGCCTGTTCGGCCGAGATCTATACTAAACTAGATCCCCTCTCGACCGACCTTCGACAAAACCCAACACTCCGGTTTTGATACGAAAAACCCCGCCTCCAAGAAGGGGGCGTACAAGAAAGAGAGAAAAACCCTTTAAACAATTAATAGAAACCCATTGACTGGCCACAGGAACCAGCCAACCACACATGTGTCCCCACCTGCGGTCACGTGACCCAACTCCCTCTCTTATGCACTCAAAGTGCGTTTCCTACGCACGCTGTTACACCCGGCCAGAAAATACAGGACATCTGCGGCCTAAAGTGAACCATCCATTACGTTCAGCGGGCGGCATCTGCACAAACAACAGCCAAGCCGAGGGCCCGGAGCGGTCCTCGCGCGGCTGACCTCCCTCCGCGCGACGCCTCACACGACGTCGTGCGTCTGCGCGCGCGGCGGTACAATGAGGGTTGCTAATTCCCTCCCAGACTAAAGGGGCGCCGCCGGCCACCTGAACAGACCACGGGGAGAGACGCTGCCAGCCGAGGCGACTATGGTCGAGGCGAACGACCCGTCGACGAAGAGCGCCCGCCGCCGGAGTCGAAGATCTTCCAAACTTACACCGCGCGCGCTTTCAACACTAAGAGATACGATCATCTGGCCTCCCGTCAGCTTGTTATGCCGAATGACCCAGCCACCTCCGGCGCGACAGAGGTACTCAGGCTAAGCACCCCCGTCCTTTGACACACAAAAGGACGGGCACAACACACGCTCTCCGCGGCTCCGAACTTGGCGTCCGTGCGGCTACATGAAAGGGACACGGGAAAGTAGCTACCAGCGGAGGCGATGCCAATACATGGGCGACAGGCGGCCTTCATTAATTACATGCGGAGCCCGAACTTAACACCTCCGCACTAAGAATGTTGTCCGTACACTAGCTGTACGTACAACATTAACTCTCACTGCACGTTATGTCTTACTGCAGAGCAAGAACTAAACAAAACGCGCTCAAGCCGTTACGCGAGTACACTACAAAATACAATACAATACAACAATAAAAAAAATTAACCCGGTACACACCAACCCAACCAGCACAACGCGCCGGCCAACTGCACCAAAAAAAAAAACGGATACAACACGGCATACTCAGTGCCTTGGCCTAGCCATGGCTTGCGCAACATCAAACAATAAACAAAAGTGCTCAACTACAGGGCCCGTGAGAACAAACTCGTGGCACCCTCTACCATTATAGGCAACCAACCCTACGAAGGGTGTAAATTTTCAAACTTGACAACAAAATTCAGCAGAAAGTTCAGCGTTTCTTCACGCACTCGCGGACGCCGATTCTTTCAGAATGCGACCCAGATTGTTCGTCCCGGTTGCAGTTCACTTGCTGTCCACATGCGATGTACTGAAAGTTCGCTTTTCAGTACTTCAGACACTAGTTCGCACACAAGCGCCACAAGAGGGCCCCACTTGCACATTCCATGGCCCACCATGACCGCATGCCAACGAGTGCAAATAACGAGACACTCGCCTTTGTGCCCAGGGGTAAACTCCCCACCACGCTGTAACAGCGGCTCGGCTCTACTTCTCAAGGAGACAGCGTTAAAACCGCCAAACCACGCTGCTCGCAAATTACACGCCTTACGACAGCTGAACGCAACCAACAAATGCACAAACACACACAAAAAAAAACTGACAAGGGGGAGAACGACAGTAAAGGTAACTAACAATAACGCTCGTCTGGGCGAACCCTACACATAAAAAAACAACAGGAAAAAACGCAAAACGCTAATAGCTAAGTGTGCGGCAAACAACGCTGAACCGTCCCTGTCTCGCACTGAATACTATTCAGCGCATACACCTCCTTCCACGGTGGCACACACCGACCGTCGCACGGAAGCTGATTCCGTTTTGTGCGCCACCAGCTGATTCTACACGAACCCTGGTTTGGCTCGCGGTGTCCTCTGCTCCTGGGAGAAAAGGAACACCCTACTCGGCGGTAGCGCGTACGACGATGTCGCACCTGCGCCGCCACACCTGCCCCCGCGTCCCGCGTTCTCGGGCCCGTCGGAATGGGCCTACGCGCAAGACGCCGCGGGCCGCTTGCACATTCCTGCTTTGCGCACGGAAGCTCAACGATTAGGCGCGCCGTTCCGCTGCCCTTGCATGACCCCTGCGCTTCCTCTGCCTCCTCCGAGATGAGAATGCTTTCTGCAGCTTCGCTCGATCTCGGAATTAGCTCATCCACGAGGGGCTCCTCGCGGTCAACCGCGGACTCTATGTCGGCGCATGGGGCGGTGCTACTCTCGACATTTTCCTGCGTGGCCACGGCAACACTGCCCGTCGCCACCGGAAGAAGTGCTGCAGCTAAGACTTCCGTCTCGCGAGATTCTATGATCTCATCTGTAGCAGTGGGGACGCTAACGTGTTGCACCACAACTGGGGTGGCTTCGGCCACCTCCACTACATTCCCACTCTCCTCATCCCGTGGCACTCGAAGCGCCCACGAGGGAACAAAAACTGTGAGAACATTGGTATCACCCCCGAGTTTACCAATCCTGCGGAGCTTCGCTTTTTCGTAAGCGATCTCCGCTCTCCCTTGGGCTAATTGAGCGCTAAGCTCCTCAGCCGTCCACACGGACGGGCTACCCGCGCCCCCGCTACCCGCTAGCCTTGCTTTTTCCAAAGCGTGCTGGGCATTTTTGAGAGCTATCTCCGCTCTCAACTCCTCAATCTCGAGCACAATGGCACTAACCTTTCGGTCGGTGCCGCGGCATCCCGTTAGCATAGTGGCCATGGTGAACCCGGAGAAAGTAAGTCAGGGCCCACCTGTGCCCGCTCCGGGTTCGGCCGGGTCGCAGTGTCGCTGGTGCAGCAGCTCGTGGACCCGATGCGCCACTCTCGCCGCTGGGATGGGGCCGTGCGCCCTGGGCCAGAGCCCACGAGGCCTCCCGCTGAGGTGTCGTCCCGTTGAACCGCGGCTTACGCCGCCCTGGGCCGAAGCCCACGAGGCCTCCCGCTGAGGTGTCGCCCCGTTGAACCGCGGCTTACGCCGCCCTGGGCCGAAGCCCACGAGGCCTCCCGCTGAGGTGTCGCTCCGTTAAACCGCGGCTTACGCCGCCCTGGGCCAGAGCCCACGAGGCCTCCCGCTGAGGTGTCGCCCCGTTGAACCGCGGCTTACGTCGCCCTGGGCCGAAGCCCAGGAGGCCTTCCGCTGAGGTGTCGCCCCGTTGAACCGCGGCTTACGCCGCCTTGGGCCAGAGCCCACGAGGCCTCCCGCTGAGGTGTCGCCCCGTTGAACCGCGGCTTACGCCGCCCTGGGCCGAAGCCCACGAGGCCTCCCGCTGAGGTGTCGCCCCGTTGCCGTTGAATCGCGGCTGCTGCCGCACTGAGCCGAAACTCACGAGGCCTCCCGCTGAGGTGTCGCCCCGTCGATGCTTGGAGTTGGGCTCGTTGTTGGTCGGAGCCGAACCTTGCGTTGAAGGAGTCTCTTCGCAATGCCCCACCAGCTCCAGCCGATGGTCGTGGTCATCCTGCCGACTGCGCCAGTTAAATTTCGCCTCTCCATTTTTCTTGGCGAACTGATGGAGACGAAATAGTGATGTTCTTTTGATGCGCGAGCCGAGAGGACTATCTCGAATCGCTCCGATGACCGACGACCGATGCTTGTAGCGGGTGAGGGACGAGGACTGCCTTCCTTGCTAGATATTAGGTTTATTTACATTATTTACAAAACTCCAACTTTACATCAGGTCAGAGTGACGGTTACATTGTCACTCTGACAGCAGCAGCCTGTTCGGCCGAGATCTATACTAAACTAGGTCCCTTTCTCAACCGACCTTCGACAAAACCCAACACTCCGGTTTTGATACGAAAAACCCCGCCTCCAAGAAGGGGGCGTACAAGAAAGAGAGAAAAACCCTTTACACAATAATTAGAGACCCATTGATTGGCCACAGGAACAAGCCAATCACGCATGTGTCCCCACCTGCGGTCAGGTGACCCAACTCTCTCTCTTATGCACTCAAAGTGCGTTTCCTACGCACGCTGTTACACCCGGCCAGAAAATACAGGACATCTGCGGCCTAAAGTGAACCATCCATTACGTTCAGCGGGCGGCATCTGCACAAACAACAGCCAAGCCGAGGGCCCGGAGCGGTCCTCGCGCGGCTGACCTCCCTCCGCGCGACGCCTCCCACGACGTCGTGCGTCTGCGCGCGCGGCGGGACAATGAGGGTTGCTAATTCCCTCCCAGACTAAAGGGGCGCCGCCGGCCACCTGAACAGACCACGGGGAGAGACGCTGCCAACCGAGGCGACTATCGTCGAGGCGAACGACCCGTCGACGAAGAGCGCCCGCCGCCGGAGTCGAAGATTTTCCAAACTTACACCGCGCGCGCTTTCAACACTAAGAGATACGATCATCTGGCCTCCCGTCAGCTTGTTATGCCGAATGACCCAGCCACCTCCGGCGCGACAGAGGTACTCAGGCTAAGCACCCCCGTCCTTTGACACACAAAAGGACGGGCACAACACACGCTCTCCGCGGCTCCGAACTTGGCGTCCGTGCGGCTACATGAAAGGGACACGGGAAAGTAGCTACCAGCGGAGGCGACGCCAATACATGGGCCACAGGCGGCCTTCATTAATTACATGCGGAGCCCGAACTTTTTGGCCTTGGCTGTAGCCATAAATACGCAGGCATAATTATTGAATGACAATATTGTTGGGTGTCGAGTTAACAATTTTCGAGTGCTTTCTATAGTGTGACAATGTTCCATTACAAAAAAGAGTATATGCGCTAGGGCTCAATCGAATATTCACTAAAGTCTCGGATCTAGGTCGGTTCTAGCAGAGGAGCTGACAACGGCAAGCTGGCAGCCACCTCGCGGAGAGGCGGGGTTGGTTACAACGCCACTCGCGGCGGCATGTACGTAGTCGAAGCCGACCCATGGAGGTGTTTATCGGTGCGTATATGTAGGGTGGCAGTGTACTGCAGTGATGTTGTTTCGGCGTGCCGCAGTGCGGTGTTGTAGGATAGCTGTTGTGTTTAAATAATTGCAATGATGTTGCTAATGTTGTCTGGAAAGAATACAACTATTTAGGGATTACTGCGTCACTTTCACTTGCAGACGGCAGATGATGAAATCTCTCTTAACACAGCAGTTAACCATATTCATTCCTGATGCAACAATCGGGCATGGTGCTATATTTTGATATGTCAGTTTTTCTCCGATCTTCTAACAAGAAAATTCCATTTCAGTTTTCCTATTCGACACAGAGCAAATTCTCAAAAGAAGTAAATCAGTATAAATACCCGGGCTTAACCATAACAAATAACTTGATTTGGAATAAACACTTTGCCGATGTTTCGTCCTCAGATTTCCGAAAACTGTGTCTTCTAAGGCATAAGCTCAAAGGCACCGTTCACATGTGAAAGTAGTAGCGTATAGCACTTGAATACAGCCATAGCTAAGATATGCTTGTATCGTTCGGGTCCCGCATACTAAAGCTAACAATTACTCCTTTGAAACAATTCAAAGACCAGAAGTGCGTTTCATTTCCTTTCTCTTTGATCACGGTGTGCCAGTTTCGAAGCTAATGCAAGACGATCAAGATTTCTTTCCTCTCGCAAACTGTGACAGTATGGAACTACTTTTCTTCTCATTGTCTGCAGATGTTCGATCTCCATGCGTTCGATTCGCCTATCCAGGCAAATGTTTAATTACTTCCTGTTTTGACCTCTCCCACAGATTGTCTTTCGGATGGTTTAATTTGAATAATTGTTTTTCCGCTCTCCTCTTACTCAAAGGTATTTTTCTACTTGAGGCGTGTTATACACGTATTGATTCTTCCCACCGTGTGGAAAGGACCTCCCCAGTATACTTACTCGCTGAGAAAAGGTTCTGCTGCGCAGCTTTCACGTTGGATACTTTTTGATAGTTCATAAACAAGCAATTTAATTCATAAACAAGAAATTCATTTCATACCCATTACACCAATACGTGTGGTGTATTAGACCTCATGGCACGCCACGAGACTATATCATTATCCATAGCAGTCAAACGATGTCATAAGGGATTATATTCACAGTGACAAGATTCTTGCGCACATCCCCTAAAAAAGCAGTTAAATATCGTTAATTTGATACATATGATGCGTTATGTAACAAACCTCATGGTAAGTCACTTGACTAATTGGTGATTCCTGGGAGTCATGCAACACCGTAAGAAGCCATGTTAAAATGAAAAGATTCTTTTTCACACCAGTTAAAGAATCTTCGGCGCAAGGGAATCAGAAAACAATGTGTCCGGTTATCAAGGGTGCCAAAGAACTGACTTCCGCATGAGCCGTGATCGTGGAGCGAGCTCCCGCTGGCTGCGCTCAAAACGCGCTTCGTTCTCTTTATATTACACACTCCCGCAGCCCTCAAGATCAGCAGGGGCTTGCTTCAAAATGACATCCGCTGCACCGGTCACCTAATCTGAAGTCCCGATGCCTGGCGAAGTGATATCCAATGGCGGAGGGTGCGAAATTGCAGAAGTCGCTGCCGGAAAAAAGGTGAAAAAGGCGGCGAAGTTGTCAAAAGGAAGCGTGCGAATTGTCTTGTACAAGGCGTCACAGCTGGAGCTTTGGTGGCAGCTGAGCCGACATCTCGTAAGCGAATCGACGCAAAGAAAGGAAAGAAAGAAAGCACTGGTCGAAACGGACGTCGCTGCGTTGGCTGTCTCAAATGTCGCCCTGTCGCTGCCACTGTGATCTGGTCTTCTGCTGCCAGGCTCGACACCTTCCCGGAGAAAGCTGGATGTTGCACAATGACGTGAGGTGCCTACGTGAACAGTGGCCGCAGACGGCGCGTTTGGCTCTTCTGCAGTGTCGCGCGAGATGGTTAAATTTGCCAGAGCTAAAACAGCAGCTGTCTGCCTGCACACGCATTCGGTTCTCCTCAGCCGTGATTGCTTCTGGGCATTGGCTGAGGACGGGGTGCTTAGTGCTGCAAAGATAACACCTGGGCCACCCTGCAGATGGACATTGGACGCCCAGAGTCATCGCCGTTGGAGGATCGATGTGCGGAGGCGATGTCTGCTGCTTCTCCTGGCCGCGGTGCGTGGATGGAACTGAACGATCGGACGCGCTCTTTTCTCGAATTTCGACCTGGACCTGGAGGAAGTCCAGGATCATTTTAATTTCATTCAACTTGACGGAAGGGGAAGTGTACACCTCTGATACGTCCTGCTGGGCCTCCTTCAGCCTTTGCTAGTACAGGAGGCCCAAGTTGCGCGGCAAGGTCCTTAGCAAAATGCGGTAGAGTACCATGGAGTACTGGTCCACGGATATACCCAAGCCCTCAAACGCGTTTATGCGAAACGTGACTGTTTCGTAGAGGACCCGCAATTTCTCGGTGTCGGCCGAATTCTGCAACGGCTCCAGGGCCAGCAAATTGTCCAGGTTGTCGTCCACGATAACATGTTTCCGCCCAAATCGGTTGGTGAGGATTTTGATGGCGAAGTCGTAGTTGTCGTCGGCCAGTCTGATGCCATCGATCGCGTCCTTGGCGGGACCGGTCAAGTACGAAAGCAGGTACTTCAACTTGTGGGAAACCGTGGGAAGACACAAGTGCAAGGCCCTACTACCCCGTGAACCGTACGTGGGTAACTCCAATGAAGAAATGGATGCTCCATTCACTATAGCTGAAAACGGAATACTACACCAGGGAAGGACAAGATTAAAAACAAGCTGCTACAAAATGTGGACACAACGGCGTTAGAGGCTCAATTAGAATATATTAACGAACATTTGATTGCCGGAAAACACCTGGAAACACGCCGACATCACACTGATACCAAACCCAATAAGCCACTAGCCCCAGCAAATCTGCTACCCATTTCCCTCGCATCTTGTGTTGTCAAGTTATTGGAACACATGGTACAAACTCGCCTTCCCCGTATATCGAAGATAATGAGCCTTTCCCAACAAAAATATACAGATTCCGCCCTCATCTATCCACACAAGATATCCTGATGCAACGTAAAGAAGAAATCATATACAGGCTTTCCAATTCACACAAAAGATGCATACTAGCTTTGGATATCAAAGGAGCCTTCGATAACGTTAACCACAAAGCCATTCTTCGTGGACTAGCATCAATGAACTGTGGACATAGGCTATATAACTATGATGCGGTCTTCCTGACAAGGCGCATGGCAACCATCGGAATAGGCCACCTCCGTTCAAGAACACTTAAAACAATACCAAAGGGCACTCACAAGGTTCGGTGATATCACCGCTCCTATTAAATATGTTAATGAAAGATCTCCCTCGGATACTCAATGACATCCTGCATCTACGGCATGCGCTTCACGCGCATGGACAACTTGACCCTTTGGACCCCACACGGGATCAATTGGGGAGCAACAAGACGCCCTATAATTACTGATCGACAAGGCACACACACCTTCGAGCCCGCGGCCTCCAATGCGCCCCACAGAAGTCATCGCTGCTTACTCTAATATCTGTAAAAGCTACGAAGAGGAAGAAAATCATCCCTGAGCCCGAGCTCACAATACAGGGCAAAGTCGCCCTTGTTCAAGGACATACCTCACAGTGAAAAATTCCGTGAATTTTGCTTGCTGCTGCTGCACGGCCCCTGAATTCACAAAAGTAACTAAGTATTACTTTAGCTTTCAAACACTTTTCGGTGCCTAAATGCGTTTTAAGAACCAAACTTATGCTTAAGGATGCCTTTGCGTGGACGTAATGATTTTTCTACAGTCAAAATTGTTGAAGGGATGCTAGCTGGTACACTGTATACCGGGCGGTAGCGTTCTTCTTTCTCGCCGGCGGAGACGGCATTTAAAATGGCGAGCTTGTCTTGAAAAGGAAAATATTTTCTTATTAAGGCAGCAGAACCACCTACGGACCCATACCAGAGATATCACAAGACAAACGTGACTACATGCCGGCAGGCAGGCCTAGCTCCTAACCAACACCGCACTCAGACGTGGAAACGCACGAGAGATTACGGTGCGGGCAAAATTCGCTAAATTAGTGAATTTTGCCAGACGATGTTTTCAGAGAAAGGGAAAGAAACCTCGACTCATCAGCGTAGCGAATTCGTTACATCTAGGTTAGCCGTCGCAACTCCTTCGTTACATACAGGTCGCGCATGCATGGGCTTCATTGAAGGTGGAAATAGGGCATTGAAAAACTTTGTTAAATCCAGGAATTCCTTACATAGAGGTTCGTTACATCCAGGTTTAACTGAATGGACAATTCCATTTCATTTTGAGGATGATTGAAATTGTGCTTGTAACCAGAGAGCGGGTGCAGTTTCCGGTTCATTAAATTTTACGTTTGAAATTGAGCGTTCCACTTGCTCCTGTTATGGGGAGAGAGATAACTTTACTAATAGAATGTGCCCGTAGCCCGTTATGCCGCGAATGGAGCTGACGACCATCTCTGCGCGTTCCGTCAGTAGTCGCTGCCCTTTTGTGAAGGTATTGACAAAGGGCAACAATAGCCGAAATCGAAGGTCGGCTTAATAAGTGCAACCTTTAGAGCCTAAACCTTTACCACTTTTTTAAACGCCAACATTTACAACGGTATTTCTTCCGACAACTCGACTCTAAATTGGAGCGCGCCTAAACTCGCGAGGCACTTTGAGAGAACTGTTGTTGTCATAGCATATGTTGCCCCAGAGCATGCTCTGCTGATTGGGTGTAAGATTGGAAACGGTATTGTATCAGCTTTGAGTCGCGCCGGTATAACGTTCTGCCTAAAGGGGGATGATAGCTTTTTTCAGGAGCTTCAAGTCACGCCTGACTCTTTACTGCGATTTGAAAAAAGTATGACAGTTGACTACGCTCGAAGTTCGTTCCTTCTTGATTGCCAACATTGTTGATGTGAAGTATAGTGTACCTATCGAAGTACTCCATATGATTTATACATACATACTGAATAGCACGGAGGTCATTTTTTGAATCTATCATCGGTGATTTTAGTATCATTAAAGCTTATTATGGGACAGCAAATTTGGGAACGAAATATAGCTGTAATAAGCTATAGTATCACCAAAACATCTTGCGTACTCCGTGTCTCCGTAAGACTGAAGGAGTATTTGGAACTAAACGTAAGTACTTCATCCGTAAGTGAATCGTTATATTCTTGGCCGGGTAAACAGTATGCATTAGAGATTTCAAGAGAGGATAAAACTGCCGTATCTGGACCGTCGTACACCCCAAATCCCAGGCTGTTTCAGTGGTAAAAGGGAATACAGTAGATTCTTGACAAACGGAAATCGCTTAAACGGAATGAAACGGAAGTTCGTTGGTTTTGCGTTCAGATAGCGTAAAAAACTCTCATTAATAGTAACTGAAATTTCCGCGTCCCCATGTGAACAAAAGCAGAAATGAAACCCATTCGCATGAGAATCAGATTTTTAGGGCTCTGGCTGTTTCCTTTGGTTTTTTTCCATCCCCATGCTTTTTTAGCGTCGTCGGCCTCGTAAGCCTCGTTTCGTCAGTGGTCAGCCGTGCTAGCGCAACGAACGCCACATCGTAGTTCTTGTTCCAGTCGTTCGGTCTCGATTCAAGACACCGAGGTTACAGTGCCCAGGTACTACTACCTGGTTCGTGCCATTGTTGTGCTCTTCTTGCTTCATTACCGCGTTGCCGTCTTCTAAATTCGGTGGTTCGTAAGCACTCGCGAAGTTGAGGCCTCTAGCCTCCGTGAAGATTCAGTTGCAAGGACTCGAACAAAAAGAATTTATGCATTTTGTAGTGCACAATGACTCATTGTTGCCAAATCAACTTCGTGAATGCTGAGCCTAAACCTTTTGTAGTTTTCTTTCTTTCTGAAAAACTATCAGCTACATGCACCTTCCAGTGCTTATAGGTCCATGAAATGGTAGTAAGAGTGTGTACGCACCCAAATTTGCACTTCGACATATCTATCTCAGTAAACGGAACATCTGCTAAACTAAAGTAATTTTTTAGGTCACTTGAAGTTCCGTTTATCGAGAGTCTACTGCACATTATGTGCATCGTCGGGTGCAGCCACACATGACCTGTGTTGAATTTTCACTCAGAAAAAAAGAAATATTTCCTAAAGGAACAGAGAACTTGCTACCAATACATATCGACGGATTGCGACACTGCCAGTGCATGACTACCGGTTATCTGGGTTGCCTCTTACTCTAAAATATTTTTACTGCCCAGCACCGCACAAGACGGTACTATTAGTGAAGGAATAGTACCGTCTAGTGAAGTAAGGAAGTGAAGGAACCATTACTCTGTTGACAGAAACATTGTTGTCTTTCTGGTCCGCAGAAGGCATTTGTATAATATTATGACAGTGACCTTTTCATTCAACGTTGATCCAGAGGGGACAGAAAGCAGTGTAGCCCCTCCGTTATAACTTCGCACTCCTTTGCTGTTACGAAAATGATTCGAATTATCATCGCCCAAGGAGAAGTTAGCATTCACAACCGCTGAAATGATTGATGCATATCATGTAATTGTCAAAGATTATATTGTGTTTGTAGAAAAAGGGCTTACCTAACAACAGGTGGGTTCGGCAAAAGGAAATGCGTTGTGGCAAGTGAAAATAGTAAACTGAGAAATAAAATTGCGAGCGAAACAAGATTCAAATTACCTTTTTATAGTAAATCTTTTTTTGTAAAATGATAAACTTAAGGAAAAACATTTTAAACCATATAAGGTTTTAAGATGTTACCAGGGGCAACCAAACAATTTTGTTTTACCTAGGGTAAAAAATATATAACCTCTCACCATGCCGGTTGTAAAATATTTACAGGATTATCTTCCCCAGAAGTTTCACTCATCCGGATAATATCACACTGTGCCTGCACCAACGGCGCTAACATTTCAGGAAATACGATACCTTGTTTCGTGACCAAGATTTCGGAATACCTAAAATGCTGGAACTCAAATTGTCGCGTTTTTCTCACTAAGACATGTAACGTTGGCAAGCCGCAGCGCAAAATCTTGACCGCGCTATTCGAATTCTTCCAGGACATTGGTGTGTTCACGAAACTGTAGTCGTTCATCCGTCTCACGAACCTTTGAAGTCAATACCCTGAATAAGGATCATATTTTATTTTTTTCTCTACTACTGCTCTCCTTTTCTTCACTACACCTACTACATTTTCCCCTCTCTTTCTTTCCCCGCAGAGTAGCATGCCGGCGAACTGATGTCGGCAAACCTCTCTGCGTTTTCCTCTTTAATAAAGAGTTTCTCTCTCTCTCTCTAAAGTGGAACGCAGCCTACAATGTTGCTAGGCTCATTGGTGGAGTTTCCATAGCACTGGGCATTGTGCTTCTGGGCCACACTAATAAATAGTGCTTATCAATCTTCCTCAAATGAAAATCAATGTCGATGAGCGGTAGCTAGGGAGCGGCACGCAACAGACAAGGACCGCCTGAAGTTCGATGATGCGCGGCGAGTGCTGGAGTGCTGGGCGAAGTGGGCGCTTGTTTATAAGGTTGCCTTCAATTCTACTACGACAGGAAGGAATAAAAAGGACAAGTTTATTTGTGAAGCACTAGCCATGCGCGGGGAAGTTCCTTCTCGCCAGTCCGCGCTCGTGACACTCTGTTCGAATGCAGCAACGTTCCCCCAGTGCTTGCCTGCCGAAGATTTGTGTAATATTATCACGAAGGCAAGGAGGATGCAGTTGTCTTGCAGGAGAAACAAGTTTATTGGAGCGAACTTGTGCTCCCCTAACCACTCAAAAGAATACAGAGGCGGCGAAGCAGCGGTCAACAAAGTGACTTACGCAGGCGAGTATCGTCGAACCGAATGACGCGGCAGCTTGCTCTTTAGGCTTTTATCTTTCGGTGCGAGTTTTTCTAGAACCATCGATTAACAACCAGAACATTGTAGATCACAGAAGATTATTCTGGGCTAGCGGCGTTAGGGCGAAACAGTCTGCTTATCTGAATGTGATAGCCCGTGCGGCATAAAAATAAGGAATGCAAGACGCGCTTTGCTTGGAACGCAGATAACACAGCCGGGCGTGGCCCGGCATTAAAACCAAACAATAAATAAACAAACCCATACATAGTTCGCTGCAATATTATACAGCATGGTGGTGTGGGCATAGTTTTTACAGTGAAGCTCCACAATAGGGGAGTGCTCCACAAATGTCTTTTAGGTGAACAAACATGCATACTGTCCCAATAGCAAAACTAAGCAACTGCTCTTGGTTGCATGACAATAATCCCCATGACCTGAGAGCTGTCAGCGCCCCGTGCCCCGCAAGATGATGGAACAGCGTCGGTGTCAATCGGACGCACGATGGTGTCCTGAGGAAGACACCCGTGTTAGGTCTTGGACACTTAAATGAATATGCACTGCTTCAAGTCAGCTGTTACGCTGGTACCGCGTACGTTTTTTGCTGTTACAAAGAGAGGCAGGGGCTCGATCACGGTGAACATCACGTGATTTATCCTATTTGGTGTTTGTATGACCAATAGCACACAGTTTTGAACCAGTTCGATGCAAACGTATAACATTGTTCTAGTTTCACTGTAGTGCGCCCGAATGACCAATCCGGGCAGCGAGGGTGAAAGCCTGACGAATAACAGGGCTTGATCATTCGGCTCGATTCAAAAGTGTTTTCGTGCACTGGGTCAGCACCCAGTGAAAAAAAAAACATGGATGTCACAATGCGTGGTGTCATAGTTGTATTTCAAAGGCGAAAGCCCCACATTTTACTGTACATGGAATGGAAAGTGCCCTGAGGCGCAGGAAATTGGTTATACAAAAAGCAGGAGCGCGAGCGGGGAAACAGCAACAGCCATACCACAGAAGGTTATTGAGAGGAGGCGGAAGACCTTATAATAGAACATTCTGCACGCCTTGTATACGTCACCGCGTGGGCTCAGGGCTTCATTTGATATATTCGGATTACTACGCACGAGGATAGTCACGGGAGGGCAAGACAAAGAAAGGATGACACGGCGGGATAGCCTAGAGCAGTCAGCTCGCTTGTCTGTGGGCGTAAACACCGTTGTGAGGAAGCGGGCGAAGCATGAAGCTGCGGAAGCAGCCCGACGAGAGCAACACGAAAGTTGAACAGAACGTTCAGCAGCAGATAAGCCGAGAGTCGAACTAGAGTTTTGCCGCACATTCTTAGAAAATACCATGCATCCACGTAATTGTAGCAATTTGCGCGTTTCCTTGCCACTTACCCCTTGACTACGCCTTCTTTAGCATCGCTGTAGTCAAAACAGGCCTGTCTCGAAGAATGAAATTGTCTTCCTTTCTCGATTGCACAATTGACCAGTGCCACAGGAGGAGTGAAACAGCGTAAAAAGAATCGAGTCCTGCGGTTTCACCACGTATCTTTCGAAGATGGTTTCGCTGACGTGCTCCTCTATAATGATTTTCTTTCGGAAGGGGTGCAAGAGCGGCTTGAAGTCTAGTGATGTCGGTGCGATGGGACAACCCACTGATTGTCCGGAGAGTAACTCGATGAAGGTTTTGCAGGGCACGCTTACGGGTGCAGTGAGGCTACAGCCGCGGACGCCGTAAGTGAGGGTTCTAAAGGCTTCTGGCCGGGTCAGAACCTGCGTTGCTTTTTTTGTTCCTCCACATTTGTTACAGAAAGGTGAAATTGTACGTTGTATAAATTTAAATTTTTGCTTAGGTTGTAGTCAATACTTGTGGGCTGTTCTTGTGACCAATAGAGACACCGAGGAGGCGTATTCGATGGAGGGTTGAATTTTTAACTGTGCCACATATGATTATGGACGGTGACTAATACGTGGCAGGATATTTGAAGCCGAATATCGAGAGCGATTGTGTTTTTCCTGGTGCTAGTGCAAGCCTCAAGTTGTAAAACTTTGTCTGAAGGCCGTGGTCTGCGTTTTTTAATTGTGCCTGTATGGTGGTCAAGTTGGTGAGTCGACCGGCTCATACCAAATATTGAAGTCGTTTGCGTGCAGTGTAAACCAGGCGTATTTTGCTCCAGGTGTGGCGCAACTCGTCTCATAGCCAGGTTGAAAAGTACAGAGCCCACGAGTGGGTTCTGTGGGACTGCGCGGTCTTGAGAGAAGGTATGTGGCATCCATCCTTCTACTCTGATACTCTGACGGCTCGAGTTTCAAGAAAATTTAGGACCAATACTGACACACGGTTCCCAGGGAAGGCTGCAGTAGGTGCCTTTAGTATGGCGTTTCGGCTGGCGCAATCAAAGGCTCTGCCGAGATCGATTGCCAGGATGAGACCCGGCGGAGAGCCGAGAAGCTGTTGTGTGGAGCAGATTAATAACACTTAGCAGAATCTTACTTTTCTTCTGACGTAGACAAAGGTCTGCGAAGCTCATAGTGCTTTCACGATGATTGCGAATCGCCGGATTTGGTTTGATCTATTCTCAAAGAAACAACAACAACACCATCATAACTATTATAATTATCATTATCATATACTGACAGAATGCGACAGAGCACCGGAGCGTTGCCTGGGCGCTCCAGGGTCTGACACGGGCCCGCAGTCACCGGGCTTGCCCTGGCTGGTTCGGCCCGACGCCGCGTGACGTTATCGGCTCCAGAGGGCCCCACTGCCGGCCACTGCGTAAAGGTACGACTAGTACGCTCATGGCACGGAGTCGCGCCGCACGCCGTATGCTGACGTCGGTGAACCCTGCAAACCGGTTTTACAGAGTACAGCGCTTTTGCACGCTCCAAAGAAAACGGATCTGAACTTCATCCTTGTCGTGATCGCATAAACCAGTGAGCAATGGCGGGTGTGAAGACCACACTGGTGACGGTTCCCGCCACAGGACAGGCGCCCATGCGCATGACCCCCATTAAGGTGGCTAGTATATCCACTTGTCTCCACCCCAAAGTCCACTGTCGGCAGTAATGGATTTAGATACGCGTCTCCTAGCACGTACTTGAAGTAGCGAGGAAGACCCTACCTGAGAGAGCGCTCGTGTAGGGTGGGTTGCCACGTGACCGCCACTATAGGGACCGGGCGACCATTGTATGGCACCACCGCCACTTCAACGAACAGCCCGCCCATAGCGAAACACTCGTCAGTGGAATGCCGGAACGGTCAGCGTAGTTGTGCATGCCTTCCTGTCGTTGTTCTGCGGCGCGGCTTGCAAAGCGTAGTGTATCACAAGGACGTTTGTCAGATCGAGAAATCTTAAGTAGAGGCGACCTTTACGATAAATGCGATGTGGGTAATTTACGCCCATACTCAGTAATTCAAATAGCAGACGATGCTCAATGCTTCAAGCTGTAAGTACAAGTCCGCTCCCTCGCGCAAATTTTTCATGCCTGCACAAAGTTTGTCGTATCGGGGAATATATTGCAGCTAATTGCTCCTACAAAGCCAGTGTGTGCAGCCAATCCAGGATTGCTGCGGCGCTGGCCTTTGGCACTTAATGACGAAATGACGTCAAGCAAAAGCGGAAGATCAAGTTGCGGGGTACACACTAACTTTTTTACACCCTCTAAGCCAAAAAGGGTGTAGCATAAGTAGAAAAAGGGTATTGGGATGCCTTTACACCCTTTTTCTTGAATTTCAACGCCCTTTTTCTAGCTCTACACCATGTTTATATGAAAAAAAGGGTGTTCATCAATTTCAACACCCTTCGGTTTTCTTGGGGTGTTGAAAGGCTGTGGAAAACGTGTTCAGCTGTTCATTGAATAAGGCCATGCTTGGATGCATAATAGCAGTGAAAGAACAAAACATCCCCTCAGATACTTCTCTACTCACAATAGATTTTCAAACGCAAAATGAAATAATTGCTCGTGTGCTATGATTGCTCGTTTCCATATGCGGTGCATCTCATGCCCCAAGTTTAGCGTGGCACGTTGAACACCAATTTGAAATTTAAAATAAAAAAAAGACTATAGTCGTGTGTCGAAAAGGGTGTTTACCGGCTGCAACACGCTTGGCTTTCTGTAGGGTGTTGAAATGATATGACATTGGTGTTCAGTTGCAAAAAAAGTACAGCGGAGCTGGGGGTCGACCTAGTTTCTCCCGGTGTTGCTAAGTTTTGTTATGCTTGCTGGGCTTTGCAATGTTCTTGCTAAGCTAGGATGACCGCTAAGGGATTTTAACCGCTAAGGGAAGTTTAACCGGATTTTACAAGGCTCTTCCAGTGTGTCCTCCCCCCCCTCCCCCCTCTGCCAGGGGATCAAAGGGGGAAACAAGCTAGGTCGGCCCCCATCTATGCTGTTTCTCCAGCCTTGCACCACTATTGCAAGCTGCACCAATTTTTTTGCCTTTTAGAATCCAAAGAGGCTAGTACCTTTGAAACGGTATAGTAAGAGGTGCGCGTACACATACGCCCCTTGTGCGCACACTCTAACAAGCTCGAAAGCCGACTTCACTGTTACAATATTCTATCTGCGGTGGTGCACCCTTTACAGGTGCCGGAGTTCTTTTTCTTTGTATTTTTGTTTGCTAACGCCACCGAAACTACCTCAAGCTTAAACAGCTTCACTGGTAATAAATTATGCCAATTCACATTGCTTTAAACATCTTGAGGTACAAAAAACACCCCCCAAATTTTTAGCTACCACATGTATATATTTCTGTAGTGTCTGGCCTTTTAATTCGAAAGCATTGTGTCACAGCTCGTGCCTCAACCGTAAGCCACACACACGCAAAAAGTATACAAATGTATAAACAAGAAATAGCAGGAATAAAAATATAAATAGTACAACACAAGTTGCCGGTGGAGCGAAACCATCGGCCGCCCGCAAACCAGCCGAAACGAGGGGAGGGGGAAAAAAAAGACAAAATCCACCTCGCATGAAGTCGCGCACATATAGGTAGAGACGTCACGGTGCTGCGTCCAAGGAGGTTAAAAAATTGCAATTTTTTAACCTCAGTGGCTGCGCCCCTGTTTAGGAAGTGTGGTCAGCCTGGGCCCCTACGGGATATGGTTTGGGAAAACGCATCCGGGGCCGCGGTACTGCGCGCTTATTCGCCGCTCTTACAGGCGTCTGCGACGGCAGCAGCAAATCACCACGGTCCCCTCCGAATATGTCAGGCGCAAGTGAATTGTATTGTCGCCTCGTTTGGACCTGATACTGGCATAGTGAGAGGTTGGTTCGTTTTGCAGCGCAGACAACAAATGCGGCTTTGTTCCGAATATATACGTTGTAGAAAAACATGATTAGGATATGTGATTACCTACTACCTGACCATAACTTGTACCTTTAATAGGATTAGAGGCCACGCGAACCTGTGAAATATATTCCAAGTCAGTGGGTCATAAATTACGTGTCCACTCCCGCCTGATATCAAGGACCGAGGGGAGATAAGGAAACCACGAAAAAATAAATGGTCTGCCAAGCCCGGTAGCAATATAATAGGTCGTACGAGAATAAAAAATCCCAGTGCAGCTTCGGAAATGCTAGAGACAGTCGTCTTAACAGAAGTAAGGTAGGACTGACTAGAACAACTAGATGCGAAGTCCACTGATATTTTCCAAGACAGGGGGGGGGGGAGCGGAGGGGGGAGCTCAACTATCGTTGTGGGCACGTGAGGAGTGAAATCAGGGAATGACCATTTTAGCAATCACACACACACACACACAAGCTGCTCGTTCGCTTTATTTTTTTCGACTTTAAGGAACCGCTGATCACTCGGTGGACACATTTTTTGAAGTATACAGTTAGCTCACAAGCGATAAAAGGTGTTTTTGGGAGGGTGTGGCATCTGATAAGGCCCTCTGATTTCACTTTTGTGCTAGATTCTGCACGCACCCGCCGCGGTGGCTTAATGGCTGAGGCGTTGCGCTGCTGAGCGCGAGGTCACCGGTTCGATTCCCGGCCGCGGCGGCGCTTTTCTGATGGAGGCGAAAGGCAAAAACGCCCGTGCGTACGAGATTTCGGCGCACGTTAAAGATCTCCAGATAGCCAAAATTTACCCGGAGCCCTCCACTACGGCGCACCTTATCGCCTGCGTTATCGCTCTACAATCAGTCTAGATTCTGCAGGCTCCCTGTGTCATATGACGATGTGTCGAAGAAGCGCGGATATAAGCACTGTTTGCGAAGGCTCACATCGTGACAGTACGATCCAGCCGTAAATTCTTTGTGCTGACTCCCGCATGTAATTGTGAATTATCTATCGTATACGTATTGCGCAGAATGTCCACGAAATTTATTCCACATTTGCTTGTTCAGCGTAGTGATCAATACCTGAGATATGAAGCGTATAACTGGCGTGTTGTCAGGTATGAGTGCTCCGCTAGATTACGTAGGCACATGAAACCGATTTACATCGTAGTGTATAGCCGTAGCATGAGCTTCTGAACGAACGCTGCTTACGGAGGTACTGTGAGTAAATTTCAGGGTAGTGGAATGACAACCACCTCCATGCATAGCCGGTTTCGCGCCACCAGCCTGTGACCCACAACAGGCGCTCATGCGAAACGAATGAACCTCGCCAAGATCGCGTCAGAAGCATTTACACTCTCGTAAATACACCACATTTGCGCTAGGCCGTTAGGGGGGATTTCAGTGGCGCCCCAGCAGGCAGCGCTCGAGGCGTACAGCGAGCCGGTGTGCGCGTGGGAAACGTTTGGTTTTCCTCGTAACTGTAATGGTTGTGTGGCGTACTTGTCTGCTCTTTACTTGTACTTTATTTTACTTGTACTTTTATTATACTTGTCTGCGTACTTGCCTGGCCTTGCAACCAATCCCTTATTTAAACACTTTACTCCGTGTTTTACTAATCTGAAATATTCTAAGGTGTTTTTGAAGAATAGTACACGTTACACTGCATTGGCGTAGTCAGATGGGGTGTTTCGCTGTCAGAACCTTCCCCCCTCCTTTAAACTTATGCATGCATAAAAATGACAGATTCTTTGCGCATCCAGCCCTGTCTCCCTTTCTATTATTTTTTTGCCGAGTAGCGTATAACACCACCTGAAATATACTTGTATTTCTGGCTATTCCACTGTCACACTAAGACGCATACGCTGGTTCTCAATCGTTTTCATATTTAATCTCGCAAGGGGGATCATATTTTTTCTTGTTTTGTAATGTGCAAGTGGTAGTTTTTCTTTCCAACGTTTTGATAATTTTGTCGTATATTTTTTTCCTCATGAAGAACGGCTAAGAAAAACCAGTACCTAATACCCCTGCTACACTAGGGTCCAAATGTCATTTGAACCAAATGTCATTTGACTCAAATGGGTTGCTTCGAATGCCATTCAGAATCCGCCTTGCTACACTACAATTTCGATGGCATTTAAAAGCTTTCACAACTGTTCGCTGTGCTGCAGTTGCACTGTTGCTGCTCCGTTCCGTTTTCATACACTAATACAACAATCAAACTTAGGAGCAGTATGAGGCAGTAAAATGATGTCAAATGAGAAGAGACAGGAGTTTTGACTCTAACGCGGTGGCTGTTCGCGTTTTTTTTTTTTTGCAACTGACCCACTGGTTTTGAGAGTATGAAAATTAAATACGTTGATTTCGTATTTTAAGTAAGTAAACAGTGAACAAAGTTCCACGAAAAACAATATTTTGTTTGTTTTACGTACGGAAGTATTATATTTTTTATTGCCGATCGAAGACGCTGCGTCCGAGAGTGCTGGAAATGGCATTTGAAATCTTAAATGTCTCTCTCGGTGCTCATTTGGCCCAAATGTCATTTGAGCCAAATGGCATTTGAAAACCTAGTGTAGCAGCACAACTTGGCATTTCAGTCAAATTACATTTGGTTCAAATGACATTTAGACCAGTGTAGCAGGAGTATAAGATTATGATATCGGGAAACGGCACACATAATTGGTTTCCTTGCTTTCGTTCTCACCTTACCAGCTGGTTTTAAACTTTGTCCCAAATCTAGCACGTTTTACATTACCATTGACGTTGAGCGAGAATGTGGCCTAGTTACTAAAATTGTCGTTACAACTTCCTACAGAAATAACAAGAGACGTTTTCCTATGAGATTTCATAACAAAACCACCTTAAAGTCGGTCATAATCACAAGACAATTTATGGAGGACTTCGCAGAAAATCCCAGGTTATTACTTTGTAAAAAAGGCTTGTTATTTTTGTTTAAAATTTTCTATTATACTACTGCTACAAATAATAAACCACCTCAAAACGTTCATGATTTCGATGATGATGAGTTCGTCTCAGTAGTAACTGCTACTAAACCAATAAATGTCTGTCGTACTACGATAAATTTAACTCTGACTTTTCGTCGTTACTCGTATATCTGATCAGCAATCGTGCACGGCCTCCGAGGTGACGTTATGCAGACCGGCCAAGAGACTTCCGACGCCGAAACGACCTCCGATGGAACCAGCGGCGTCACGAACAGTGCAGGAACAGATGCAGCCGGGGCCGTCAGCGGCTCCCGCAACGCCAAGCCCCCTCCGCTCGGTGACAGCGCTCGGTGATGCGCAGGCCATTCGGCCTACGGCTGCGCCCTTGACAGGGCGTAGTCGACGCATAACCGAGCTGAGCTACGACAACCAGGTGCGTCAACGCGCCGTGGTTAGGAGCCCAATAGGAATAGCAGACCTGTTGTCGCCCCGGTGTTTTCCCTCGAAGGCCTCGCAGTAACATAACTTCGACAACAATTATAGCGGCATTATGAGTAAGAAATGAGGCTCTCTGTTCGTATTTATGCTAGCCTTTCAGACGGAGCCGGCGGTGGTCGACGGAAAGTTGCGAGAAGACAGTTTCTGGACTGCCAATATTATTCCGGTGAATGTTGGGAACGGCTGCGGCTAGTAGCTCTGAGATAAGACTGGGCCTTCGGAGTGTTGACAAATAACGTTCCGCCTTACCGATGCTGTCTGGAAAAGTTTCCAGAATCTCCAACAAACTTGGAACGATTGGATGCAGAGCTTTCTGGGAAATGGAAGTCGCTTGCACCGTAGAGGCGGGCTGAACATCGCTGTTGTTCCATCTTTGTTTTCAGACAAGAACTTCGCCAGACAGCGCATTAAAACATGCGGCATGTAAATACCCTTGGCGAAATTGTATAACGCTGTGGTAGAATTACCTGCGCGGTTCGGGGTATAATCCTGAGCCTTTAAATCACGCATTCTCTGACAGACGCTGTCGAGCCGGCTGACGTTCCTTCGCAGCGAGAACGCCAAGCTCCACCAGGCTCTGGACAAGGAGCGAGTCAAGCTGCGGACGGCGGCCAATGCCAGCACTGCGGGCGCAGGGGCCGACGCCGGCGTCAGTGGCCCCGGGATCGCCCCTGCGCTGTGGAAAGCGGTGGCTTGCCCACCAGCGCCTCTGCCGCGAGATCTGGATCTACGATGGCCGGGAGCCAGCCTGGCGCCAATGCTTCTTCCACGCTGACCGAACAGGTTCGTCCTTGCGAGGCTCCCTTCGAAGCGTATACTCGCTCAGGGCGAAGCACGTGCAACGCCCAAAACAATTACCGCTTTATCAGATGTTCATTAGGACCGAGGCAGTGGATTTTACAAAAGGCACCGAGCATCTCAACTATATTTATTACCGAGAGGATCGGAAGCATGGGCCGTTCCCGCAGAGAACGTGCGATCTGTATAGAGTGGTGATGATGTGCTTTGTTTGGAAACAGAAAGGAAGTGCCAGATGGCTTCTAGGTATGCGGAGCATAGATTCATTTCAATTCATTTCAAGTAGGCAATGTTAACTATGTTTGAACTGATTACCTGCGATGCTCGGAGTACTTTAAACCCTTTTGTAGCATGTAGAATAGTATCAGAATAGTATCAATAATTGTTTTGTTGATGCGGTCATATAATTCTTTGTAAACTTATTCTACTGTACAAGAAGGGATTGGTCGATCATATTAAAATATCAAATGTTAAACCTGGGCAGTATTTAAATATGTGCGTGTTTGGTGCGGGGACACAGAGGCGGCGCTTTTGAGCTACATGTGATAGAAAAATGTATAGTGAGTAACGCGATTTCATCGGTGTTTAAGTGAGCAAAGACGACCTAGTAGGCGAGCTAAGCGTGGCGTAATTCACAAGGTCTAATCGAATCCACGTGCAGCGAGGATGTAAAACGAGTTCGCCCCAGCGCTGCACCGTTTTGTTGAGGAGATAATTGATTAAAAAAGCAGGGGACATGCTCTTACGTGTCGTACGACCCGGGGCAGTTACATTGGAGTTTTGGGTCGGTCGATTGTGCCAGCCTCGCTGCTGTTAAAATGCTTTCGAAGCTAGCACGACCACGCCTGCAGCTGGCCGAATGCCCCCTCCTTTCTGGTAGCGCTCCCATACCACCTCTTCGGCTACCACCAGGCAAAATTTGCGCCTCAAAAAACCGTCTCTGTCGCTGTAAATCCCACTACTGCTTCCAGCAATGTCGTCACTGTGATAACATGCACCTTACAAGTGCCAGAGTGTGTGGTCGATTTTCTAGTCCTTTCTTAGTCAGAAGTAGAGCCATGTTAGAGAGTATATCAACCGATTTTGGCCTTTCTCCTCACTCACCACGCAGTATGTACGCTAATACGATGTGTACTGTTTTAGAGCTAAAGCTTTACTACTCCACGTCCCGTAATGTCATCGTGTAGGACCTCGATCTGCCGAAGCGCCCGTGTCGACATCACGACGTCACGACACATGATCCGCTGTGGAACAGCGTCGCAGTAGCGCTCGCTCGGAGCCATGCCGCTAGGATACCACGTGACTACGCGAGATTTAACGGCTGCTTCGCCGGCGACTGATCACTCAGTCTTGCAATGAAGTGTGCGCCGCACCCGCCACGGTGGCTCAGTGGCTAAGGCGTTGCGCTGCTGAGCACGAGGTCGCGGGTTCGATTCCCGGCCGCGGCGGCCGCTTTTCTGATGGAGACGAAAAGCAAAAACGCCCGTGTGTACGAGATTTCGGCGCACGTTAAAGATCCCCAAGTGGTCAAAATTAATCCGGAGCCCTCCACTACGGCGCGCCTCATCGCCTGCGTTGCGTCGGCGCGTTAAACCTCACAATCAATCAATCAATCGAAGTGTGTGCCGCGTGGGCCGTGTGCTCCAGTAGCCCAAGGTTCATGAAACACTGTGTGCACAGTTTATGCAAAACAAAGATAACGATAGTTTGCGGTCGTGATAACGAGGCTTATAAGGGCTAACATTGAACAGTTTTTCGGAAAATGCACTTACACACTCTTGTCAAACCCGCGAGCAGGAAACCTGGCCTCTGCCCACAGCCCACCCCGGCCGGTCGAGCCTGCTAGTGGACGTGATGACACCGTCCACGTCGTCCGCCTCACTAGAAGCCATCCTCGTTCCCTGGAGGCGCCTTTCTTCCCCGCCCCCGCTGCTCCCGTTGTCTCCGCAGCAGCCCACCGTGGCCATGATGTCTCCGCCGCCTCCGCCACCACTGCCTCTGGCGCCATCAGCGACGCCATCCGCGCCTGTCTTGTGTCTCAGCCGGGGAGCGCGGTCGACAGCTTCTCTCCAGGTGAAGCGAGCTCTTCACTAGAGGGACCATCTTCTTTTGAACTACTCACAACCCTTCCAGGTTTAACTAAAATGCTTTGGCTCATGCGGAATTTCTTTAAGCCATTTAGGTGTTTCCTAAATTCGACGATTCGCTTCGGAAATCAATTGTTGCACTTGTCGTTATAATCCGGTGGGCCGGGCTTAACATTTTACATAGGGCGCGACGACCACAAAATTCAACTGTCTGTTGAGATCCGCTTGTTGTAATGTTTAAATGGGAGCGCAATAAACTGGTAGTCGTATTTCGATCTGCGTCCACCTTTGATGCTCAACCCGCTTCCTATTTTTCAATGAGTGACTTCTGCCCTTAATGATATGCCCTTCGTAAATGGCAGCCTACGCCCCTGAAGGCGTAACAAGGTGCACGAACCGTGCATTCCTGTTTCCACGTCATGTCCCGCTAGCGCAGCCTATTATAAATGAGGCGCTCATTGCAGTGATAGCTGCAAGACATAACAATTACCATATTGGCGGTAATCCATCACCTTATGTTACTTTGATTTTAATGCAACAGCGACAGTTGGAGTTGCAGCAAATTTTTAGATGCCTCAAGCACGTGTGCTTCACGTGGCAGCGTTCCTGTGCCGTTCATTATTCTGGACTGTAGAGGGCCTACTTCTGGTCTTTTTGCGAAGTTTGGCACTTTGAGGGTTCCTTTAGGTCTTTGGAGACAATTAACAATGGTGACATTTGGCTGCGATCGACTTGAAGAAACATGGGCGACGCTGCTCGACTTCAAGTCAGGTGGATTGCGTCTATAAACAAGCAACCATTCATAGTGGCCGTGTCATCTGAATAGCGCCAGTAACTGTTGCAGTGTCGCCTTGTAGAATTATGGGCTTCCTCGCAGGTTATTGCAGGAGTGATGTAGACAGGTGTCTTCTGAAGGGAAAGGCGTACTTCAGGAACAGCCATCCGAGGATGCAGGACTCTGTTGATTATGCAGAATAGTATCCGGCATTGCTCTTGAAGCGCCTGCTTTATATACATCTTGCCAATGTGCTTATGACGAGATGGACGCCTTCGTCCTGAAAAATGACGTCACAGGGTCTTTCCGCGTCTTTGTCCTCCCTGAGTTTCCCTCCCTCTCCGCTTCTGAAACTCGCAGCTGTTCAAATTTGTCACGGTGTCCCCCATCGCATAGGCAAAGCAACTAATCCGGCGGGAGAAATGTCGTGGTTCACCAAATGTCTAAAATCAAGCTAGTTCTATGCGACTTAAAAAACTACAAAAAATTCTTTAGCTCCAAAAGTGTTACAGAACACCGCTCAGACTAAAGCTGACCTCAATGTCTAGCGTTTTTTAGCGCCTGCCCGATGGAAGGCCCCTGACTGCCTGCAGGGTATCGCTGACTGATGAATCTAAGACTATTATTGTCGAAGGCCAGTGAAGTAAAAAAATGACGCAGCTTGCACTATTGGTGCAAGGCTAGAGAAAAAACTCAGCTAGCTTCTCCCTACACTGACAGTGAATCCCAGGACAGAGGGAACAGCCGGACCACAGCAGTGCAAAGCTGTTTTGGACGGCACTGTACAGCAAAGACCATTAAAGTATGCACAGTTTTTTACTCAACAGCAACCGTCTTCATTCCTTTCGTCGTCGTTTTCCGATGGCACAGCCGAGTAGGGTACATTTAGTAGCGCGTCTTCGCCTCGGTAGGCCTCCACTTCTTCGTCAGCTGATCCGGTGACCTTCATCCACGTGTGGGTTGTGAAGGGATGGCTTGACAGATTCGTTATCGCCGTCTTCGGCGCGACGGACCCGTGGCGCACCGGTCGCTACACGATAAGGGCGAAGGCGGGAGCTCCTCTTGTTGTGTGTGCCCACGCACAGGCCTGGATGACGCCGAGCGGTCACCGCAAGGCGCGGACTCATATTCTCGTGAGGTTTTTGGTCTACGGCGGACAGATTTGTGTCGGCCTTAAGAACTGTACTGTACTATATTCCTACGAAGCTTAATGAATACGATAAAGTTTACACTGCTTTAGGTGCTGTATTATACAATACAGCTGTATATATTGCGAAGGTAGCCCGATTGTTAATGTTCGCGATCATATATCCGCATGGGCACGGGGAGTCCTGTGTTTATTCTAGTGACGCTATTGGATGGCCACCTATAGTTATGAATCGCGAAGGGCTGTGTGCCTACGAAGAGCGACGAAGGAAACAGACAGGCCAGGGTAATATCCGGGGTACTGTGCGAGAAGCTGCCATACAGTCGAACAGGGGGTTTAACATGCTCCGGTGATAGTCGTCGGTGACCGCAATGCGGATGCCCGCAAGCTAAACGCGAAGCTGTCCTTCCACTGCGTGTTACAACAGTTCGAACTAAATACAATGTTCCCCATCAACCCTCCACTGAACACAGGACCACCATAGGCCGTATCCTTTCCTGTATATGCAAAACACCTCTCGGAGTTGTAATATTGTTGCATCCAAACCTGACCAAACGCTGTTCGTCCAGTTAGTGTGGTAGAACTGCGAACTGCCATACTATAATAATTCGCATCAAACTACTATTCTGCATAGCTCATGTACAAAATTAACCCGCCCCCCCCTCCCCCCTACAAAAACTATGGACCCTTTACCCACAAGACGATAATGACACCGACCATGGGGATTATCTGCTTGACGAACGAGAGACGGAATTGTGATCTCCACTGCGTATACAATGAAAATCTCCAGGCCCACTAAATTGTGATATCAAACATGCGCTTTGAAAAAGATTGGCCGTGCATGATGATACTACCCCTCTACTAATTTTTGAAACTTTAAGATGGACATTTCAAAACCAGAAAAGAAACTGTTCGCCCGGTTTTGGCCAGAAAGATTTGTATTGTGGAGGCACATAATGTCGAAGTCCTTCAACTGCTCAACTATCGACGTGTATACATTTAACTTTGGCCAGAATCTCTGTGACGTTGTAACCAAACCAGTCAGAGTAATCGGAGTAATCAGAGAGCTATGGTACTATATACTCTAGTTCAAATGATGAAAATAAAACCATGAAACCTTGCCTAACCCTGTGTGATGTGGTACAGCTTCGCACAGAGAATGGTTCCTCATTACTTTGTCCCTTTTTGTTCCGTGTTCTATAATTCTTCAAGTATAAAATTACATGGCCTCGCCACTATTCTCAGTGGCACTCAGCACTCTTTCGGTATAGACGATTTTGAATATTGGTTTCGCAAATGCACCTAGCCTAGCCCGAAAGCGCTCAATGAATTGCTGCGTGTCCAATTTTTCTAGGACGCATCCGATGGCCCATTCTTCGCGTTCACGGACATCTTCGAAGATGACTCCACGGAAGAATCGATCAGCGTCAACGCTCCCGGCTCCAGAAACGGTACCGAACCAACAGGGCGCTGAGTTACTCTTCGATACGTGCGAATAAGTATTCTTGTTAGGATTTTAACTTATTCTTTGGGGGGGGGGGGGTTATAACCGCAAAGAAGAGTACACTGGAGTGAATGATGAGTCTAGAATGTCGGTGCAACACCGCTGACCTACTCGCCATCAACACCCTAATGCTGCTACAGCACCAGCACTACCGTAGCCGGGGCACTCGCTATGGATGTCGCTGATCTTGATTCGGAATGAAGGGCTCGCTGAATAAACAGAGATAAGAAGAACGACAAGAGGTTGTAGGTGGAAGTTGTTTTGTCGGTAAACAGGATTCTCAAAATCCCGAAAAAAGGGGAGGACAACATACTTCTCTGGTTGGACCCGAACCCACGCGTTTCGAATTACCTGTGAGAAGTTTAACAATTAATTGAACCTGAAGGCTATTTCCTCCCCCTCGTTTCGTTTTCTTGTGAATGTATGCGAATGAAACTATCCTACGCGAATTGACGGTAGCCAGCGCCGCTCCGACTACTTATGACCAGCCGCTTGCATATAGCGATTGCCACTCTTGTAGCAGTCTTGGTGTCACAGATAGTCTAAGAGGATTGCCCGCCAGTATACCCCTCCTGACTTATCGTAGAGCCAGGTTTTTCATCTGAATAATCTGCTTTGTAATTTCTTAGCTTTTCAAATTGTTTATTTTTAGGTTTAGACGTTGCGGGTGCTTTATTGTTAAATACCCTAACAAACCACTCCAAAGGGTCATAGGTAGAACCCGATGTGTTGCCAATATATACTTCTCTAGCTTTCATTTCTTCCGCATTACCCGGTCCTGACCAACCACAGAACTTCTAGCTCTTGAGCGTGAAACGCATGGAGCGTTTTCTGCTCGAGAAAACGCGATGCGCACGCCACAGGCGCGCTGACGCTGCCACGGAGCCACGCGCAGGCTGCGCGCGGGGCGGCAGGCGGCGGAAACATGGCGGCGGCTTCGGCCGCGAAGTGGCGTCGGGCGCCCGAGCGACCGCTTCTGAGCGTTCTCTAAAATGCCGCTCAAGACACGCACGAAGTTGCTTGAGCGGTAAAGGAGCTTATAATGTGGGTGAAAACGGTACTATAAAACATCATCCGCGCCGCTAGTGAAAGCGCCCATTCAATATCTGCTTGATTGGTAAGCCTAAATATCCCTGGCGTAGCCAGCTGGCTGTCTCGAGCGCTTTTGAAACCGCCGCTATGAGGCGCGCGCCTCCCAATTGGCGCAAGTCGCCAGGCTCTTCCCACTGCCGCGCGCGACGCGCGTCAAAATCTAGCCAAGGAAGATGCTGCCGCGGGGGCGGAATCGTGGACGCGGACTTCGAAAAAATGCACGCGCAACGCCGACGCGCACGAATCGCGAGAAAAAGCGCTCCATGCGGTTCACGCCCGTTCGCGCCGCGATAATGTCGCGACTCCAAGACGACCCTAGCGGTGTTCCGTCTGGACCACGTCATAGACGCGGCGCCCACGGAGCAGCATCGTGCTGCTCACACCATGCTGCTCGCACGTGAACGCGCTGCGTTCACGTTTGTTAACTTACGCATGGTCATCAGCTCTCAACCCAAGCATTTCTACGTGGGATAAACGCCATCATAAAATCCTACGTGCCGCCCAAGGTGTTATCGAACGGGGCATCGCAGCCAACGTCCCGAAATTTTCGAAGAGGGTGGTGCAAAAAAGCGGCGCTTTGGGATGCATCGCGTTGACGCAATAATGTCCGTTAACTAAGAAAAAAACCCCAATCCACGGACTTCATACAGTAGAAACACTCTAAATTTCAACCATTACTTGCGGGAGTAAGAAGTAATAAGTCAGGCTCCATGAAATAGAAAATGATCTGGTAATAATACCGATAGAAAGGGAAAAAGAGAGGGAATGTGTGTATTTGCGCCCGAGTGCGAGCGTGTTAACCCGAAATTGGTCTTCAGATCTTGTGTTCTTGGGAATTATTTCGACACCGTGTTTGACCCTGACAATTCAAGGCAGAAGCTGCTATAAAAACTGCGGAACGATTTTGCTTTGCGTGGCGTGGTCCCTTCAGTGCGCATTCCGACAACGGCACCTTTACAGCGAAAGACAATTCGAAGCCAATCCAGCCACCTCTGATAATGCAGTTGACATTTGAACCTGCATGTCTGTCGCGGTCCCGTGACCCAGTAATTTCTGTAAAAGGCTCTGCTACTGCTATAGTAAACTCTATTCTGGTCAATTTCCCCGCACGGAGCATTTTGAGTAATCTTCATGACGGTATTGGCGACACCGTGGACCCCAAGCCCCCAAACATAAGCTGTAACCTACGGTGGCGATGTGTTTGTAGGTGGAGGGTAAGAAACTACGAAAGATGGCGCTCGGAGTCATGGTCAAGCTCCGGCTGATGGGCTCTCTGTCTGTTTATCAGGCAGGGGGCTCCTGGACCTCTTCCGCTATCAGGGAAAGGCTGCGAAAGAAAGTACCCCCATTCCGCACTGAAGTATCTTTTCCTCCTTTGCCAACCTTAAGCTTCCCCGAACCGGATAATTATTCTCTATTTCTTATCACGGAATTCCTCAATCTAGCCCACCCTTTTGCAGTGCAGTCAGTCTTCTTGATAGCAAAAGATCTTGAAGCTATAATGGAAACATCGCATAAGGCTAAAAATCAAAGGACTCGCGAAGTCCTTGTCGAGGTAAACGACAAGCAGCAGGCCACAGAGTTCCTAGCTCAAACTCGAACGGTTGATCTGGACATCCGGGTCACACCCCACCGGAGCCTCAACAGCTCGCACGGTGTGATCTCTGAGCCAGATCTGCTGAAAGCAAAGGATGCAGATCTCCTTGGGTGCTTGAAGAATCAGAGTGTCACGGCTTTGAGGCGCATCACCGTCCGCAGAGGCAACAAGGAAATTCCCACCCAGCACATCTTCCTTACGTTTAAGCTCTCGGCACTTTCACAATATATGAATGCAGACTTTATTCGGTGCTCCATCCGTCCTTTCATCCCGAACCCACGGCTCTGTTTTAAGTGCCAGCACTTCGGGCTCGGTATAAGCTCTTGCCCTAGCCGAACAACGTGTGCAAAATGCGCGGCACATCACCTCACTGACAATTGTCCACCCGACACCCTTACTTGTGTGAACTGACGGATACGGCACGCGGCATACTCCTGCACTTGTGAAAAATTTCAACTTGAAAAATATCATTAACATCAGGGTCACATTCCCAGAGGGGCGAAAGAGGTTTGCCACTTTCCCTCTTGTAAGTACGCCGATGCAGCTCGCTAGAGAGCGGAGCGGTGTCTGGTTTCGACGGCGACCCAGGTCAGCGCGGCTGATGTGGTCCCGCCCCTACCTCCCGCTGGGTTGTCTACGGCAGACCAAGCCCTCGCCACACCGCTGGCTGAGTCAGTAGCGGTTGTGGGGGCAACAGTCTCTGTCGAAACCGATGCCACTCATGTCCTTGATCCCCGGACTCCAATACATTAGAGGCTGCCGAGGAGATGGACACGGGGGGCTCCGCATCGGTCCTCCCCCCCCCCCCTACCCCCCCCCCCACCTGTGCCACCTGTGGCGCCTCTGACGCCCTCGGTGGTCGCGGTTCGAACGAAGGGCACCGGAAAGGGTGCCAAGTCCAGGGGTCCGGTCCGCCGGGCAGCCCCCAAACATCTGATGAGGATAAGGATGTGGACCTTTCCTATCTGCTTCGCAGCGGAAGGAGCGGGCCCTTCATCCAAACCTCTCGAGAAAGTAAAAAAACCTCCAAAACCACTCCAGTAGCTCTGAACACCTACTAATGGGAAGAGAAAATATGGTTCAATAGAACTGCAGACGCCTCCTTAATAATCTTGATGATGTGTACGGGATCGAGCATTCTAATCATCCATGTGTAATGTGTGTCCAAGAAAGACATTTAAATTGCAATCACAAAAATTTCTTTAATAATTATATAGTATTCAGAAAGGACAGAGATGGCTGTACACACTCTTCTGGCGGTGTCACCATACGCCCGGAAATCCTTAGCATGCAACCCTATCACTTCAAATACTGTCTTTGAGGCGGTAGCAATACGCACCGTAATATTTATAGGTAGATAACGGCGTGCTCTATTTACATTTTTTACTGATTTTACACTTTCTAACTCTGATTTACAGGCGCTGGTTGGCCAGCTGCTCGAACCATACCTCCTCACAGGCGACCTGAATACCCGCCGCGGGGGCTTAGTAGCTAAGGCGTCGTGCTGCTGAGCATGAGGACACGGGTTCAATTCCCGATCGCGGCGGCCGCTTTTCTGATGGAGGCGAAAAACAAAAACGCCCGTGTTTGCGAGATTTCGGCGCACGTTAAAAATCCCCAGGTGGTCAAAATTAATCCGGAGCCCCCCACACGGCGCGTCTCTTCACCTGTGTTTCATCGGCGTGTAAAACTCTACAGTCAATCAACAGGCGACTGAATGCGCACAATTCTCCTTAGGGCTCTTCTCGCACGGATGCCCGAGGTCACCTGGCACAGAAGTTTCTAACATGCTCTGAAGCATGCCTGTCCAGCAAAAAGCAGCCTACATACCATAACTTACGACACAACACATAGACATATTTTGACTTCGGTATTAGATATGCACTTCACTTTCTATCACTTGAGTGGGACGTGGGCACAGACCCGTATGGCAGTCACCACTTCCCTACCTCAATAACACACATAAGTAAAGGCCCAAATAGTTTCACTTTCACTAAAGGGTTTAATGGAGCAAGAGCGAACCAGAGAACCTTTGCGGAAACATCCAAACTACATCACACATGCATAGGACACCTACACGTTGAACAGGCAACCCAATTACTCACGGTGCATATCATCGATGCTGCCGAAACGTCCATTCCCCACACCTCCGGTGCCCCGCGCAACCAGAGGAAGCCGGGGTGGAATGAGGACTGTAGGCGAGAATGAGAGGCCCAGAATTAGGCGTGGGTATTCTTCGTCGGTACCCCACGTCCCAGAACCTTCTCCTTTAAAAGGGCAAAAGCACTTGGGAAGCGTGTGAGCCGTGAGGAGAAAAGGGACAGCTGGCGTGCCTTCCTCACATCCATAAAATCATACAGACACACACAAGGCATGCACAAGAATACGGAAACTCAATGGACATCAGACACAGCCTGCCCCTTGTCAGTACAAGAGGGGACACACCTGAAGATCAGGCTAATGCACTCGCACATTTCCAACACGTGCCTAGTTCAGCAAACTACACAAACACTTTCATGCAACTCACATGACAAAGCCCTCACATGACAAAGACAAGTTAAAAACTCCTTACAACTCTGAATTTACAGTTTATGAGTTGAGGGATGCTCTGAGCACATGTAAACCTTCAGCTTCAGGCGCAGATAAGATTACATACACCATGATACAACACCTACGCTCAGACACTCTTGAGACACCCCTACACCCATACAACAAAATATGGCTTTCGGAGCAGCTTCCAAAGTGTTGGATGGAGGCCATTGTAGTGGCTTTCCTGAATGAGGGGAAGGACCCATCCTCTCCTGCCAGCTATAAAACGATCGCTCTCACAAGCTGCCTGCGGAAGTTTCTCGAGAAGATAAACCGGAGACTCGTGTACTTCTTAGAGTACAATGGTCTTCTTGAGAGCTGCCAGGCAGGCTTAAGGGCGGGGCGATGTACCAATTATGAATTGGTGGCATATGAATCCCACATTAAAGATGCCTATGGGCATGGGCAATATTGCAGGATGGCGTTTTCTATATTGAAAATGCGTATGGTACCGCATGGCACTACCGCATCCTTAGAGACCTCAAATCGTCTTGGTATATCAGGTAACATGCTGAACACTTTCCAGTTACCTGTCTAAACGAACATTTTGTGTCAGAGTCCGTTCAGCAGTATCAAACGTTCACGTGCAGAAAGAAGAATGCCATGCCTTAAGGTGGCGTTTGGAGTGGCACCTTGTTTATAGTTAAGATGAGTTCTCTCCGAAAGGCATTGCCGCCGGCCACTTCCAGCCTCATGTATGTATATGACGTTCTAATATCTTTCAAATCATGTAACTTGTTTATATGTGAATGTCGGGTCCAGCAAGGGGTAAACAAACTTGCTCGCTGGGCAGACGAAAATGTGTTTCAACTTCATCCTGTAAAAAGTACCTGCGTTGTATTTTCAAAAATTCGTGGGATGAAAGCGGACCCTGACATTATTAACCTCCACGGAGACTCAATTCCTTTAAAAAAAAAGAACACAAGTTTTTTGGTGGGGTCTTAGACGAAAAACTCGTTCATTCAACACATCAAGATGCTTAAAAATATGAGTGACCAAAGCCGAGCAGAACTGCTCAACCTCGCCAACGCGGCCTGGGAGAAGGGTTCCTTACCCAAAGAATAGAAAGAAGTGGAGGTGCGTTTCATTCCCAAGCCAGGAAAACCACCCCACGTAGACAACCTGCGCCCCATCTCCCTCACGTCATGTGTGGGGAAGGTGGTCGAGCGTATGGTTTACAAGAGACTACAGAGATATTTGGACGTCACCGATCAGATGCCACCGACCATGTAGGGGTTCCGGGGGCACCTAAGCACGCAAGACATCTTGGTGCAACTACATGAGCTGGTAATCAAGAAAGCGAAGACCCCTACACCAATAGCTATCCTGGCACTCGATCTCAAGGATGCCTTCGACAAGTCACACACGGAAGCATTTTCCGTAACCTGCGTCAAACTGGATGCGGTAACCGAACATTCAAGTATGTACAGGACTTCTTAAGTGATAGAACAGCAACAATCAAAATTGCAGAAGAGACGTCCAAACCGATAGCCCTGGGAGACAGAGGCTCTCCCCAAGGGTCCGGTTCTTTCAATTCAACCGCTTCTCTTCAACCTGGCACTCCTCCCTCTCCCGGCCGGTGCTCAAGCATAGATCGCATAGATCACGCTCTATACGCCGACGATATCACTATGTGAACGTCGAGGGCAGGGTTGGAGATTTGGATGGAGGAGACCCTACAGAGAGCGGCAGAGATCGTGCACGAGTTCACTAAATCGTGCGGCCTCACTTGCTCGCCACAGAAGTCGGAGTTGCTCGTCATCAAGCCAAGAAGAAAGAAAAGGGAACAAGAGAACGTCCGCATCACCATTGACGGGATGAACATAACGCCAACCACGCAAGAACATATCTTGGGTGTCATCTTCCAGAACAACGGCAAGGCGGGGGCGTCGATCTCCAAAATCAAGGTTTCTACGGAACAAATTTCGAATATGATCAAAAGAGTCACAAACAGAAGACGAGAATTGAAGGAGGACGATGCATTGACGCTTGTCCAGGCCTTCATAACGTCGAGCATCGTTTACGCTGCGCCGTACCTCAATCTACTCAAAAAAGACAGGGACCAGTTGAACGTCATAATACGCAAGGCAACCAAGATAGCACTGGGCATGCCGAAGCATTCGTCGACCGACAAGCTTCTCGGCATCGCGAAGCACAACGTCGTTGAAGAGTTGATAGAAGCTCATTTGTCTAATCAAAGAGTTAGGCTCTCTCAAACGTCGGCGGGACGTCGTGTTCTTGCCAAGTTGGGCTGGCAAGAGGCAGACCGGAATGAAACTGGGCCGTTACCCAGGTTATGGGCGCATAAATTCAATAGTAAGCCTCTGCCTCGAAACATGCGGCCGGGTCGTAACGACGACCGCAGAACATCTCGGATAGCGGCCTTGACGGAGACTCTGGGTCAAATAGAAGAAGAGCAAGAGGGGGTCACTCTCTTCACAGACGCTTCGTTACCCAAGTTTTCCTCGAAAGCCACGCTGACAGGTAACGACGCGGGATGTGCTCGTAACCTACGCCTCCATCAAGACGTCTTTTCCGGAGGTGGCAGAAGAGGCCGCAATAGCGCTGGCGCTCGCGCAGCCCAACGTAGGAAGAATTGTCACCGACTCCCAAAAGGCGTATAACAGCTATAGAAAAGGGTGGGTGTCTCTTGCGGCACTAGGTATTCTCAAAAGTAAATGCAACGTATCTGAAAGGAAAGTTGAATTGATATGTACGCAGGCTCACTCTGGGCTGGAGGGCAACGAACTTGCCCACCAGTTCGCCCGAGAGATGGAACACCGGGTAGAGGAAGGTGAGCCACAGTCCATAATTAGTTATAAGGACATTACGAACCACTACAGGACGGAGAGGCGACGTTACCACTACCTACCCACCCGATCCTCACAAATCGTTTAGCAGAGAACAGCAAGCGATTTACAGACAGATGAAAGCAGGATCCTTGCCGCACCCTTACCTTCAAAACAAGATGTACCCAGAAAGGTTTGACAAGGAATGCAATTTCTGCATAATTCAGTTAAGCACGCTCCAACACGTCATTGGAGTATGCGATTTCTACAAGCCAATCCCCCCACCTCTTACCTTTCCCACTACCCCACCCCATCCATCATCCACCCTTGCCGAGCTATGGGAGACCTTGTTAACCAGCCCCGCCCTGGAAGACCAGGTCGTCCTGATCTCCAGGGGCCAGGCGGATAGAGAATAATATGGGTCCCGTGAAGAGGGAGCCACTTCCATCGACGGCGTCTAAGAAGACGTCGTAGTAGCTCGGTTCAATAAAAGTTGTTTCTCTCTCTCTCTCTCTCTCTCTCTCTCTCTCTCAAACAACTCAAGCATAAATGCCTCAAAACGATCAACATTCTGAAGCTCATTTCACACCAATCTTAAAGGGACCCTGCAACACTCTTTGAGCAGTGCAAGTAAACCTGCGCGACGTTTAGATTACACTGTCAGGAATACCTGAGCCAAATATTACACGTTCACGAGAAGCGGTGAGCGCGCAAATCGATGCGAAAGACGCGGAAAAAGACCCGCACCCTCCTGTACAGTTAAAGGCGCGGTCACACTAGCCCGACCATCGGCCGATTTGGTCGGCCAACACCGTGTGGGCGAGATGTCGGCGTCCATGTCACACCGCGCCGACGCCGACCGTTGCTCAACCGTCGGCGTCGGCGAGAAATCGGCGAGGCGTCAGTGTCTTCGCGATGTCGGCCGACGCGCTTGTCACACCGCACCGACGGCCGCGCGACGTCCCACACCGACGGCCCCGCGACGGCTGACTCCGCCGCCTCGCCTCTCCGCCGGGGATCTCTTTCTTTCTCTAGTCAAACTTGGAGTATCGTGTCGCCGCAGCACGACTGAAGCCATTCGTGTGTACTGGTGTGTGCGCTGCTTGTACTGTATGTACTCCTCAACTTCTTGTTAGATTACGGACAAAGAAAAAAAAATTCCCCGCATTTCCCCGAGGGGAAGAATGTGAAAGTGCGAATGCACGAGTTGAATTTGCGCGGTTCGGTAATGTTCGCGAAAGAGAGATCACACAACACACACACAACTACAAAGAAAGAAAGATGCATTATTCACAGACACCTATTTGTGTTGTCGTTGTACTTGATTGCTAGAGCGGATCTCAGCTTTGAAATTCGTGTCAGTACTCCTTTTTCGTGTCAGTACTCCTTAAGCGGTGCATTAGCCCTTCTCACGCCCGATTCCTGGCCAATCCCCCCACGTGGGTATGTGCCATGTCAGCGGCCAGGCAGCGCGCGCCCATCTCCCCCCGTTTGCTAAGGAAGACGTGGAGCGCGCGCACCCGCAGCTGTTGCTATGCGGACTACGGCGGCGGACGATTCAGGCTCGCTTAAGAAGTGCATTCGCACTTAAAAGAGCTGTGCGCTGCTGCCGCGGCAGTAATGATATGGATGTTAACCCCCGGCGAAAAGACCTCTGTAGCACGTTAAATATGCATATAAATTAGTGCGTACGTCAGCAGAAACTTTAACTCCTCTAATGGAGAAGGCCTTACTTTGCACCATGGTAACCCACGCATTTTCTAGAAACACGGTGCGATTAAGAAAAGGGAAATTAATTGTTGTGGCTCAGACGCCACTCGCTGTTTCGAAGGAAATATTTAATTGCAAAGGTAGTTGCTTCTCAAAATCACGCGATTCCCAAATTGGATGCGCAAACCATACCCCCTAAACAACCTCTCACACACACACACACGTAAAAAAAAAAATCACCCCGCCGGGAATTGAACACCCAACGTGAGCGCCAGGCCGCGACGCTCGAGAGCACTGCTCCACTGCCCAAATGGTGCTTCGCTGCGAAATAGCCTGGGTAATAGATGGAGGCCCATCCTTCCGTGTCATACGTCGGTGTTTACTAGCTGGTTTACAGAATTCCTGGCTGGTAAACGGAAATTTCTTAAATAGCGCTTGCACAGCAAGGTTCCCCGAAGCCCCCACATAGCTTATCGCCATCAACTCCGCTGCTTCGCGAAAGCGCTAGCAATAATGTGTGTGCACGGCTGCGACTGCGATTTCCCACTGCGGGGATAGTGCTTGCCGTACTTTGGTTTTACGTTTCACATGAAAAACCTTGGCCGATATTGATGCCTTATTACCCAAATTACCCTACGTAACTCTTCTTTTGCATGAAACTGACCTTACATTTTCTACAGGCGAGCCGATCGCACACGCATTTTCAGGTTGCAGCTCCGGGGTAGCGGCGTCGCCGAAGAGCACGGCCGAAGCGTCGAACGCCAAACTACGGATTGCATTAGCGCTAGTGTTGAGTTGTATGGGCTTCATGGACGTTACTGAGTTTATTACACTCCAGAAACTATCAAAATAGAGCCGCATTCATTGCGGCAAGAATGTTGTCGGGGAGCAGTTTTCGCTTCTCGGTCGATTCCCGACGACGCGTCCGGCGACCGGTCGGACGACCGGTTTTGTTGGCGTCTTCGGTCGGCGAGTCAGTCACACTACGGCGACTTTCCATCGGCCGACGTGTTTGTGTCGCCGTCGGCGTAGTATGACAGCGCGGTCGGTCAACTCGGCAGTTGGCCGATGGTTTGGCGACTCGTCGGCGTCGCCGTCGCGTCGTCGTCGCCGTCGTGTCGGCCTAGTGGGAACGCGCCTTAACCGGTACCTCCCTCCCTAATGCAAAGAACCACCGCATTCGCTCCGCCGTCAGACGGGTTTTGCGAGATTACTAAGCATTTGTGAAGCCCGTTTTTTTTGTTTGCAGCGTCACGCTTCCGCCGCAAGCGAAAATGCTGGGCCTTCATACCTAGATCAAAAATGCCGAGCGGAACGCGTTCCGCTCCCCGCTAGCAGACGACGCTCGCTTTCCTAGCGCAACTCGCAACCGCAGCGCCGCGGTGGCGAGAGTCGCGGCCGGCCGCCTTCTCTCCACGGCCACGGCGGGGAGATACGGAATTGAAACTAAAGCGTGGCAAACTGTTCGCATGGCGACGCAGTGAAACATCCCCCTCACGAGGGGCACGATCAAATGCAGAGCACTTCCGGGGGTGCACGACGTTAAGTAGTTTGCGTTACGTTAATTTTGTTGCCACTTGTGGCAACTGCTGACGAGAGAGCGCTCGTCAGCAGTAAAATTGGCAGCCTCGGCGCACGTTGAGTCCGAGAGAGGGGAGAGGGTGTCCTTGAAACGTGCCTGGGCGCGCTATCGAATGTTGATCGCGCCGATAGCGAAATGTCTGAGCCGGGCATGTCGAGGCGAGCAATGCAGACAACTACGGACGCCTAGAATGGGTGACATCGTGAGTTAAAGAAATGCTCTGCATTTAAAACCAACCGCTCTCTCTTCAGTTGTCCTCATTATGCGACCCCTGCAATGGCCTAAGGGACGTCACATAGGCCATGGCTGCCCGATCGGCTGTCACTGCTCAACTTCGCGGCTAGATTCTCCCATTTCCGTCATCGTCATCGCTGTGTACGAACCTCTTCTATGCCTGAACCTGTAGGCACAGTTTTGCCGTTTCTTTTGTGTTTTGAGTGCGCGCGGAGTTTGAGTGATGCGCTCAATACTTCCCTTTCAACGGGACCACTCGACTACAAACGTTTATTGCTTCAAAAACGCCCTACCAGCCCGAGCGCGCACTTGCGAGCAGGCACCCATGCCTGCTTTTTTGTGGCACCAGACCGGAAATAGGCCCCTCCGCGTTGCGGAGAAAAGGAGAAAACTACCCGGCATGTGATATATCGAAGGCCGCCGAGGAGAACGCCGCGAGCCGCCCCCCTCTCCGGGAGAGAGCACGCAGCTTTCGCCGCGTTGTCCGCGGTCGAGTTGAGAGGGAACGATTATGCGCCATTTCTCATCGCGCGTAGTTTAGTTAATTGTGAACAGATTTTCATAATTCTTGCGGGAGGAGATTTCTGGGACAATAGACTTTATCCCAAAATAAATTACTAGTAATCGATGGCAAGTGTTGTAGGGTCCCTTCAAAGGTGGGGATAAGCAACGCCTTCGAGTTTTTACCAGTTTTGGTGGGATATCGATTGGACATTGGGAGTGTGGTGTATGGGTCAAAAACAGCGCTCAACATGCTCATCCCAATGCTGCACTTGGGGCTTCGCCTTTCGTGTGGGCGCACTCTCTACTAGCTCTGTCCAGAGTCTTAATGCAGAGTGTGACAAATGGTGCTTATCGTACCAGCAAACCTATGTTGACTCGTTCTACGCCTTTAAAATTTCATCAATGGATAACCATCCTTCTAAACCTGTTTTTAATGATACATCTACATCCAAGATCATTTTAAATCGTCCATTCATTTCTGCAGCTTTTTTAATCAGAGTCAAAGCCTGAACTGCCTCTCTCCTTTTAAGATACCTCTAAAACATCCTAAAACATCTTCTAGCATGCTTTTACTCTCGTGGTTAGTTCACCCTGTGCTATGCAACTTGTCATTTGTAAAAATCGAGAAAAATCGAGTTCCGGGACACGCAATTGTGCAGCACTTCTTGTTTTACAGGAAAAATATAGCTGTGCAGAATTTTACAGCGACGCGTCCAAAACATCCTCCACCGTGTCCTCTGCTGCGCACGGTCCCAATTTTACTGCGAGTAGAACTATGAATATCAACACCAGCATCTTCACTGAGGAGGCGTATGCCATGTTTCTTGTTTTAAGTTATATTGAACATATTGTCCCTAAGTCTGTGATTTATACCGATTTGTTGAGTGTGGTGCAAGCATTGCAATCCACAAATTCACCCAAAAACTACGTCATAAATGTCGTCCTCAAGGCCATTATCTCTGCATATGCCTTGAATATTGAACTGACTGTGTGTTGGGTGCCTGGCCACTCTGGGATAGCCGGTAACGAGACCGCGGATCAGATGGCCGCTGCTGCTGTATTTTGAATACACTGCACATACCAACAGTATCCTACACCGACCTCAAACAATACATCAGAAAGCACCTTCGCAATACTTGGCAAGCACACTGGAATACAGGGACAGACAACAAGTTACTGTTAATAAAACCACACTTGTCAACATAAACTACGGACACACGCGACAGACACACAGAAGTCGTCTTGGCCAGGTTACAGATAGGCCACACGCATGCGACGCACTCACACGTCCTCACTGGGTCTCCAAGACCGGTGTGTAGCAGATGGAGGGAGGGCCCACATTCTAATCACATGCAAGACCCTCGACACGACATGACACAAACACTTCACAAAACTCTAGACACAACACATTCCACTACACCCATCGTTGTTTTTGGGTGACGATGCCATGGTTTCAGTGAAACGTGTTTTTAAGTATTTTTCAGGTGTTAAGCTTTTAAACCTGATTTCCTATTATGCGTAATCAAAACCGGCTCTATACACCAGCTACAAACATAGCCTTTAATGGATTTTACTAGTTGTCTGACACACAGGTTCTAATATCTACTTTTTTGTGTAATCACTTTTGTTTGGTGCTCTTTGCCCTAGCTGGCCTTCCGCCAAAAAATTCCAAGAATCAACTTTATCCGGGTCAATTTTAACCTAAATGCAAATATTGCGAAAGCCTGGCAAGCATGTTTTACATAATATGAAAGAGCCGACAAATATGAGACTACACAAACACAACAGGCACTTCAGAGGCTCTGATGGAGCTGAGACCTAGAAGCTCAACGTAAAACTACCAATCAAGCTCAGGCAGACAACAGGTCGCAAGGGATACTAACCGACTCTTAGAGGGTCTTTAAAAACCCATTCATTGATACTGAACAAAAGTTTTTTTATCATCTAGAGGAGGTGGTGTCAAGGCTACAGCGGGGTAGGTGTTAGGTCACTGGTTCAAAAATTCTCCGTTATGAGTAGAGAGAAATGGAGTTACAGTTCACTCGAGCAAAGGAGCTGGGGGCTTACATAAACCTCTAATGATAAAACGGTGAAATACTGTGACTTCAACGCGGGCTGTTCCCTATCGGAAGTGACGTTGGAAGTGATGAAGTAAATTCCGGTGGCGTAACCACATATCGCGTGAGTGCAGGATCCTCAAGCAGCGGAGGATACAGAACTAGTCACTCCTCTGTGTAACGACAAATGAATAGCGAAAGCCTTTGCATAAAGAGACTTGTTTACAGGATAAGGTGTGTCGACAGTTTGCCGAACTCGTTATATGCTTTGGTACACCCTCCGAAGTTTTTACGCTTTGTTGCCGACGTAAAATAATTGGTCGCCATCCTGCCCTGCGAAAGTGGATGTCCAGCAAAGCTATTGTGAATCACTACACATGTTGATGGAGGAGGGTATGAAATGTTTGCCATCTTCTCAGCCGGCTTTTCGGGTGTTAACACCTGATAATGGTACAGTGTATCCACACTCTTCTCTCCTATAGTTTTGTTCCGCCGCAATGGTCATTGGCCAGTTCGCATTACGTGGCATTTTTTAACACTTCGGCAGTTCCTGTGCGCGATATTTTGTTGTTTATACATTTTTGCTCGGTCAACTCTGGTAGACTTCGCTTGTCCCCCTGCTCGGCGGATGCACGCGACTTGCGTCCTTCCAAACACGAATCAACGATAACGCGTGTAACAGCATTTCAGCAGCAGAAGTGTGCCGAATTATTCCGTTTTGCTGCATCATCGGTAGTGCTGTTCACAAACGACCCCATCGAATTTAACGGCGATGCCGTAGATGCAGCGATCTCGCAACACTGGTTAAATACAAAATGGTCGCCGTTGCTGACTTGCGTGCCTCAGTGGCGTTACTCTATTACCCTACCTACCGACACTACGTTCGGCTTCTTTGGCGGCAAAAGCTGGGTCCTGCCTAGCCGGGCGCATCCGCTCTGCACCTTGGGCAAGAACTGCTCTAGCGACACTACTCCTTAGCCTTCAAAGGAAGATAATCTGCATACATAATTTTTCCAGAGACACATGGTGCGGGGTTCCATTCTTCACAGGCGCTTTATCATCCATAATGCGGTTTCTAGGCTTCTTTGTGGCTTCCTTAAACTAATTCTGAGCTCTGTGCTGTGTGCTCGATTAGCCTGACGCATGCGCTCGGCGTCTTAGTATTGGCGCCTTGCCGTTTTTGCCCACGGAGAATCGGTTTTGCCTAAGGGCGATGAAACTGATGGGGGTAAAGATATACAGCTTTGCTGTAAAAATACGAAGTGAGCAAGTGGCAAGTGAAAACAGCAAAAAGCAACTGTGATCCCGTACTTTGCATTTACCGTGCAAGTTAACTCACATTTAATCTTCCCATTAATGATCTACAACGGCCTAATGGCAGACATCTATGGCAAAGAAATTTTTCTGTTGCTGCGCGACGTTGCCTTGCAAAACCTAACGTAACTGTTGTGAAGGACATCTTTGGAGACGGACCATGACAATGGCGTCGCTGAAGGGTCAGTCGCGTCCTTTTGGGTTTACCGATACATGTACTATTACTGTTCTTGATACTGTGTTTTGATCTTAGCTGTGAGTGACGATTCCTCTGGTTGTACTCTTATCGTCAGCGGCTTCCTCGGAGACGGTGCCGTTAGCAGTCAAGCAGGCCTCGTCGGACACCGCAGTGGCGAAAGGTGACGAGGTGGCTACCGCATCGACAACGGCGCACGACGACCCACTGGCACCAGGAACGTCGCAGCAGAATCTTCTCGAGGCGGAACGGGATGAAGACAGGCACTCTCCAACGCGAGAAGGTGACAGGCTCCAGGACACAGACAAAGTGTACAAGCCCAAGTACAGCGTGTCCTCTTCGTCCCTGGACTAAGCCTGACTTGTGGCAAATTCGACAAGCGCTACGTTCCAGTCTCAAAACGGCATTGCGCCTTCTCCTGAAATCTTTCAGGTGTTTTCGGCATGCGGACAGATTGCGGCTCTTCCAGGGCTTGCAGAAGAACTCTCCGGAAGTCGCCGTGTCGATAAAGGACAAACATCTAATTATGGGCAAGGCTTTTGCTCCTCACCATCCGGAACAAAATGCACGAGACTAACTCGTGCTATTCTCCGGTGCTGGGGCTTCAAGCTGCCATGTAGCTGGTTAGAAGCTGCTAGTTGACGTTAAATACAAAAATTCTCACTTTATGTATCAGTGCAATGACAATTACTCCTGCTATGCTTGGTGACGCAATTGGGAAATTCAAGATGTGCAACAACTGGGTAAGTTAAGAAATTGGTGGTACCCTGGCATTGGCGTAAAGGGGGTGCTATCTGAGGACAATCCCAGACACTCCAGTGCCGTCCGCTGCTGCCCACTACCTATGCAGGTATGGATGAATTCTAAAACGACTCGGCTCGTGTGAACTAGGGGTGTATTAGTGTAAGTTGGGGGGCGTTAAATCGTAAACTGTATTGGCCCACAGCTTCCTTTGAGTTGGATGTTGCCACACTACAACTATAGTGTTGGCCGGACGGACGTTTTCCCGTGGCGCTAGCCCGTATAGTCTGGCCCTCAGGCTCATCCTTACGGTCTATCAATGTGCGCAAGTCTGCATTTGAGCCCACCAGCCCCCACCACTGCCCCATTCCTGGCCCGTTCCCGCCATTCGTCTTCACCGCTAGCAGTTCCGCTGCTTAGCAATAATGACTTCCGTTACTGTACTAACACCACTTTCGCTGGCCCCTTATCAACGATGATATTACTGCAATCGGGACACGTCCGCAGCCAATGAGGTGCGGCAGGCTGGGGCCAGCTCATTTCGATGCCACCTGACACGCCCTACTCAAATACTGCTCAGGCCGTTCCGTTGCTTTCGCGTTGCGTTCACAGCAAACAGGATTTCTGGTGCCCTTGCGGTACTACAGACGACGCCGTCGTATTTTTCGCTTGATAACAATTTTTTGCTATCCACATTAAAATACGTTTAAAATAAAATCCCGCCACTTGAGTACCGAGACACCCGCCTAAATGTTGTGTACCCTTCACCCGGGTTTCTGTTATACCGGTGCCTTTTTAGCTGGCTGCGCACTTTATTTCGTGGGCAACACAAAAAGTAGCGACCTCACCCATGTCCTTTACCATTTAGGCTACATCCTGCCTTCGCGAACCCTGTTCTCGTCTTGCCTAGTTTGTTCGGGGGATTAAGCCGAATCATTCTTGGCCGATCTCCCTGAGTGGTTATGCGCTACAGGATCAGTACGCGGTAACGTTTGCTTTGATTTCTTTATTCAAGAGATTACCCCCGCATTGGCCGAAGGCGCTACAGCAGGGGGGTTACAGCATGACATCAACAAATCTTCTTATTTTACAGCACGCTTGCGCTTCCGACAACCTGTTCCACTTTTTAACGTTTCTTACAAAAAATTACTTAGCGAGTAGGTTCGTCCTGGTACGCCATTCCCTTATTTGAAGACAGCTTCAGTTCTATGTGAACGGTAATGAGGTTCTTCGAAGTATTTTTCTTTGCTAATTCCTGTTTAATTGTTAAATATCTGAAAAAAAGAACTTTAACCGCAATGTTTCGTCGTCGCGAGGAAAGCAGCTCCCAGCCAAGTCCCTTTTCAGTCTGAGTGCAACTATGTCCCCTCTGTATCGTCCCAAGACGAACCTAGCCAGCTCGGTTTTAATTTTCTCTAGTCCATCCGACAGTGTGACTTGGGAGGGATCCCATACGGCAACAGGCATAATCTAGTATTGGTCTTACACATGTCAAGTAAGCCGTGTTCTTTGGGTTTTGCTCTGAAGTTTTAGAGTTGCGTTTGCATGAAATTGAGCGCCCTTACAGCTTTCCCTGCTACGTCACTTACATGTTCATTCCATGAGCAATGGGAAGAAAACACCTTTTCGCGAGCCCGATCTTCTTATCCTCCAACATAATTGTGGTTCAGTCTTTTTCTTCGCTATATACTGAGGACACCAAAATATTTTCACGCCGTCATGTCATGACAGCTCATCTGGGGTGAGTTTATAGGCTGCGCGATTCCGAAGTTCCGATTTCCGTTCCGAGACAGTATACCAGCCAGGCACTTCCCGTGTGATGCAGAACGTGAAAAAAAAGCTTTAGTACACCGCGCCTTAACCATAAACTGACGTAAAAGATAGCGAACCACCCGTATCCACACAAAAATGCGTATACATCAACAAAATACAACTTCTTGTAGCAAAAAAAAAAAAAATCACGAGTACTTCAAATATTTCGGTGCTGCTGGGGCTTGAACTCATAACGCTCGTGCCGAAACCTGGAATTCTACCCTTAGTATAGTGAAGCCGAACATTAGGGTGCTTTAGGCAGCTGCTCAAAACAATAGAAGTGCTCCGAACGAATGAGTAGATGAGGTTAGGTTCGTACTGGAAGTGGCCAGCTTGTACCCACAGGGAAACGAAATCTCGCTTTGAAGTCACAGTGGCACCGGCGGGCATTTGACGAGAACGGAGGAAGACGAGAATGTCCATAGGGAAAGGAACATCATCAACAGCAGCAGCATCTCCCGTGCAGCATATCTGGGTGTAATTTTTGACGACAAACTAACATGGCATCGTCATTGAAAACACGTTGCATCCGGGTGAAAAAGCCGCTGGCGTGCTCCGCACGCTATACATGTCACAAATTCGGGAATGCGCAGAGGCACTGTTCTTTTAGATTTATGATTGTGCTCGCCAGGTAATAGAATTCACATGCGTCTATTTCCTCGTTGTGCAACGTATAGGTTTACATTCTTCTGTCTCATTATTGGAAGGGATTATGCGAGTATGTTTACAAAACCAAAGTGTGTAGCTATTTGTTTATGCCTTCAGGCTCATTTACTCCACTTTTGCACCTACAGTCAAATCTCGATATAACGAATCGCGCAGGACCACCAAAATCGTTCGTTATTGTGAAATATCGTTGTAATGAAAAAGTTGGGGTTACAAGCCAGTGATCAAATCTAGGAAAGAAAATGACGCACCTCGACAGCATACACGCCTGCAGAGAAGCAACTATGAAATCGAAATGTTTCACTTACTTCAAAGCTTCTTTATTTGAAGAAATCAGTTATTTCTTCGGGGCGCGTGCAGCACGGGACGACCGATTATGAATGCCTCTACATCTCACTTTTTTCAATAGCTGAACGGGTACATCATTGGGCTGAGCGATGAAAGTGCGGGCTTTGTTCATGTGCACTAAACATCAATGTTCGACACGATCTCATTTTCTTCGGGTCACAGTGACCCACAGTCGTCTTTCTTCGCGTACATGGTCACTGCTGACGATGATAGCTTTCGCTTCTTGGCTCTGTCACAAGTTGCATTCATCGTTCAAATTCGCAGAGAAATCACCCACAACAAAGAAACACCGGCCCGCTCACGGGAATAGCGTGAAGAGTGGCCGATCGGCTACCCGACACAAAGAGGGAGAAAAATGGCAATGGCGGCTAGGCCTGCTTCGCTACTCCATATTAAACTACAGCCTTGTGGTGGTGCTAGCCGGTGGCACAACACAGGGTGAGGATGATAGCTACTGCACTAGGCGAATACCCACAGTAACTGCGGTGTCTGCTTCACAATACAGTTGCGGCGCTGTAACTTGTATCTGAATTCGTAATAGACCTTATGCAAAAGTGCCGCCATCTACCGGGACAAAACCGAAACAAGCAAACGACGCCATGTTGGGGGCTTGCGTTCACAGGTTTGTGTAGCGTGGTGCATGTGAGCAACTTTCTCAGTTTGGCAATCCTGTGATTTTCGGCGTTTAGACGAAAATAATGAACGATGAGTGGTCTGTGGACCTTTCTGTGTTGCCCAACTTTCCAAGCGACTTCGCAGACTCCTATTATGCGTCCAAAACGCATTCAGACAGGCACCGTCAGCGAAGCTACAAATTCACAACGGAATCGTATGTCAGCCTGCCGACGTTGAAGACCAAGAAATGCGCTGGGAAAGTATAGTCTTTTTATTTCATTTTTAAACAAGCTTAAACTGTTCTTTAGTTGTTGTGCTCCGTTCCTTTGTTTTCTTTTTGCGTGGTTGGTCGCATTTGATGGAATGTATCCGCTCCCGCATTGAATAGAAAAGCACACTTAAATACGAGTGCGCCTAGCTGAAACTTGCGGGCTGCTGGAATTCGGGAAGTTTTTAACGCCGTCTAATGGTACTAAAATGGATTAGTTTCCATGACGTTTAGGTTATGTTGTGATGTTTCATTGCGTTCAGAGCGCATACTTCCTGCCGTGGGGTCCAGTTTTCACGAAACGAAGACGCTCGTGACCTGCGCTGTGCAGAACACCGATAAAGCTAACTCCTAAAAATAGTTCATTCACACTAGTCCGTTTCGCTCATAGCCTGCTCTCTGACCCGTGCGACAACAAATACACTGTCCAATCTTTCTACGGCAGTTTTAACAGTTCACAATACAGATTTCGTTTTAGAAACGTACTTAAGAAACACTTGCGTAGTTGGGCATGCAGGCACCATTGACAAGTATCTTCGTTACAAACGCTCTAACAAACACCTTGCCTACACGGCTGTAATTTTAAACTGCGATTCTGAACATTTGTTAAAGGGACACTAAAGTGATATGTAAACATTGCGGGATTACTAGCGCAAATTGTAGTCCGGAGTCCCCAGGCCATGTTTCGACCACTCTAGGCGCGTTACGCGATTTTATTTAGTAGAAAAACTAATTCAAAAATGCTGTCCTCCTCTCTTTACGCTCGCCCATTTTCTGTGGCGTTTTCGTGTGACGTCAGGAGGGGATGAGCTGGCAATTGGCTGCGCCACGGCTGCGCTACTGCACGGCTCCCCGGCCGACAGAGTCAGTCGGCCCAGCGTTTCGTCCGCCGGCCGCCGGCGGGTCGTCGCAATCAAGGAGGTTAAAAAAAAATTGCTTGGTCGCAATTCGTTCGCTTAGTTGAAAACGAAGCCAGGACACGTTTTGTGATGGAAGAATGTGCCTTTCTTTACTTGGTTTGTTTGCACACTGTATCTAGCTCCAAGTCAAGGTCGCTTCACACAAGCGCACATGGCGGACGCTTCGCTGACTGGTACGCCAGTAGGAAAATATAAGGCCTCGTGAAGGCGGGAGAAGAGTCAGCGAAGTCAATATATGGTACTAAGGAAATAAAATCAACTGATATTTTTACCGTACAGCGTAAAACTAGGGCGCGGGGAAGCACTTTTTGCGCTGGGCGAACAAGCACAGCGGTCAGCAGCACGACTACGCATCTGCGAACGCTTTTCCGTCTACGAAATGCAATTGCTAGACGTGAGCTACTGTGGAAACTCGGGCGACGCTTACTGCATGATCGCAGTACAACAAATAGTCACCTAAGCTGCTTGAAATGCCAAAACTAAATAAAAGTGTAAACCGGTTGTACAATATATACCCTATATTAGAAAGACTTCCGCGTTTCGCTCCGTGGCTCAGTGGTCTGGGGCGCTAGGTATGTCACCGCAAATGTTTTGCAAGTCACGAGTTCGAATCCCCGCGGGTACGTGCTTTTTTTTTGTAAGTTAACTTTTTTGTTTTCCGCCGATGTTTTCTATATTGAGTTCACCTTTTTTTGGGCCGCAACGTTCATGGCTACACGAACTAGTTCACAAAACGCGCGCAGGCTGGCACTGGCGCGCTAGCGAGTTCTCGTTGGCGTGCTGTTGCCATAAGCACCGACTGCTTGCAGGCAGTGGGCACAGGCCAGAATGAACAGTCCCTTGGCCTGGTGCGAACACGCTTTTTACGATACAGGCATGAGGGAGGCAAGCTCCAAATATGGGGGAAAAGCGCATGACATTTGGGCGTCTGCGGGTACGCGGAGGGCGTTCATGCACTGCGTAATTCTCGGCTAGTGAATGCTACGACTACAAGCCGTCCTGGGAGGCTTATCTTGTGCATTTTACAGCCGACAACATGGCAGAAACGCGGTACGATGATTACTGAGATATTGAGAATGCCCATCCAACAACGCCATTGGTTATGCTTTACAGAACCGAAACCGAAACCGAAACTTGTGTGATTGCTAACCTTGGGCATCGTCCAATCACGGCGCCCCTCCTCCCAACGTCACAGCCTTAGTTGGTGCGGCCGCCGCAAACCGCGCATGGTAGTTTTTCTTCTTTCGCGCTTTGTAAAATAATTACCGATTTGTCAACCGGATAAACGATGAAAAGTGTGCTAATTTGAGCCTGTCTACGCAGTGCAAGCAAAAACGGGAGCTTGAAAAATTCACTTCAGTGTCCCTTTAACGGAATGGGGCTTCAAGTTATGTACTGAGGCTAGTCGGTGCATTTTACACAAGCAAATAACAGCGCAAAAAATGGAAGACCAAAAAAGAAGGCGCACAGATATCAGTGTGTTTGTCCACATTTTTTTCTTGCAATTTACATTTTGTTTACATTGGTGGTGGCATCACTGGCATCTACGTTTCACTTTAATGGCATTTTTACAGACAAACTGCATTTTTGCTTGAGTACAATTCTTTTTTTAGATAGTGATGCTGTGCCAAAATTAGCCACGTCATTCTGTCATCCTTTGGGCTCTCCTTACATGTTAGCTGTTCTTGACTAAATTGCTTGCATTGTGCATTTTCTTTCTTACAGTGGCACTGGTCCTGTTGTCGCTATCCGCTCTTGATGCTACAGGAGGCGGAAAAAGAATGCCGACCCTTACACTGTGCACCTTGCCTTCAGGTCTAACTGCGACATTGAGCAGGCCCGGTGCAGCTGCCCGGCAGGAGTGTCGGGCTACTGTAGTCACTTAATGGCAGTGCTGAGGACCGTTGTTCACCTCCAGAACCTTGGTTATAAAGAGGCGCCCGAAGAATTATCCCCTACTGAACTGCCCCAGCAGTGGCGACGACCAAGAAAGACGATGGCCCCACAAGGCGTCATGGATGTCAACTGGCGCCGTTTAGAAGACGGACGACCAATGACCCAGCTACAGCGCTCCACACAGGACTTTGTTCCACCAGCTCTTACAGAGCAACAAAAGAGGGAATCTATGATGAGGCTCTCAGAGAGCACAAACGAGGCTAATAGCTGTTGGGCAGCCATTTTAGCTGACTCTGCAACCGCGCACCTCGTTGAGACTCAGTGTGGGCCGTCTTTTGAAGGTTCGGCAAAGGATGTACAAATGCCACTACTTCCGTCTCGCTACGAGTGCCTTGTGCCTTGGCAAGAAACACTAGCAAAGGAAGAAGTAGGACCGGTACCAGTGCACAGATATTTGCCGAGCTGGTGGCCCCCCGAGGAACTGGGAAACAGTGAGCTTTTTGCAGGTATGATACTGAATTGTTGTAACAATGCTTACTTTCCGGTAGCTTAAACTATGTTCCAAATGTTAGGTCAGTGAAAATTTGCATGCCAGTGAAAAAATGCAACTGATAAAACCATGTTCTAGTGGCAACAGCAGGAGAGAGGAAGTTGTGGTTACCTTATCTGAAATGAGAGAGACAGTACTTAGCGTGCAAAATGTATTGGTCACAAGGACAGCAGTAAAGTTGCTTTCCAGGAAAGCAAGATGTGTTTCATTAAACATAATGTTTTTACAAATATTACTCAATTTCTGTTTCTTTGTGCGCGCAGCAATTTTAAACCAACTTACTAAATTTTGGTAGCAGTGTCAATGTGAACATTTTGCTGTGCCCTTGCACTCAGCCTAATGGGAGTCTGCAGCTGGTCACCTGAGGCTGTCGCATGTAATACCTGCCATATCTTTGTTTTGTCCACCCAGGGTCTGGTGCTGTCAACGCAGGATGCCAGCGTACTGGAGCTCAACACACGGCAGCAGGCAAGGATCCCGACGTGGAAGGCTGCACGGGCCAAGAGGCTCACGGCATCGAAGTTCCACGCTGTTCTGAACCGAAAACAGCCATGGACGGAGCGAGGCATCGCAAATGTCATGCGGCCAAAAGCGTTCTCGAATTCCATTGTTAGGTGAGAAAAAACTAGCAATTCGCACACACAGAGCTTGTTTTAAGGTTGGTTCTTTAGTTTACTGGTTTTTTTTTTTCGTGGGGTAAGCATATGTAATGCTCCAACATAATCCGTGTAATTCCTGAACAGAGCGCACTTGTATTCATACCTGCCAGCCCTGTTGGATTTGCCTTAAAATCTATAAAATTATATTTCTGCCATAATTTTGTTATTTCGCCCGAGATTTTATAAAACATGCTGTGGGAATTTAATGTGGTAATGGCTCGATCAAATGCCTTACCTCGCAAAGTGCGTTGCTAGGCTAGCAAGATAACTTAGCCCCCACCTCATTTTGTCATGGTTGGATAAATTGTACAAATTTTGAATCCAATTTTTGCCGCTATATATGTACCTCTAAATACTGGCAGTCTCAAATACATAGCCCATAATGTCTCTTTTACTGTTCACTACCTCACCCCCTTCTTCTCCTCTCCCTTTTTAACCAATAATGATATGTGCACAGAGTAAGGCCTCAAGGGAAGGAACAGGCCAAAATTGCTTTCCTGCCCTTGATGAGTTTGCATTGTGAGATATGGATGGCAGCAAGAACATGGTCCAGTGTCCTTGCCCCCTCTTTCACCAGCAGACCGTTCTGATGCCCACCTCGAGGAAGTCTTCTAATAGATCTCCCTTTAACTTTCCTTTGACATGATTACTGCTACATTCTCTAACATTTTCTTAGCAGTGAAGCACGAGGACCTGCGTAATTTAATGTTTTTGCTGGGTCTGCTTTCTTGACATTCAGTTGTAGTGACTCAGAATACCCGCCTTTTAAATATGCGCAGGCACGGCACGACGAATGAACCACGAGCCATTCAGCTCTACGTCCATGTCATGGAGCATCTCGGTCGCAGTGTGGTGGTCTCCACCTGTGGGCTGATGGTGCGTCCTAGTTGCCCATGGCTAGGTGCAACGCCAGATCGTGTTGTCTACGACCCAAGTGAAGACCCCCCTTTTGGTCTAATAGAAGTCAAGTGTCCTTGGAGCAAGAGGGCCGATCCACGGAGCACAGCTCTTGCCTCAGAGGACTTTTGTGTGCAGCTGAACGACGGCTTCCCAGAGCTTAAAGTGTCGAGTGAGTATTATGCTCAAGTCATGGGACAAATGTTCTGTTCTGGCTTCAAGTGGACCCATTCTGTTGTTTATGCTGAGAAGTGGATTGTTGTTTGCAAGGTCGTGTTTTCAGAGTCCACCTGGATAGTGATGAGGTCTAAGCTAGACAGTTTCTATTTTAACCATGCTGTTCCATTTGTGGCTTCATTACATGAGATATCACACGACACACCTCTAAGCCAGCCATGAAAGCAATGTACTCAAACCACAGAGCTTCTTGCTCTGTAGCCCATACTTAATGTAAATTATGTAATTTGCATGTCACAAAAACAACCAAAGTCGCAAATGACATAGTCGGCTTTGTAGTTTTTTTATTCGTCGTTTGTTCTCTGGTATAACATAGATAAGCATTAAAAGGCCAAGGAAAGAGGGCGAATTTTTAGCTCGGTTTGCTTTTTTGATGCCATGGCGTTGTCGGCTTTGTAGTTTTTTTAGTCATTGCTTGTTATCTAGTATAACACAGATAGCGATTAGCAGGCCAAGGAAAGAGTGCAATTTTTTAGCTCAGTTTTGCTTTTTTTGATGCCATATTCTAGAAAGGGGGACATCTTGTCATTTCCAATATTTGATCAATTTCTCAACTGTGATCCAGCAAGTTGAAATGTAAAACATTTGTCTTGTCGCTGTTTGCATAGCAGGCCACATGCATTCTGTCATCATTGTCAATATATTGCACCTGTTAATGAGTGAATAAAGAATTATTTGCCATCTAGTAGTTTTGGGAATCAGCATATCGGCATCTTTCATGCATACTTCGCATGGGATTCTTGATTTTTCACCTTAGAAGAGTGGGGTGTAGTTAGAAAAAATTAAATCGCAGTTCTTTATGCTACAAGGCATGCAACAAGAGATAATAACCAGGTAACTTTGACACATGGGTATGCCTTCTCATTTCATGTGCAGATGCTGCTGTCTTAGTTTCTGAGACATAGCAGGAGTGAGTAGAGATGTTTAGCACAAAGATCTAGTACAGTTCAACGAAACACGTGATTACGGAAGTCTTTCAAATAGCTCAGCACCGAGTCTGCACAGACACCCGTCAAGTTTATTACATAAATGCACCGACAATAGAAAAAAACTTAAAACAATCAATATTCGACCTTAATGGCTCATTATTCCAGAGGTCAGACTATTGAGTACAGCGTGAAAAAGGGCAACAAAAGAAACGGGTGCCAGAACACCAGAACGAGTTCACTTGTTAGCAGATCCAATGGAAGAAACTCAACAGACCGAGTTCCACAGTTGACAACCATGCACAAACAAGTGCCGTCACAGGATAATTATTTTTAGGGGCGAAGTGCCTTAGGGGCTTGGGTGGTCAGTCTCATATTGTTGATTTATCATGTAGTCACAGTACTAAAACACCCGGACACTCGTTTTCCAATGCCTCACACTAGAACGTAACGTGTAGTAAAAGAACACACCGGGAGACTTGTTGTCCAACGCCTCGTGCTAGAACGCTTCGTGCTACAAAGACACGAGACATTTACAGCAAAGCGGTATACCTTTACCCCCCAACGGTTTCATCTCCGATGGCAAAAACGCCAAGAATACACTTATGCAATGCATGATTCGCCCTTCCCCAGTCTTCACATTTCGGGAGATGGCCCAGGACATTTAACTCAGCACCAAGAAGCACAAAAAGTCAAACTTCGACGTTTTTTCTGATGGAGGCGAAAAGCAAAAGCACCAGAGTGTTTGAGGGCTCGGCGCAGGTTAAAGATCCCTAGGTGGTCAAAATTGACCTGGAGCCCTCTACTACGGTACGCCTCATCGCCTGTGTACCATCGGCATGTTAAACCTTACATAAAAAAAACATGAAAAGTTTAGGGAGGCAGACAGTGAGGTTGGTTGATTACACTCTTTAGATGCCATTAGGATGCCTTCATGAGGGGCGTCTGAAAGTTAGTCAAAATAGCGCATACTGCCCATATCTGGTTAGCCAGTGGGGCCATCGTAATCGGAATTCTTCGATCAAATATATGGAAACTCTTGATGCGTTGAATCCGGCGCTCTACATAAATGCGGAGGGTTGCTATCGCTTCTGTCTCTTCAACCTGCTCCTTTGAAAACTGGTCATTTCGTAGGAAAGGTGGCATGTTAAGGTGAACGCCCATTGGTTCCAGTAGGTCCTTGATCGTAAACTCTTTGTCGGCCATAACTACATCACTTTCGTCGAAGGGTCGCCGAAGAAGTCCACTGGCTTTAACCAGCTCTCTGTCAGAGATGCAGCCCGTATAAAGTGCAGACACAAATGTTAGCGTCCCATCTGGCGAGACTCCAACAAGGCCCTTAAATGTGTTTGCAGACTTTTAGTTGGAGTAGGTTTCCGATTGGAGCACAAAAAAACTTGGCACTTCGCACTTGATCTCCGTAGCATCAATGATGACCCTGGTACTAGAGTACTTCTCCTTGATTTCTTGTAGCATGAATTTGTCGACCACTTCACATCGGGGCCATAAAGACAAATCACCCAACCGGTGAAACAACAAGTTCATCCACTCGTTAAAAATTCGGCTAACTGTGCTTTGGTGAATGTTAAACCGGTGGCCAAGGTCTCTCTGAAAGAGCCCGAGCCGAAGGGTAACTAAAACTAAAAACAGGTGGTTCTCCATGCTAAGAACAGGAGGCCGTCCTGGCTCTTTTCTCGATTCCCCGGTGTTGCCTTCGGTACACACACTGTTCGGCTTGAAATAGTTCAGGAGCTTCCTGAAGTCGGCGTAGGAAGGTAAGCCGGTGTAGAACTGCACGTCATCGTCGCTGTCCTTGAACTTCTCTATTGCAAATTCCGCACTTGCACTCTCCAGGTACTCGCATCTCTTCAAAAGGATAGAAACCTGGGCCTCTAGTCTTGTGACTCTGTCACGTTCTTCTTGCAGCTCACGGCGGAGTTCAAGGATTTCTTGATCTTTTTGAGGGACAGGAGTCTGGCAGTTTTCCGGTGAAGAACTGTGATCTGAGGGCATCAAAAAAGATCTGTTGTCGCTTGTGGGATACGTGAGGGGTTCCTCGGGGACCTCAGCCAGTCCTGGCGTAAGGTCACCACGCTAGCTCCCGGCGTGTCAACCACGCGGGCTCCCATGGCTACGGCAGCCCAGCGAGGTTCGCCGATACGAGAACACAGTAGACAGTAGTGCCGAAGCACAGCCGTTTATTTGGGGAATCCCAAAGCATGCGAGCACAAGGCTCGACGGCGTTCACGAATCACGCCGTCCGGGTCGTGACCGCGAACGGGAGGTGGGCACTCACGGCGCGCGACAAACAAAGCTCCCACCTGAGACACAAGTATCCATCACCGCCGCGTTCCGCCTATCTCGTCCCGACCGGGTCTCCGCCGAGACTCTCCTCGTCTCCCGTGCGCGCACGCTCGCGCCGCCCGCGCGCCTATCCCCGCACACATCGGTGGCGCCATCTCTCGGGGACGCCGACGAACCAGCGGAGCGCCGGACCGGTTTCAGCGCACAAGCGTCTCTCCCGAAGCGCGCGCTGGCTCGGGATCGCAGGTCGCGGTTCTCCACGATTCCCACACTCCTCCCCCCTAAAACTGGACGCCACTTGAGCTCGAGTGACGCCACGTTGCACCACACTCGTCACGACGTCTCAAGTCAGCAAACAGCCACCGAACGCCACTCCACACAAAAGTTCGCCACACGATGCCGCCGTCGCGATGCTCGCCTCACAAACCCGCAAACACATTGCAATGGTTCCTAGTCTCTCGCGGTTGGGCAGCACAGCAGGTTGGCAGGCCCGGGGGTAGCCTGCAGCCGCAGCCGACGAACGCCGGGGTCGCGCCATGATGCGACCCCCACTCCCAGCTCGAGGCGGCAACAGGAACGGCCGCGCCCACTGCGGCTGCCCGAAGGCTCGCGCCGCTCGCGTAGGCGCCAGATCCCGCCGCCTCCTGGGTTCCGTGGCCGCTTCGGCCGCAGGTCCTCCCGAACGGTTGGCTGCCGCCCGGCAGGCCGGAGCAGCAACTGGAGGTAGCTCCACGAACCGCGCTCGGCCCCGCCGGTGGTTCAGCAGGCCATCCTCGCTGTCCGTGGCAGTGGTGACTGGCGTGGCTCCCGGTGGTATCCGTATGCTGCAGGTCTCGCTCTCACCGTCCAGTTTAAACGATTCCCGAACTTGAAGTGGGGAGCAGCGGGACTCCGCAATCTCCTGTGACTGGCCGGAAACCTTATCGACGATCTCGCCAAATAGGGTAACAAAGATGCCCGAGGGTACTCCCCCTTGCACGTTCGCTTGCTCGCGGAATCACGAGTCCGGCAACTGTGCTCCAGCAGCCACCCCCGCCTGGAGGCAGCTCGCCTGACTATTACGGGTTGTCGGCATCGAAACGCCCGTCCGAGTATTTCGGCCTGGTGCGGCGGCAAAGCAGCGTCAGCATCAAGCGGCGGGCTCCTGCAACTCCTCGCAAACACCGTAGAGCACGCCAACCGCAATACCAGCGGCTCGCGCACATCACCGGTATAGGTGTGAGAGTCCGCTCTTACTAAGACTGGCGATCTCTCGCCCAACGCCCGCTGCCGAGCCGCGCGAAGCTCTTACTGCCTAAACGCAATCTCGGCGGAACTTCACGGCACGAGACGCACGCACTCCGGAAGCCGGAGACCGGTCCCATTGCTCCCGCTTCCCCCCCACGCAGCGAGAGGAGACTGATTCTTCAGCGACCCCCTCGCTCTTTGTCAGGCGTCAAATCGGCAAACACTCCGCGCGAGACGAGGAAGGCGGGCTCACGTGCCGCGAACTCCCAAACACCGCCCCTCGCTCGGTATGTCCGCCGCGCCTGGAACTTCAAGGCGCCGCCGGCGCGACTGCGCGGGGACGCGCTACGAGGAAGGCGACCCGCCGCCATGTTGGAACAAGGCCTACGCACCTCCCGTCGCGAGCGGGCCGCGACTGCGGTGCTCGGAGGTATCCTACTGACTCACCGCCTGGTGCGTGTAGGAAGGTTTACACATTTGCCGTCACGGCTGTATCGGGCATCATAACTGTCTGCCTGCAACCGACTGGCGCGAGGCGTTTCGTCCGAAGTCTTCCGGACAAAGGGTAGCGGGCTACGACTGCAGCAACGCATTTCTCGGGGAGCTAGCAACCTCGAATTCGTCTGAATACGAGACCCACGTTCGGGCGCCATGTGGGATATATGAGGGGTTCCTCGGGGGCCTTACCAGTCCTGGCGTAAGGCCCCCCACGCTAGCTCCCGGCGTGTCAACCACGCGGGCTCCCATGGCTACGCAGCCCAGCGAGGTTCGCCGATACGAGAACAAGTAGACAGTAGTGCCGAAGCACAGCCGTTTATTGGGGAATCCCAAAGCATGCGAGCACAGGGCTCGACGGCGTTCACGAATCACCGCCGTCCGGGTCGTGACCGCGAACGGGAGGCAGGCACTCACGGCGCGCAACAAAACAAAGCTCCCACCTGAGATGCACGTATCCAATCACCGCCGCCATGTTCCGCCGATCTCGTCCCGACCGGGTCTCCGACGAGACTCCGCTGACTCCCGTGCGCGCACGCTCGCGCCGCCCGCGCCCGCGCGCATATCCCCGCACGTGCCCCGCACACATCGGTGGCGCCATCTCTCGGGGGACGCCGACGAACCAGCGGAGCGCCGGACCGGTTTCAGCGCACAAGCGTCTCTCCCGAAGCGCGCGCTGGCTCGGGATCGCAGGTCGCGGTTCTCCACGACTCCCACAGTAGGTTGGTATATTGTGGAGCTGTGTGTGCAAAATAAGCACTGTAAATGGGACAACAGTGGTTCTAGTCGCTATTACTGCTGTAGGGACACACGGCCCAACGCACACTGTGGTGTGAACCTGCATTAAAGGAAATCCCTCACATATAATACCACACCTCTACTTCACCTTGAAATTTTTGCATTTTTGGTGTGCGTTTATACACACGAAATAAGGTACACTGCAGGCATGTTGTTGCGCACCGCACCTTGCAATGCCTCAAGGTACTTTTAATGCTTCACCTTGGGAAAACAACAAATGTTAATGAAACCCACACCCTCTGAAACTCACTGCCTGGTGATGCCAATCACTGCAGCACATGGTCCGGCGCACAAACTGCCAGACCTTGACAAGCGCCCCCACATACAGCGACACTGATGATCTAGACCCCACAACTTGTAATTATTCTAAGCAGATGCAGCACAGACCTTGTCTAATATCCCACAGACGGAGAGTTTTATTTTAACACGAAAGTGTTTTATGGCCGGCTACACATATATTTTGACGACGTGATATCCCTTCACGGAAGTGACGTCACCAGAAAAAGTGCCATTGACGCAGTGGCGCCCAGTTTCGATCCCACGACTCTCTGGCTGCAACGGGAGGTACGTGGCGCTCTTCCCACTGTGCTACGAACCGAGACTTGGGATTATGCTACGAACGCACCTGATGTCCTTCCCTATGACTTATTCAGATGGTGCGCGCCGTCTAGAAGAGGCGAAGCGAAGTAGCGCATCAGGCGCAATTAGCGCCGACAGTTGGCGCCTTTGTGTACGGGGGACGCGCGTGAATTGAGGCACACTCCGCTGTTTTTTGTTTCTTGCATGTCGGGTCACTTCGTCTGGCGGGGTCAGGCTTGCGAACCCTTCGCACAAGAAGGAAATTCCTCTTTAACATACAACTGCTCCTGTAAAGAGGGATCAACCACATTTTTTTTTTCTATTTTTTTTTTCCAATGCCACAATTTCCTACAATACATACCACCGGCATCATGCTTGGGCCAGTATGACGTCCACCCCTCTCCCTGCTATCTCTTGCTGAATGAAGCTGCCACAGCTTATGTGCGGGATTACTTGAGGTCATGGGTGCGGTAAAAAAGTCAAAACATATTCATCCATGCTTACTGAGACACCTTTGTTTATTTCTATGGTTGGCAGTAGTTTACAAAAACTAGAAATAATTTACACCGGCGTGAGGTAGGTACCAACGACGCCTCTCTTCCCTCCCCGCCAGCTGTCAGGCGAAGCTGTCGAGGTGGTTGTACATGACGAAGTTCAGGATGGCGGGGGAGAGGATGACCTGAGGCAGCAGCTCTTCAAAGAAGGGGCCGTGGACGCTGCAGAGCCACTTGCGCAAGGACCACACGGCAGAGACTCTTCAGTTGGAAAGGCGACTCTGAAAGACGGTTCGAACATGGGTTAGAAGTCTACATATGCAGAAATCATTGGTAAATTCCGTGCACCTTTTTCGCTTGCGCTCATGTTCGGGTTGAGACATTTCGGTTTTGTTTCGGGTTAAGGGGGGACACTGGCCATGGGGACATTTTTGTTATTTTTTAACCTATTTACACGGTGAGTGTAACTTGACATCCCGAGCACAAATATGCAGTCAGTTTGTCTATGGGGTGTGAGTTCAGAGTTATGCAACATGTTGTGCCACTCCGCTTCGGGCAATTTTTTCATTATGTACCTATGAAAAACTGTAACACTGTTTATGCCCTTGTGCTCTAGAAGGAGGACCAGAGAGTGCAACTATATCACAGTAGTAATTTTAGCATTGTACCTGCAACTGCTGTGAAGTTATGAAATGTCAGGTCATCTTTTACCAATGTTTTTGTAAAACGAACCATATAACAAATTTCACTTTCAAAAAGAAAGAAATGCTATATTTTTGTGATTTTTATTGCACTATTGAGTTCATAAGCTTTCGAACGAAGCAAAAATGATACAAATTTGACCAGTACATCCCAAGATATTGTACCTGACAGCTGACCTCGTGGGAAAAAAAAACTGGTCCCGAGAAAAGAAGGTAGGAAGATTAGCAACATACCGTATTTATTCGAATCTAGGCCGGCCCCGATTCTAAGCCGACCCCCGAAAGTCCGAAGGCGCGAAAAAAAAAAAAAAAACTTACCTCGAATGTAAGCCGAACAAAAAGGCGAGGTCAGCGTTCACAAAAAGAAAACACGTTTATTGAACATGAAGATGCGGTGCTGGAACTCAATCAGTTTCTCTTCAAAATCACCGGGCAACTTCTGGGCGATTGAGGTTCGACGACGGAGGCTAAAGCCGAAGTGCTTCATGAATTTCTGTAGCCAGCCCCGACTGGCTTTGAAGTGTGCCCGCGATAAGCCTCGTTCCCATAAAAGCTCCCTTGCTTTGCCTGGAGCACTTCCATCGTTACTGGAAGGGCAGCTGCTCGCTGCGTCTGAACGAAGTCAGCCAATGCCATCTCCACTTCATGGTGACGGCATTCTCGTGGTCCGGTGATTGCCAATCTCATTGCGGCGCACGCAAATATCCTCTCCTGTTGCGTCCTCCAACGACGGACATTTTTTTCATCCACGCCGAAGTCCCGCCCGGCTTGAACGTTCGACGACAACTCCGCAGCTAAAACAACTTTTTCTTTTAAAAGCGGCACCACTTCTTTTTGCGCTGTCAAAACCAAACGCCACACCGCACGCAGGCCACTATCTGCACAATTCAAAATGGCGGCCTATGGCCTTTAATGGCTACTGGCTCGTCTAGTAATGGCTACAATACTTTCTTTTCTGGGTGGCGCTAGCTGTGCACCACTTCACTTGGAAATTGGCGCGTATTTCAAAATCCTCGAATCCAAGCCGACCCTGGAGTTTGATATATCAGTATTTCAAAAAAACTATCGGCTTAGATTCGAATAAATACGGTAGGTGAAAATGGTCAGTTAGGTAAACTCAAGGGTCGACAGTCTTTTAAATACTTTTAGATCAGCTATAATATTTTGCACGTACATTCTTTGGTACCTGTAGACTGCAAATAAACCTATGCAGAAAATTGATTTTTTTGGTAAATTTTTGGTCCTGAAGACCCTTTGAGGGTCGAATTTTTTCACCAAATGAGACCCCCCAGGGTCGATTTTTTTTATTGCTGATTTAAATTCTCCGGATGAATCTATTTCGAGCAAAAAATTATCATAATTTTTTAGGGTGACCGTAAAGTAAAAAAAAAATCGTTTGTGTTGTTACATATATGTGGTTTATTCATGAGTAACACAAGAAAAATTCTAAATAAAAAAAACTCCCCCCACCTCCAACGAAGGGGATCGTGCGGAAATGTGAATGCATTGGGTGCACCGATGAGTGCGCTGCGGCAAGCAGTAACGGAGAGAGGCGTGCGCTCCACTGCATTTATATACATTTTCCGAGCGCAGCGAGCGGAGAGAGGGTACGCGGAGAGGAGAGTGAGACCCGCGCAACACGCCCGCCCCGCGCGTGAGCTCTCTCTCCCGCCGAGCTCCACGATGCGAGCGCCCTCACACGCCCGAGCGCGCTTCTCCTCTCCACTCACTCTCCGCTACTCCACCCGAGCTCCGCGCTGTGAGCGCCCTCACACGCCCGAGCGCGCTCCTCCTCTCCCCTTGCCCTCCGCTACTCCCGCCCGAGCTACCACCTGCTCCGGTTGCTAGGCACGCCACAGCTGTTGCTAGGGGCGAGGAGGAGCGCGGAGAGCTCCGCTACTCCCGCCCGAGCTACCACCTGCTCCGGTTGCTAGGCGCGCCACAGCTGTTGCTAGGGGCGAGGAGGAGCGCGGAGAGATAACACCTGCGGGCGCACGCCGACGGAGCATGACAACCCCCGACTAAGAAATGCATTCGCATTTACGACGACGACGAAGGCAGAACTACGAGGCGCGCGCTCATGTGCGCTCGCGCTGGAGGAATGCAGGCGCACGCCGACGGAGCACGACAACCCCCGACTAAGAAATGCATTCGCATTTAAAACGAGAAAGTAACAAGCCGGCACCTTTTGAGTGAATTAAAATCAGATAGACATCAGTTTCGCGGGTGCAAAAAGTGGGAGGCGCCCGGAGGACGATTACCCAGCGTGCACCCTTGTTAGCGGATGCGCAAGCGATAGCCGGCGCGCCGCTGAAGTAAATCATAAAAAAATAAAAAGAAGAGTCATTGGCGCAAGAAAAAAATTTGACGTATTTCCGAAGTGTGGCTGCACATGCCAAGCAAGAGAAGTTGGCGAAAAAAAGCGCGCTTTTTAAAGATACAAGCGATGCCGTACATGTACGTCATTGACCATTTTGAAAGTGTTTGCCGATGCCGTACATGTACGGCCGTGACCCTCAAAGGGTTAAACCGTTAAACCAGTCTCACCCCAGGCTTCACAGAGGCTCAAAATGGTGTCGCGAAAAGCTGAGCTTCCTCAGTGTGATTTAATTTCAAGGGCACTTCTTTTTTTCAGTCCAGCGCAGAACTTTTTTAAAATGTCCATTGCAGTCTGAGTCTATTTCATTGGCATTCTATACCCCTTGCAGAAAAAAGACTACCATACAAATTGGGTTTTTACGGTTCCCCGAAATGCATTCTTGCAAGGATGCGCCTTTACCCCGTAAGAATAAACCTGGGCCTGCTTGCTCGAACAAACGTGCTTATAGGCAGTCTTATTGACAGTCTAGTCTTATTAACAGACTACCATAAGTCCGTGAAATAGATGTGTGAACTTTCCTGAAATCAGTGCAGTGCAGTCTCATTGACAACCATAGGGACCTATATGCGTACCTATAGGGTACCTATATGCGTACGGTAGGGACCTCTAGGGGAAAGTCGGGAATACACCGCAGAACTGCACATTGCTGTCGCTGGTGCCAGGCAAGCGTTTATTTAGAACTATGATCGGAACAATTCAAAGAACGTTCCCCAGCAGGCAAGTTTATTGGGGCCCTGTCACGAACCCGTTACAATGACCCACCATCCTCGGTAGGCCACCGCACGCAGCTGGGCCGCTGGGCCTCGTTCGCACTGAACGCTGTTGTGGCGTGTTGCGTGCTGAACACTGTTGCTACGTGACATGCGTCCAAGAAGCTCACTGGGCTGACGTAAGTAGGACCTATGGTGGGCATAAAATTACTAGTGAGGAGTCCAGAATAACCTAATGCCATAGGTGTGACACCTCGCGTTGTTGCAACCGGTCGTGTTTTTTGTCTCGTGTAAATTAGACAGTTGTGAATTAGCTTCGGGTTCTCGTCGTAGACTCAGACGAAACGAGCATTCCAGCAGCTGGCTGCCGGGAACAGCGAGCTGCTGGGACCATGTCATTGGCAACAGTGACATGGTTGCAAGAACCCTCTCTTACCACCAGACCTACTATCGAGCCCTCGACTACAACCACGACATGCACAAAGCACGGAACAGCCTAAAACTCCCGCTGCCAAGCCCACAGCTCGCTTAACGAGGACTGCAGCTGTAAACAATCGCGCGGTAGGATTCAGCTGAATGTTGATGTCACGCACGCTTTTAAGAGTAAAAAAGCCTCACTGCTCAAGCAGAATGCACAACCACAGCACAAACCCAAACGGCCAAGCTCCATAACCACCACTTTCGAGGAAAGTGAAGGAAAGCCGTGAAAGCTGCACAGTTTCTCATCGAAAACACGATTTTATTGCCGGCAGGGAACGTTGTGCTGTTGAGTGTAATTTTGTCATCACGCTGCAATTCCATTACGAACGCTTAATTTTTGTTTCTGAGTTAGTGAGAGTGATTTTATGGACAACATTTGCTCTGTCGTTTCTGTGCTGCCTGGTCATGCCCCCTGCATCGACAGACAACACAGCGGATGATCTGTCATTCACATCTGCCCTCGGCCGTCCGATGCCTTCTCAGGACAAATACCAGGCCACAGACGATCAAATTTTTGTAGATGTGCGAAAGAAAAAAGCAGTGCTACCCATGAAAAAACAAGATGTAAAAGCTACGAAACTAGATAACACAGTCGCGTCTTACGGGTGTGCAAATCTTATTGAGACTGCGACACGCAGGGCAGAAGCAAGCACAACACTTCTTGATGCATAGTGGAATCTCGGTCATACGAATCTCAAAGGGCCGCAAAAATATTCGTATCACCCAAAAATTCGTATCATCAGAAAACAAGAAAAAATGGAACAGTGCCGCACATGTGACACGCAGCGGCAACATGGCGTCGGCTCTTGCCGTGAAGAGGTGCAAGTAGCTTCAGCGCCCGCTTGTAACCTTTTGTAAAAACGCAGCTCAAGGGGTAAACTAAATTGCTCGTGCGGGAAAGGAGTCACAGTGTGGGAGAAAACTGCGCTATGAAATGCCATCTATGCCGAATATCCGCCACGGAAGTGGCCCAGCCATCTGCTGCGAGCGCTTCGAAATTGCCGCCATGAGACACACGTCTCCCCATTGCTGCCAAGTCTTGAGGCTCCTCCCACTGCCGTTTGCGGCTACCGAGGCAAAGTTGGCGCCGGGGTGGCCGGGGTGCCGGCCCGAATTGTCAACGCGAGAATCAAAAGAACGCGTGCTCATCGTCGACGCGACGTGCGCACATGAACCGCATGCGATTCGTGCGCGTCGGCATTGCACGCGCGTTATTTTCTTGCCCGCGTTGACGCTTTCGCCCCTGCGACAGATTCTAGCTCGCTCGAAAAGTGACGCCCGACGCGCGCGGCAGTGGGAGGAGCCTGCCTGACCGTGCCAATGGCAAGGCGCACTCTTCATGGCGGAAGTTTGAAAACTCTCCCGACAGCCCGCTGGCCCCGTCGGAGATGTTTAGGCTTACCACGGTTGCGGATATTTGATTGGCGCTTTTCCTAGCTGCGCGGACGATGCCTTATAGTGTCGTTTTCGCCCACATTATGAGCTCCTTTACTGTACAAGCGACTTCATTTGTTCCTTAAGTGGCATCTTAAAGCGCGGTCAGAAGCGGTCGGTCAAGCTACCCGCACCACTTCGCAGCTGGTGACACCGCCATGTTGCCGCCGCTTGCCGCGCCGTGCGCAGCATGCGGGCGGTATTCGCGGCGGCGCGTTTTCGTGAGCAGAAATGCTCCATGCGGTTCCCACTTTAATGTAATCGACGCGCAAGTGGCGCAGGCAACATGGCAAGGCAACAACAGGGTAACTAGAGCACGGGGCATAGACCTCAGAAGCGAGGAGTGCGGAGAAGGCAAAATGGCAAAGGTATTCACCATCAGAAATGAGGGAACGCTTGATTGCTGTGGTTTATTCAAAAAGTGCAATTCAAAAAAGGAAGCTAGAGGCACCCGAGCTGCAGCCAGTGGAAACGACAGGTACAGAGCGGGAGGTAAAAGAAGGGAGGGAGAAAGACCAGGCGTCGAGAGGGTGAAATGTTGTTTGTTCGGAACAGCACCTCTCCTGCCGCTATTGTAAGCACCCCACGAGGAGGATTACCGTCAGCGAGGGAGGGCTAATGCTTTTGTGCCCGCACGCAACCAAGGCCGCACGGCCGCACCAACACCCCCGCCTCCCGTCCACGCCGCAGTCGTCTGCTTGCGGCTTGCGTGTTCATATCACCCGCACCGGAGTGATAAATGTGTATGGATTATCCGAATTTTTTTACATTTCATACAATGCATTTTCGCCGAGGAATTTTGAAAATTCGTATCACAATGAAATTCGTATCAACAGAATTCGTATCACTGAGATTCCGCTGTATTACCAATGCGCGTACCCCGAATATAAGAAACAGCCCTTTTTCACCAGACATCAGTGACCATTTGTCTATTTTTTGTTTATTCTCCACGGGTAAATGTGCATGTTCTAAGATACATTCCACTTGATCAAGATATTAACCCACAATCGTTAGGCGCGTTTCATTCTGTCATGCTTGCCACAAGTTTGGAATTCATTCAAGAAATGTGCGCTACGCCTGCCCAAGTAGAAAACTGTAACATAGGTAGGCCTAGCGACTTCCGGCGGCGGCATTGTCCAACACCTCTCCACCCGGGCCTCTCTCCCCGGCAGTGCAGATCTCCACTGAACAGGCGTTTATTCAAAGCCAATGGCCAGGCGGCCGCCACTGGGCATTGTCTGCCACTTCTTCTGCGGCTTTTCTGCCGACTTTTCACTGCAAATTCTTTACGATGAGATGGCCGGTCGGGTCAGCATAAGTCTGTGAGCTAAACTGCTCGGGACCGGCTAGTTCACATTCTTATTGAGAATATCATCGCTGTCTAATGGCGAATTCCATTGGGAGAACAGGAGCAAGTGGAGCGAGCAGCCAGAGCAGCACACGGGAGTAACAACGACGTGTGCTTTCATTCCGTGAATGAAACATTCGCGCTGCTCCGGGAGCAGTGAAAAGAGGGGGAGGGCGTGATGTCAAGAGTCATGTGACCAAACTTTTCCTGCTCTCGCTTCCCAAAGCATTTCGCACGCTCGTGTTTTCCGCACGCTGTTCCTCGCCAGTTTTGCCAGATACGTGCCGGTGGTTTTGTGTCTGTCTTCCGCATGGCGACGAATGAAGAAGCCGAGCGGATGTTCATGTCCATGATAGGGTCACCATCGTATCTCCCTAAAATTAGCAGCGAACAATAACAGCATCCGCCGTCTTTTCCAGATATGACTCTATCTTCGGTCGCTGCTCCAGTGGGGTGAACAGGTGCTCGAACATAAGCTCATGCAATGTCAAATCGTCGTCGTCGTCGCTGCTGCTGCTGGTGTCCGATGATTAGTTTGCGCTTGAATCTGTGGTGCTTTTATCATCTAAAAGTAGCAGCATCGTCCAGACGGCCGCGCTTAGCTGCTGCCGTACGCACTGAGCGACTATCGCGGCTGCTGGATTCCGCCATTTTTCCTCCGCCACCCGGGGATAAAACCAGAAATGACGTAAAAGAGGTCATGTGACTTCCTCGGCGTTCCCTGTTACTCCGCCGCTGGCGACGGAGCACCGAGAACTGCTCTCGGCTGCTCTCGGCGCCAAAAAAGTGCTCCTCCTCGACCAATGAAACACAACGCCCCTGCTCCTGCCCGACCACTGGAAGACGCCAGAACTCGCGAGAGCACTTTGGGTGCAGTTAGAAGTGCTCCTGTTCACCCAATGGAAAGCGCTATAATAAGTTTCTAGAAAGCGTCTCAAAGCCTAAGTTTAGACCTCAAAGTAGTCTGTCAATAAGATTAGACTGCCAATACGTCTGTCTCATAGGGCTCCAAGCAAGCGGGCCCAGGTGGCACAACTGCTCCCCTTTAAATACAGCTCTAGGCCACAACAAACTCAGAACAGGGACTTCCCTGTCCACTCATCGCGCAGTAACACAATTCTTCTGCACTACGATTACCGCATGAGATGTTTATATATTTTGTATTTATAATACTGTTGATATTTGTTGCGCGATTGTATCTTCTGCAGCAAAATTAACATTTCTTCCACAAAAGAAACAGTGCACAAAACAATCCTCCAGACTTCTTTACAAGGCGCAACTGAAGATAGCCCCCTCCGCAGCAGGCAAAGAGTTGAGTTGAATTAAAAGTTAGGTTACCTTAAACGTTAAGCTTAGGGTAGACAAGGTTAGGTTCGCAGTTGCATGAGCTGCCGCGACTGCTAGTACGGCAACCAAGCACAGCGTGGGGGCAGAGACTGTGCGTAAGTACCTAGCGATTCCATCATGGCCGACCACGGTTCCCGGTTGACTTGGCACCGGCGTGGTCCGACCTTGAGGCAGTTGCGGACCAGGTTCTGCAGCAGCCACGGGCTGGCCACAAAGGCCCGGAGGATCCGCACAACGGCCAGGGCGTGTTCATTGTCCCCCTGGGGGTGGAAGATGCAACTGCACCGAAGGGAAAGAACATTGTGTACCACTGCCCGTGGACAAATCTCGGGTCTTCTCAATTCAATAGCCGTGCTGCTACGCAGGCGTCTGAAATGGCATTCGAGTTAATTGGCCTTCGAAAGTTTAAATGAGCAACATTTGAAAAGGCCACTTCACTAAAATGTCATTCGAGTGACATATCAAGCACATGTGTAGCAGGGGTAGAAGTCAAATACATCTTGTACCTCGGTGCGCTTTACGTTTGGCTTTTAATCCACGCGGGTCGCAATTGGGGGTCACAATTATTCTTTGGATAGTTATCGTCCAAATGTAGCTCACTAACCTGACCCCACATTAACACAAATATTCCTGCTAAAAAAAAAAGCAATCTATTGTATACTGGGGGGGGGGTGCTTGCTATCTTCCGAATTGCATCAAGCAAAATATTTTCGCAAACACAAACTGAACACGTGAATAAAAGTGAGCCTATATTTTTTTTCATTTTTTGTGTCCAAGTTACGGGAGAGCAGCAGTGAGCGGTGCATCAGATGGCTGATTCCTTTTTTGTTTTTTGTTTTCTTTCTCACGACCGTAAAATGATGCCCCAGCTATGCCAGTCCATCAGCAGGCCCGCCGAAAAAACCGCACTCTAAACAGTACCGTGCTTCAGCCAACCGCGTTTTAAGCGGTATGCTTATGCGTTGAGTTCTATGGAAGGCAAACCGGTGGTCACAAAAAGCTGCATTGTATCTGGTCCCGCACTATAAGTGGTTAAGTAATAAAGGGTCTACACTGCTGCTATATCTCTTGGACCTAATAACAAAGAGGGATGAAGCATTGATAGGAACGAAAGAAAACTACCACTGAAAATAATACACGACAGTTCTCTCCAATCTCTGCGCACCTCACGGGGGTGAAGTGCCGGGGGATTATGCTGTGTTTGAGCATAGCACAAAAAAGCCATTGAATTGGTCAGCGAAGTAACCATCACTGACTTCACACAGTCCATAAAGACTGCACCACGTTAGCCGTGCCCACCAGCAGTCCCTCTTCCATCTCTCTCCCATAGTCAACCAACTTCAGAACAACGCCAACCAATGGGGGAAACAAAGAAAGGACAACACACTTCCACGTGTTTGTTGTCCTTTCCTGTCCCACTTGTTAGCACTGTCCTGAAGTTCGTTAAAAGCGAACCAACTAGCCCAAATCAGCGTCTTAACTCTCGTAGTCGCTAAACGAAGCTTCCCTGGACAAAGTAGGGGGGAAGTGAGGCTCACGTTGCCAGCTTGAGGCTGCCCATTTCGGTGTCAAGCCACAGAGCGGGGTCAAGCCCCATCCGCAGGACTCGGACGAGCCGGTCCCGGTCGCTGACCGACACCTGCAGGCACGGGTTCCCGTGGCTCACTGTCCGGTTCAGCCGGTTCAGGTCCCCGCCAGCAGCAACCAGCATCCGCAGGAGCTGATCCGTCGCCAGCACCAGTGCTGCCACAACCGGTGCAATTACCCGCCTCACACACTATAAAATTCAAACCGAAGATCTTTAAGTGCCAAAGTTACAGTTTTTCACTACAGGGCAGCCACAGAGTCAGAACGGAAAAAAAACTTCACTTCCTGGGCTGGCTAGATCACACCACAAGCACTTGGTGCAGTACGGTGTACTAGAAGACAGACGTGTGTCACGCGGGGAACGAAAACATGGCGAACGTGGGTCCTTTTTGCGATTAAAAAAATTGTGTGGAGCGCCAACACTCCCCGAGAACTCCTGTTGTAGCCAGAGCCACCTAAGCAATTTTTAACCAACTCAAACAGAACACTTCAACCAGGAGATATACTTCCAGTATGTTGCGAAAACGCTTCTAATGACACTCAGTTCACTGTTTCTTCAGGCAACATATTCCAGTCGGATATTGCATGAGACAAAAATTTATGGGTATGATTGTGGCTGATCGGTTACCCAATAGTATTACTGTGATGTGTCTCAGCTTGCTTACTTGCGACCGCATCATCGCAACGGACGTCGCCAAATCATGCGAGGGTGACAGTGAAAAAAGAATGGCACTTTTGCATTCATTTTTGTTGCAAATTGCACGCAAATAACCAAAAAAAAAAAAAAAGAAGAAGAGAAGAAACTCACAATGTTTGGGTTATGCACACTAAACTTCAGTCTGATTAGTAGATGATTTAGCAAGGTGCGGACTAGATGATTTTTAGTGGTGACGACTTCCATATTTCATGTAGTACACTCCGCAGTTTCAACGAACTGGAGTTGCAGGCATGCTCGCAATCAGAATTCGGACTAAGGAACGTTCTGCAGTTGAACCTGGCTATATCGAGCCCGTTTACACAAAATTATCCTCTAAATCAAACAATTTCTGAATATGGAATGTTTGCCATGTGAATGTGTAGCAAAAATCACGCTTACAATACACAGAAATAGCAGCAACTACCGACGTATCCAACTGCAAGTGGCACAGAAGTGCCCCCACAAGAAGGCTTTCTCGTGCGACAGAGGAGAAACCTGCTGACACGTTTAGTCCGGGCGTTCATGTGCATCTCTTTCGCCTCGCTCTCGCTCTTTCCAGCTCTTTCTGCATCCCGCCAGCCACCGACGACCCCCAACATAAGAAATGGTCCTGACCCTCCCGCCCCATTGGCTCAGACAGCCAATCACAGGCTGTCGTGACTCCTGTTCGCTCGTCGTAAGAGAGGCGTGAGTTCTTCCTGCTCTTTTGCGTTCGTAGTGATCGTAGTGTTTGAATTGTTGGCGTGTTTTGTTGGACTTTCTTCAGCTGTGTAGCCGTGATGGCTGGCGTGAAGCGGCACAATCTGCCTTTCGCCGTGAAGCCGGAAATTAGAAACAGAGTGGAACGTGATGAGAGGTCCACCATCGCCGCGGCACACAACATTCCAAGGAGCACATACTGAAAAACAAGGCAGAGATTATTAGGGCTAAGGCAGACAAGAGGCCTGATGCCTACGGTGCCCAACACACGCGCACAGCTGCGTTTGAAGATGTCGAGACGGCCGGTTTGTCGACGTTCAGTCACGCAACATTCCGGTATCTGGCTTCATGATAGAGAACAAAAAGCCAAGGACATGCTTTTCTCCTCAGCAGGGAAGACTTTCGTGGTGGCACCAGTTGGGTACAGCGTTTTAACGATTGGGACGGGATTGTCGGGAAAGCGGCCACTGGCGAAAGCTGAGCTGTGGATTTTGAAGCCATGAACAAATGGGTCCAAGAAAACTGGCCTATGAAACGGCCTATGAAACAGAAAACTGGCCTTCGACGCCAATGAAACGGAATTATTTTGGCAAGTGCTGCCAAACAAGACACTTTATTGTCGGGACGATCAATCCCATGCCAGCAAATTGAGAGCTTCGATTTTTCAAAGGAACTCAATGCCGTAAGACGAATGGAAAAAAGAACTGGCCGCGTATCTGCTCACTTCGCTGCAAGTGTCATTGAAAGACGATAATCATCTGCGACCCCTGCCACTTAAATGCCTCCCTTCTCTTTCCCACCAAGCTCACATGCTCTTCCCCTCCTGTCCCGCTCCACCCCCGATAAACAACGTGGAGGTTTGCTCAAAGTCAATTCAATTTTGCCGCGTTCCGCTACTCCCGTGCCATCTACAGGAACATTTAATTACTGTTGGACTTCTTGGAATGCCGCCTAGAGGTCCGGGCTCTGGCACAAGCTCTTTTTGTGTTTTGGAGTCAAAGCAGTGTTTTCAAGGTGTCTTTTTTAAATTTGTGATCCCAAAAATCGAGCACGCATCTATTTTGAATTAAAAGAACATTGCGAGTTCCAATTGTGTATCGATGTTTTGCCTCAAATACGTTATTTATTCGAATCTAAGCCGATAGTTTTTTTGAAATACTGATATATCAAACTCCAGGGTAGGCTTGGATTCAAGGATTTTGAAACACGCACCAATTTCCAAGTGAAATTGAGAAAAGTGGCGCGCAGCTAGCGCCACCTAGAAAAGAAAGTATTGTAGCCATTACTAGGCAAGCCAGTAGCCACAAGTGCACGCTAGGGGCCATAGCTAGGGGCGATGCCGCCATTTTGAACTGTGTTGATAGTGTCCTGCGTGCGGCGTGGTGTTTGGCATTTATTCACAGCGCAATGGCACCAAACAAGCGGTGCCATTATAGTGCCACTTTTAAAAGAAAAGTTGTTTTAGCCACGGAGTTGTTGTCAAACGTTCAAGCCGGGTGGGACTTCGGCGTGGATAAAAAAAAGTCCGTTGTTGGAGGACGCAATGGAAGAGGATATTTGCGTGCGCCGCAATGAGGTTGGCATTCACTGAACCACGAGAAGGCCGTCACCACGAAATGGAGATGGCATTGGCCGACTTCGTTCGGACGCAGCGAGCAGCTGCCCTTCCAGTAACGACGGAAGTGCTCCAGGCAAAAGCAAGGGACCTTTCAAGGGAACGAGGCTTATTGAGGGCTTTCAAAGCCAGTCGGGGCTGGCTACAGAAATTCATGAAGCGCTTCGGCTTTAGCCTCCGTCGTCGCACCTCAATCGCCCAGAAGCTGCCCAGTGATTTTGCGGAGAAACTGATTGGGTTCCAGCGTTATGTGCTGCGAAAGCGGGAAGCAAGAGCCTATCCACTAGGCCAAATAGGCAACGTGGACCAGAAGCCGGTATATTTTGATATGCCTGTGGCGTACACCGTCAGTGACAAGGCCGCCAAAGAAGTGAAGGTGCGCTCTGCAGGATATGAAAAGCAGCACGTGACTGTGATGCTGTGCTGCACCGCAGATGGACATAATCTTCCTCCTTATGTTATATTTAAGAGGAAGACACTGCCCGCCAAAGAAGTCTTCCCGCGAAATGTCATTGTGCGGGCCAACGAAAATGGCTGGACGATGAACGCCATGGTCGAAGAATGGGTAAGGCTTGTGTGGTGGCGGTGTCCATCCCTTTTGTGTAAGAACTCGCTACTTGTGCTTGACTCATACCGCGGGCACTTGACCGACAGCGTGAAGGCTGCACTCGCTGAGGTGAACACCGACCTCCCTGTAATACCGAGTGGCCTGCCGGGCCAGTGGCAGCCGCTCGATGTATGCACAAATAAGCCATTCAAGGATCGCCTGCGGGGGTTCTACACGGACTGGTTGAACGAGGAAAACCACCAGCTTACGGCAACGGGCCGCATCAAGTGCGCATCACTGTCGCAGGTGGCAGGCTGGGTAGGTGCAGCTCGGGACGCCATCCCTGGAACCTTGATCGTGTGCTCCTTCAAGAAGTGCAGCATATCGAATGCGCTTGATGGTACTGAGGATAGGGCACTGTTTCAAGATGACAGTGATAAAGAAAGCGAGGAGGCTAGCAGCGATGATGACTCAGAATGAGCACCGCATCTTCATCTTCAATACAATGTGTTCTCATTTTGTGAACGCTGACCTCGCCTTTTTGTCCAGCCTGCATTCGAGGAAAGTTTTTTTTTTTTTTTTTTTTTCTTTTTCGTGGCTTCGGACTTTCTGGGGTCAGCTTAGAATTGGGGCCAGCCTAGATCCGAATAAATACGGCATGCCTAACGCTCTAATTTTGATAAATAAAGTTGACAAGCATGAACCGCGTTTCCAGATTCAGTGGTTTAGAAAAGTTTGGCCTATATAAACGTCCCGTTTTAGAATTAATTTTAACTTTTGGCCGGGCGGCTGAATCGAGGGTCAGACAGACATACCAGAATTTTCCCGCTTAAGTAGGCCAAGAAAGGTTGTAAAAGGAATTACTGCAGAGAAAGAACTCTGCCAAACGCTGCCTCATGTCCCAATTAGCCATTTCGATAGGTGTGCCACACACGCTTACCGCAGGCCATGGGGCTGACGCACTCATCACCGATGTGGTTCGGGCTGGCCCCCGCATCGAGAAGGATCCGGGCGGAGGCAGGGTCCCCCTTGAGCACCGCGTATGACAGGGCCGTGTGGTAGCGCGGGTGCAGGTGGCGGGGCAGCTGCTCCAGGAGCGTCGTCACCCGCAGCAGGTACCTGTCCGCCTCAAAGCCGCTCCTGAGCAGCTCCGACAGGCACTCATGGCTGTGCGGAAGAGGGGAAGTTGATTTAGGGCTCCAAATTGGAATTTCACATGTCTCATGACCCCCTGTGGAAGAAAGGAGTCCGACGCCACCGGAACGAAAGAATAACTGAATTGCCTTTAACTATACTAACATGGCGTCCAAGCGTTCATCGTCTTCCTTCTCTTTCGTTCTGTCGACGCCTGCGTCATACTCTTCTTTATTCTGGGCTATCCCCGTTCATCCGATGAACACATCCTCCCCTCCCCACACATAAATGCAGCTAACCAGTCACCCTTGAATATCTGAACCTCAAGGTCCTATGAGGGTCCATCCGTCAGATAATAGACCGCACAGGCTCCGACCAAAATATACATTAGCACCGTCCCTCTCAAATCCGCTGACGCAGTCAGATAACCAAGCTGCCATGACGGCACGTCTTTTGGGCACACGCCGCGAGTACCGCTGGGTCAGCGAATCCAGGTTAAAATGCGCAGCCCGTCTTCAACGGTCTTGAATTCTGATGATTATTCTTCAGCAGCCTGAAAAAGAGTTCTTCAGCGCCTTCCGCTTCTTCCTCAAGCTTAGTGCTTCGGCAATTCTCCTGTCCATGTGTGAGGCATTCTTTCTCTCCCCACAACGCCCGCTGTGACCCGTTTCCATCAACCTGCGACGCCCCTTACGGGCAGTGCCAATCTTTGAATCTTTGGTTAACCTCTGGCCGTTCACTACAAATATTGGCGTCCCATCTCACCGTTCGATTTCCGCGGGTAAAACCATCAATTCTGATGCTTGGGACATTTGCTGTAAGTGGCTTCTAAAAATGTTACAGGGCTTGATGAGCAGACTGTAGCTCCCGGTACTCTACGAGGACTCTTCAGGTAGCCTTGAAAACAAGGCATCTTTAGTTTGGAAGTCAGGTGTAGCCAACGAAGGTGACATAGTCTCTCCCTTTGCTTGCGGCCGCAAATGTGATGGGAGTGCAGTTTCTGGCGAGTTAACTTCTTCAGCGGCGTATTCGAAATCTGGTGGTTCGATCCACATCTTAGTTACAGCAAAGAACTGTTTGAAGTTTGCCAATCTATTCAATGTCTTCATTACCTTGCAATGTTCCCTGG
>CM023452.1:107691289-107794880 GCA_013339765.2 Haemaphysalis longicornis | reverse complement strand
CATTTCCCGTCCTCAAAACCCTAAACCTTTACCACTTTTTTAAACGCCAACATTTACAACGGTCTTTCTTCCGACAACTCGACTCTAAATTGGAGCTCGCCTAAACTCGCGAGACACTTTGAGAGAACTGTGGTTGTCATAGCACATGTTGCCCCCGAGAATGCTCTGCTGATTGGGTGTAAGAGTGGAAACGGTATTCTATCAACTTTGAGTAGCGCCGGTATAACGTTCTGCCTAAAGTGGGATGATAGCTTGTTTCAAGAGCTTCAAGTCACGCCTGACTCTTTACTGAGATTTGAAAAAGTATGACAGATTGACTATGCTCAAAGTTCGTTCCTGCTTGATTGCCAACATCGTTGATGTGAAGTATAGTGTACCTACCGAAGTACTCCGTATGATTTATACATACATACTGAATAGTGCGGAGGTCATTTTCTGAATATATCATCGGTGATTTTAGTATCATTAAAGTTTATTGTGGAACAGCAAATTTTGGAACGCAACATAGCTGTAATAAGCTATAGTATCACCAAAACATCTTGCGCACTCCGTGTGTCTGTAAGACTGAAGGGGTATTGGAAGTAAACGTAAGTAATTCATCCGCAAGTGAATCGTTACATTCTTTGCCGGGTAAACAGAATGCATTAGAGAATTCAAGAGAGGATAAAACTGCCGTATCTGGACCGTCGTACACCCCAAATCCCAGGCTGTTTCAGTGGTAAAAGGGAATACAGTAGATTCTTGACAAACGGAAATCGCTTAAACGGAATGGCCGTTTGAACGGAACCTTAGCCTGTAAGTTAGTTGGTTTTGCGTTCAGATAGCGTAAAAAAATCTCGGTAATCGGAACTAAAATTTCCGCGTCCCCTTGTGAACAGAAGCAGAAATGAATCTTCTCGTGAAACCCATTGGCATGAGAATCAGCTTTTTAGGGCTCTGGCTGTTTCCTTTGGTTTTTTCATCCCCCATGAATTTTTAGCGCGTCGTCGGCCTTGTAAGACTCGTTTCGTCAGTGGTCAGCCGTCCTAGCGCAACGAATGCCACGTCGCAGTTCTTGGTCCAGTCGTTCGGTCTCGATTCAAGACACCGAGGTTACAGTGCTGAGGTCCTGCTGCCTCGTTCGTGCCATTGTTGTGCCTTCCTTGCTTCATTACCGTGTTGCCGTCTTCTAAATTTGGTGGTTCGCAAGCATTCGCGAAGTTGAGGCCTCTAGCCTCCGTGAAGATTCAGTTTCAAGGACTCGAACAAAAATAATTGACGCATTTTGTAGTGCACAATGACTCATTGTTGCCAAATCAACATTGTGAATGCTCAGCCTAAACCTTTTGTAGTTTTCTTGCTTTCTGAAAAACTATCAGCTACATTCACCTTCCAGTGCTTATGGTTCCATGAAATGGTTGTAAGAGTGTGTACGCACACAAATTCGCACTTCGACATATCTATCTCGGCAAACGGAACACCTGCTAAACGAAACTAATTTTTTTGGTGACTTTCAAGTTCCGTTTATCAAGAGTCTACTGCACATTATGTGCATCGTCGGGTGCAGCCACACATGACTTGTGTTGATTTTTCACTCAGGAATATTTCCTAGTGGAACAGGGAACTGGCTACTAATACAGATCGTCGGATTGCGACACTGCCAGTGCATGACTACCGGTTATCTGGGTTGCCTCTTACTCTAAAATATTTTTACTGCCCAGCACCGCACAAGACGGTACTATTAGTGAAGGAATAGTACCGTCTAGTGAAGTAAGGAAGTGAAGGAACCATTACTCTGTCGACAGAAATATTGTTCTCTTTCTGGTCCGCAGAAGGCAGTGGCATAATATTATGACAGTGACCTTTTCATTCAACGTTGATCCAGAGGGGACAGAAAGCACTGTAGCCCCTCCGTTTTAACATTGCACGGCACACAGCATATTTCTTCTACGCACTCCTTTGCTGTTACAACAATGCTTCGATTTGGCATCGCCCATGGAACAGTTAGAATATAGAAACCGTCAGCTGACTGATGCTTGATTTGTAATTGTCAAAATATATATTGTGTTTGTGGGAAAAGGGCTTATCTATAGCAACAGGTGGGTTCGCCAAAAGGAAATGCGTTGTGGTAAATGAAAAGAATAAATTGGGAAATGAAATTGCGAGTGAAACTAGATTCAAATTGCCTTTTTATAGCAAACCTGATCAACTTAAGGAAAAATATTTCAAACCGTATACGTTCTAAATGTCATCAGGGGCAACCTAACCAATTTAGTGTTACCTAAAGTAAAAAATATATAGCCTCTCACCATGCCGGTTGTAAAATATTTACAGGATTATCTTCCCCAGAAGTTTCATTCACTCCGAATAACATCGCACTGTGCCTGCACCAACGGCGCTAACATTTCGGGAAATACGATACTTTGTTGCGTAACCAACATTTCGGAATACCTAAAATGCTGGAACTCAAATTGTCGCGTTTTTCTCATTAAGACATGTAACATTGGCAAGCCGCAGCCATTAGTCCAAAGTTCTGAAGTCACCGCAGCCTACAATGTTGCTAGGCTCATTCGTGGAGTTTCCATAGCACTGGGGCATTGTGCTTCTCGGCCCCACTAATAAATAGTGCCTATCAATCTTCCTCGAATGAAAATCAATGACGACGAGCGGAAGCTAGGGAGCGGCACGCAACAGCCAGGGACCGCCTGAAGTTGCGATGATGCGCGGCGAGTGCTGGAGTGCTGGGCGAAGAGGGCGTTTGTTTATAAGGTTGCCTTCAATTCTACTACGTTAGGGAGGAATAAAAAGGGACAAGTTTATTTGTGAAGCACTAGCCATGCACGGGGAAGTTCCTCCTCGCCAGTCCGCGCTCGTGACACTCTGTTCGAATGCAGGCACGTTCCCCCAGTGTTTGCCTGCCGAGGATTTGTGTAATAATATAAAGAATGGTGGTGTGGGCGTAGTTTTTCCAGTGAAGCTCCGCAATAGGGGAGTGCTCCACAAATGTCTTCTAGGTGAACAAACATGCATACTGCCACAATAGCAAAACTAAGCAACTGCTCTTGGTTGCATGACATTAATCCCCATGACCTGAGAGCTGTCAGCGCCCCGTGCCCCGCAAGATGATGGAACAGCGTCGGTGTCAATCAGACGCACGATGGTGTCCTGAGGGAGACGCCCGTGTTAGGTCTTGGACACTTAAATGAATATGCACTGCTTCAAGTCGGCTGTTACGCTGGTACCCTGTACGTTTTTCGCTGTTACAAAGAGAGGCAGTGGCTAGATCACGGTGAACATCACGTGATTTATCCTATTTGGTGTTTGTATGAACAATAGCACACAGTTTTGAACCAGTTCGAGGCAAACGTATTTCAGTGTTCTGGTTTCGCTGTAGTGCGCCCGAATGACCAATGCGGGCAGCGAGGGTGAAAGGCTGACGAATGACAGAGCTTGATATTTCCGACTCAACTCAAAAGTGTTTTCATGTACTGGCTCAGCACCCAGGGGAAAAAAGCATGGCTGTCCAATGCGTGGTGTCACAGTCGTATTTCAAAGGAGAAAGCCCCACATCTTTACTGTTCATGGAATGGAAAGGGCCCTGAGGCGCAGGAAATCGGTTATACAAAAAGAAGGAGCGTGAGCGGGGAAACAGAAACAGCCGTACCACAGAAGGTTACTGAGAGGAGGCGGAAGACCTTATAATCGAACATTCTGCATGCCTTGTATACGTCACCGCGTGGGCTCAGGGCTTCATTTCATATATGCGGATATGCGGATTACGACGCACGAGGATAGTCACGGGCGGGCAAGACAAAGAAAGGATGCCATGGCGGGATAGCCTATAGCAGTCAGCTCGCTTGTCTGTGGGCGTAACCACCGTTGCGAGGAAGCGGGCGAAGCATGAAGCTGCGGAAGCAGCCCGACGAGAGCAACACGAAAGTTGAACAGAACGTTCAACAGCAGATAAGCCGAGAGTCGGACTAGGGTACTGCCGTCACATTCTTAGAAAATTCCATGCATCCACGTAACTTTTGGAGGAATTTGTGCGTTACCTTGCTACTTACCTCTTGACTACGGCTTCTCCAGCATCGCTGTAGTCAAAACAGGCCTGTTTCGAAGGATGAAATTATCTCCCTTTCTCGATTGCACAATTGACCAGTGCCACAGGAGGAGTGAAACAGCGTAAAAAGAATCGAGTCCGGCGGTGTCACCACGTATCTCTCGAAGATGGTTTCGCTGACGTGCTCCTTTATAATGATTTTCTTTCGGAAGGGGTGCAAGAGCGGCTTGAAGTCTAGTGATGTCGGTGCGACGGGACAACCCACTGCTTGTCCGGAGAGTAACTCGATGAAGGGTTTGCAGGGCACGCTTACGGGTGCAGTGAGGCTACAGCCGCGGACGCCGTAAGTGAGGGTTTTAAAGGCTTCTTGCCGGGTCAGAACCTGTGTTGCTTTTTTTGCTCCTCCACGTTTGTTACAGAGCGGTGAAATTGTACGCTGTAAAAATTTAAATTTTTGCTTAAGTTGTAACCAATACTTGTGGGCTGTTCTTGCGACCAATAGAGACACTGAAGAGGCGTGGATTGAGGGTTGAATTTTTAACTGTGCCACATATGGTTACGGACGGTGACTAATACAGGATATTTGAAGCCGAATATCGAGAGCAATTCTGTTTTTCCTGGTGTCAGTGCAAGCCTCAAGTTGTAAAACTTTGTTTCGAGGCTGTGGTCTTCGTTTTTTAATTCTGCCTGTATGGTGGTCAAGCTTGTTAGTCGACCGGTTCATACCAAATAGTGATGTCGTCTGCGTTCAGTGTAAACCAGGCGTATTTTGCTCCAGGTGTGGCGCAACTCGTCTTATGGCCAGGTTGAAAAGTACAGAGCCCACGATTGGGCTCTGTGGGACTGCGCGGTCTTGAGAGAAGGTATGTGGCGTCCATCCTTCTGCTCTGACGGGTCGAGCTTCAAGAAAATTTAGGACCCATACTGGCACACGGTTCCCAGTGAAGGCTGCGGCAGGTTCCTTTAGTATGGCGTTTTCGCTGGCGCAATCAAAGGCTCTGCCGAGATTGATTGCCAGGATGAGAGCCGGTGGAGAGCCGAGAAGCTGTTGTGTGGAGCAGATTAATAACCCTTAACAGAACCTTAGTTTTTTTCTGACGTGGACAAAGCGCTGCGAAGCACATAGTGCTTTCACGATGATTGTGAATCGCCGGACTGTGTTTGAGCTATTCTCCAAGAAACAACAACACCATCATTATAACTATTATCATTATCATTATCATCTACTGACAGAATGCAACAGAGCACCGGAGCGTTGCCTGGGCGCTCCAGGGTCTGACACGGGCCCGCAGTCACCGGGCTCGCCCTGGCTGTTTCGGCCCGACGCCGCGCGACGTTCTCGGCTCCCGAGGGCCCCACTACCGGTCACTGCGTAAAGGTACGACTAGTACGCTCACGGCGCGGAGTCGCGCCTCACGCCGTCTGGTGATGTCGGTGAACCCTGAAAACCGGTTTTACCGAGTACGGCGCTTTTGCACGCTCCTAAGAAAAACGATTTGAACTTCATCCTTGTCGTGCCGCAGATCGCAGAAACCAATGAGCAATGGAGGGTGTGAAGACCGCACTGGTGACGGTTCTAGCCACAGGACAGGCGCCCATGCGCATGACCCCATTAAGGTGGCTAATATATCCACTTGTCTCCGCCCCAAGGTCCACTGTCGGAAGGAATGGATTTACATACGCGTCTTCCAGCACGTACTTGAAGTAGCGAGGAAGACACTACCTGAGAGAGCGCTCGTGTAGGGTGTGTTACCACGTGACCGCCGCTATAGGGACCGGGCGACCGTTGTATGGCACCACCGCCACTTCAACGAACAGCGCCGCCCGTAGCGAACCACTCGTCAGTGGAATGCCGGAACGGTCAGCGTAGTTGTGCATGCCTTTCTGTCGTTGTTCTGCGGCGCGGCTTGCAAAGCGTAGATTATCACAAGGACGTTTGTCAGATCGAGAAATCTTAAGTAGAGGCGACCTTTACGGTGAATGCCATGTGGGTAATTTACGCCCATACTCAGTTTTACAAATAGCAGACGATGCTCAATGCTTCAAGCTGTAAGTACAAGTACTTTCCTTCACGCAAATTTTTCATGCCTGCACGCAGTTTGTCATATCGGGGAATATATTGCAGCTAAATGCTCTTACAAAGCCGGTGTGTGCAGCCAATCCAGGAATGCTGGGGCGCTGGCCTTTGGCACTTAATGACGAAATGACGTCAAGCACAAGCGAAAGATCAAGTTGCGGGGTACACACTAAACTTTTTTACACCCTCTAAGCCAAAATGGACGAAGCATAGGTGGAAAAAAGGGTGTTGGGATGCCTTTACACACTTTTTCTTGAATCTCAACGCCCTTTTCCTAGCTCTACACCCTTGTTGTGTGTAAAAAAGGGTGTTGATCAATTTCAACACCCTTTATTTTCCTTGGGGTGTTAAAAGGCTGTGGAAAAAGTGTTCAGCTGTTCATTGAATAAGGCCATGCTTGGATGCATAATAGCACTGTAAAGAACAAGGCATCCCCTCAGATACTTCTCTACTCGCAAGAAATTTTCAAACGCTAAAAAAAAAATTGCTCGTATGTAATGATCGCTCGTTTCCATAAGCAATGCACCTCATGCCCCAAGTTTAGCTTTGGCACGTTGAACACCAATTTGAAACTTCAAAATTAAAAAAAGGACTATAGTCGTGTGGCGAAAAGGGTGTTTACCAGGCTGCAACAGGCTTGACTTTCTGTAGGGTGTTGAAATGATAAGAAATAGGTGTTCAGTTGCAAAAAAAAAGAACAGCGGAGCTGGGGGTCGACCTATTTTCTTCCGGTGCTGCTAAGTTTTGTTATGTTTGCTGGGATTTGCAATGTTCTTGCTAAGCTAGGATGACCGCTAAGGGATTTTAACCGCTAAGGGAAGTTTAACCGGATTTTACCAGGCTGTTCCAGTGTGTCCTCCCCCCCCCCCCCCTGCCAGGGGATCCAAGGGGAAACAAGCTAGGTCAGCCCACAGCTATGCTGTTTCTCCAGCCTTGCATCACTATTGCAAGCTGCACCAATTTTTTTGCCTTTTAGAATCCAAAAAAGGCTAGTACATTTGAAACGGTATAGTAAGAGGTGCGCGTACATATTCGCCCCTTGTGCTCACACTATAACAAGCTCGAAAGCCGACTTCACTGTTAAAATACCCTATCTGCGGTGGTGCACCCTTTACAGGTGCCGCAGTTCTTTTTCTTTGTATTTTTTTGCTAACTCAACCGAAACTAGCTCAAGCTTAAACAGCTTCACTGGTAATAAATTATGCCAATTCACATTGCTTTAAACATCTTGAGGTACAAAAGACACCCCCCACTTGTAGAAAAAATTCAGTCCACCCTTGTAAACAGGTACAAAATGCCTCCACAGTTGGAGGTCTCTTCACCTTTTATCTGACTGGGCGGTCTTTTCTTACACACTTTTCCTTACAGCCTTTTTCTTTACGCCCTTTTTCTTAGTTTCGAACACGCTAATTTGTAGCTTTACACCCTTCTGGGAAAAAAGGCTGTTGAAATAATGAACACCCTTTTTAAAGGGTGTTGATGTGGCGGAGAAGATTTGGTTGGTTTTTAAAAAATTCATATAGGGTATGAAGCGCAAAAAGTACCTCGTGATTAAAACGTTTTTGCAAATCCATGTGTTGATTTGTATATTCTCACAGTAAAACTTATATTTCCAAAATTTGCGCTAAAATATGTTTTTTGCGACAAGCCCACCGACTCGATCGGGGGAATTTAAAAGCAAGAAGAGCTAAGTATATATGAACTCCCTGTACCGCTTGAGTCCCATTGGCTTTCTTGCTCAAGTCATTTGTGTTCCAAGTGTAACTTGTGCGTATTAACTTTTTGTGTTGAATGCTGCGCGCTCCGCCGATTCACATTGCCACGCGTAGCTGCTGCCCTGGCCACACGCTTATTTTAGGGTGTTGAGCAACCCTACACCCTTTTTAGGGTGTCCACGCGAACACCCTTTTTTCATCCGTACACCTTTTTTTCTCCAAAACACCCTTTAAAGGTTTTCGGCCTGAGACAAGATTCTTACACCCTTTTCGGCCAAAAAGGGTGTAAGAAAGTTTAGTGTGTACATGCATGCATGGCCTCATTCAATTACCAGCTGAACACCTTTTCCACACCCTTTCAACACCCTAAGAAAAACCAAGTGTGGTGAAGTTGATCAACACCGTTTTTTTCACACCAAAAGGGTCTAAAGGTAGGAAAGGGCGTGTGATATTCAAGAAAAGGGTGTAATGGGCTCCAAATACCCTTTTTCCACTTCTGCTACAGCCTTTTTCGCCAAAAAAAGGTGTAAATTGTTTAGTGTGCACCTTCTTCGATTTATCCCAAAACAGAAATTGTGACGGACGACGCTCATTAACTTCAATAACTACGGTAGAAAAGTGTTAATTTCATAGATATACGCTACTACCGTAATTGGGAATCGTTTACCAGATAATACCGCATGGTAGTAGAACGTTATTGCTTGTCGTGTAAAAGCATTGCTTACAAGACTTGCAATGGTGGCCTGGTAGTTGGTTAATGGTTTTTTAAAAAAAAAACTTCGGTGTGGTTCAAGGACGCGAGACAGGAGGGTGCCAAAAACCGGCCGGTTTCACAACTGAATGCTGCGGGCGAGTTTTTCAACGTTCAACCTACGCTTGAAAAATTCTGCCCTCCCTCCGTGTAACGACGGTGATGGTTTATTCGCAAAGCTTTCTTGTGTGGGGTTCCCTGGTTGACTTCCGGATTTAAACTTCGACAAGTTGAGCTTTGAATTTGACATGCACACAGTTTGGTTTTCTCATCGCAGCGTCTTTGACTTTGACACTTTCCCATTTTATTTCGCACGAAATAAGCTGCGCTTTCAGCCAACGTCGTCGTTAGACAGTGGGCTGGACGATCTTGATGTGGAATTTAGCACTTACATGCACCCCTCTCGGAATACTAACGGCTTCCAGCATGTGGAAATGAGTGTGTGCTGGAGGACTCGGACTGATGCTCCCCTACGTGAGGCAACTAGTCGTGCCTTTTTGGTTTCTTCACAAGGCATTACAGATTTTTTAGTACTCGGCAGAGAATATTTAAGCATTAAAAAACGCTGGCCGACTCTAGCACTGTCACATTTTTAACTATCGGTGCCAGCCTTTCTTACACGCAGGTGGTAAAACGGTAGGCGGATGGGAGATGGTGTGTAGCTTGGACTGTTGGGCGGTTGGATAACTTTGGCGCTTGATAAAATGACCATTACAAACGTGGGAGTTCCGCATCGGCTGTCAGGCTCCCGTGCTGCTACTATCACGCACGAAAACCGAAGACCCAAACGTCACGGCTACAGAAAGTGGAAACGGCCACGAGGTAATCGATCTCGCACGTAAGCTCCTTTCTCCTCAGAGGTATACCACCGTTAAGTCTGGCGAGCCAACCATAATGAATGAAATCAGTGAAGATCATTTAAGGTGGTAGAAGTAATGTTAATAAATAGTTTATTCTTACTAAGATCGCGCGGAGCCAGGCGCAGAGCGCTGCGAATAGCGCTCATGTCAATGCAGGCTCTTACCAACCATAAGTTTAAGTGGCCGTTAGTGCATTTAAGAAGAAATGAATATTAGTACTAATAGTTATACTCGCATTGATATCGGGTGGAGCCAAGCGTTGATCGCTGCAAAAAGCACTCATAGTAATGTGACCGATACCCTACCCTAGAAGCGGCCGACAGGTTTACGTAGCCGTTAGTGCATCTAAGAACCTAACACATCTCTCCAGACTTCATTTCACCACACATATGCGCTCACCACCCCCCCCACCCCCCTAACTGTTCAATGACACGATGCAAACAATGCACCAGTCCAATGCACCAGCTCATTCTACTAACAAGGGGAGCGCCGAATGGTGGCGCCACCCGTCCAGCTGCTCGGTCCCTATACGCCTCGACCTCGTAGATAATAGCGGCTTATGCAGTGCTTTGGTTCTCTTTCGCTTTGTTTTTTGCCTTTCCGCGCCCTAAACAACTTGTTATGGTGAGGTCTTTAAGCAAATAGTACCTTTACGGCACTTTAAAAAAACAGCTGCGTCCTCATAGAGTGCTCGTACGCCAACAAGAGCTATCCGGGGACGCGGTACTGCGCACTTATTCGCCGCTCTTACGGGCGTCGGCGACGGCAGCCGCAAATCACCACTGTCCCCTTCGAATATGTCAGGCGCAACTGAATTCTATTGTCGCCTCGTTTAGACCTGATACTGGCACAGTGAGAGTTTGGTTCGTTTTGCAGTGCAGAGAACAAATGCGGCTTTGTTCCGAATATATACGTAGTAGAAAAACATGATTCGGAGATGTGATTACCTAATACCTGACAATAACTTGTACCTTTTATAGGATTACAGGCCACGCGAACCTGTGAAATATATTCCAGGTCAGTGGGTCATAAATTATGTGCCCACTACCGCCTGATATCAAGGACCGAGGAGAGTTAAGGAAACCACGGAAAAATAAATGGTCTGCCAAGCCCGGTAGCAATATAATAGGTCGTACGGGAATAAAAAATCCCAGTGCAGCTACGGAAATGCTAGAGACATTCGTCTTAACTGAAGTAAGGTAGGACTCACTAGAACAACTAGATGCGAAATGCACTGATATTTTCCAAGACAGGGTGGGGCGGGGCGCCCAACTATCGTTGTGTGCACGTGCGGAGAGAAATCAGGGAATGACCGTTTTAGTAATCACACACACACAACCTGCGCGTTCGCTTTTATTTTTTCGACTTTAAGGAACCGCTGATCACTCGGCAGACACATTTTTTGAAGTATACACTTAGCTCACAAGAGATAAAAGGTGTTTTTGGGAGGGTGTGGCATCTGATAAGGCCCTCTGATTTCACTTTTGTGGTAGATTCTGCACGAACCCGCCGCGGTGGCTCAGTGGCTGAGGCGTCTCCCTGCTGAGCATGAGGTCACGGATTCGATTCTCGGCCGCGGCGGCCGCTTTTCTGGTGGAGGCGAAAGGCAAAAACGCCCGGGCGTACGAGATTTCGGCGCACGTTAAAGATATCCAGATAGCGAAAAGTTATCCGGAGCCCTCCAATACGGCGCGCCCTATCGCCTGCGTTATCGTCCTACAATAAATCTAGATTCTGCAGGCTCCCTGTGTCATAAGACGTTGTGTCGAAGAAGCGCGGATATAAGCACGGTTTGCGAAGGCTCAATGTACGCAACCAAACGAAAGCCTTCCTTGCCTTAAGGGAATTTTTTCAAATGACGAAAATGTGTCAACACTATTAAATAAGTGCACTTTCCTCTGAAACGCTCTGAAATGGGTGTGGAAACACACGACGGTGTTATGTATATTGGCAAAACTATCTGTGTCGCGTCGTGGATGTTGTCTGTATATAGATGTGTATAGTTCTCTTGGTTTTTTTTAAACTATATTCCATTGCTGTAAGGAATCATCTATATATATATATATATATATATATATATATATATATATATATATATATATATATATATATATAGGAAATGAGGGACTCGTAGAAATAACACAGAAATAAAGATTGGCAGTCAAGAAGACCTCGGAAAGCAAAGGGGAGGTTGTGGTAGGCCATTGAAACAGATCAAGAATTTGGAAAGAAGAAAGAAAGCGAAGAAAAAATGCCCGCCAGGTGGGATCCGAACCCTGCTGCTTTACAATGCGCGCGGATGCGCCGTCACGTGGTATTTTTCATATTTCGCGGGTTTTGTTTATCATAGAATAAATGAGTACGCGTCACTGATCCCTGTCGTGCCTACAAATGCCTCATTGACACTTCAGTGATTATTACAGTAATTATCGAGTTAGATAATTAATTACACCATTAACGGCACCGCTTCTTTACAGTACTGCAACATTATCCACTAGGTTTAGCTACGCAATTACATTACTTTTTTTTAAACTTGGTGCATGATAGCTTATACACACACACATATATATATATATAATATATATATATGGGTGTGCTTGTGTACTACACAGAGCAAGCAGAGCAAGTAGTTACTGAGTGCGCATCTTTCATCCGCTCCTGTATCAATGTACTTAATCTAACCCCTTGTGGTTCCTTAGGGCAAGTATTGTACCTTTGTATACTCCAATGCCTGGAGTAGCCAGCTCCTGTTTGGGTTGGAGCTAAACTCTCCAATAAATAATTATTTCTCTCTCTCTCTCTCTCACATCGCGACAATACGACCCAGCCGTAAATTCTTTGTGCAGACTCCCGCATGTAATTGTGCATTATCTATCGTATACGTATTGCGTAGAATGTCCGCGAAATTGCTTGTTCAGCGTAGTGATCAATACCTGAGATATGAAGCGTATAACTGGCGTGCTGTCAGGTATGAGGGCTCCGCTAGATTACTTAAGCAGACGAAACCGATTTACATCGTAGTGTATAGCCGTAGCATGAGCTTCTGAACGAACGCTGCTTACGGAGGTACTGTTAGTAAATTTCAGGGTAGTGGAATGACAACCACCTCCATGCATAGCCAGTTTCGCGACGCCAGCCTGTGACCGACACCTGGCGCTCATGCGAACCGAATGTACCTCGCCAAGATCGCGTCAGAAGCATTTCATCATCATTACCAGCCTATCTACGCCCACTGCAGGGTCAACTTGACCAATTTATCCCCGCAAATTTCTTGATCTCATCTGCCCATCTAACTTTCTGCCGCCCCCTGCAACGCTTGCCTTCTCTAGGGATCCACTCTGTTACCCTTAATGACCAGCGGTTATCTTGCCTTCACATTACATGCCCTGCCCACGTCCATTTCTTCTTCTTAATTTCTACTAATATGTATTTAACACCAGTTTGCTCTCTGACCCACTCCGCTCTCTTCTTGTCCCTTAATGTTACACCTATCATTTTCCGCTCCATTGCCCGCTGAGTCGTTCTCAATTTAAGTTGAACCCTCTTAGTGAGCCTCCATGTTTCTGCCCCGTAGGTGAGTACCGGTAAGATGCAGCTGTCATACACTTTCTTCTTCAGCGACAATGGTAGGCTGCTATTCATTATCTGAGAATGTCTGCCATATGCACCCCACCCCATTCTGATCCTTCTAATTATATCTGCCTCATGGTTGGGATCTGGGGTCACAACTTGGCCTAAGTAGATATATTCGCTTACCACTTCCACTGCCTCGCCACCTATCTCAAACTGCTGTGCTGTCCCGAGGTTATTGATCATTACTTTAGTTTTCTGCATATTAATTTTCAGGCCCACGGTTCTACTCTGTTCGCCCAGTGCGGAAAGCATGCTTTGCAATTCGTCCCCCGAGTTACTTAGCAAGGCAACGTCATCAGCAAATCTGAGGTTACTGAGGTTATTCTCCATTAACCCTTACTCCCCACCTGTTCCCAATCAACGTTCTGAATACTTCTTGTAAGCATGCTGTGAATAACATTGGAGAGATTGTGTCTCCCTTGTCTGACACCCCTTCTTTAGTATTTTACTGCTCTCCCAGTGGAGGATGATGGTAGCTGTAAGACCCACTGTAGATATCCTCTAGTATTCTTACATAATGATCATCTACCCCCTGGTTCCGTAATGCTGAATGACTGCTAGGGTTTCGACCGAGTCAAATGCTTTCTCATAATCTATGAAGGCTATATATAAGGGGTTCAGTATACTCAGCGCACTTCTCTATCACCTGATTGATCGTGTGAATATGGTCCATTGTTGAATAACCTTACGGAACCTGCTTGTTCTTAGTTAGGTTGACTGAATCTAAGGTTGCAGAGATAGGTTTTAGCGATTACCTTGGTAAATACCTTGTAGACGACTGACAGTAAGCTGATCGGCTGTAATTTTCAAGTCCTTCATGTCGCCTTTCTTATGGATTGGATGATGTTTGCGTTCTTCCAAGATTCCGGTACACTTGCGTCATTAGGCATTGCGTATACAGTTTGGCCAGTTTTTCAAGTAACAATTTCTCCGCCTCCTTCAAAGAGGTCTGCTGTATCTGATCCTCACCAGGTGCTTGCCCCCTTATCTTTCTTTCAAAGCCTTCCTTACTTCTTCGGTCGTTACTGGTGGGGATGTCTATCTCCTCTGAACTACTGTCTCGTTCGGCATTATCCTGTCTGTCCCGGCTACTGTACAGATCCCTATAGAACTCCTCGGCCACTGTGACTATTTTATCCCTATTTGTGATGAACATTTGCCTTGCTTATCCTTAAGTGCATACATCTGATTTTTCCCCACGCCAAGACGTCTCTTCACTGCTTTCAGGCTACCTCCGTTCTTTACAGCGTATTCGATCCTCTCCATATTATACTTCCGTATGTCAGCTGTCGTACGCTTATTGATTAACTTCGAGAGCTCGGCTAGTTCTATTCTGTCAGCTGCGGTAGAGATTCTCATGGTTTGCCGTTTCCTGATTAGATCTTTCGTCTCCTGTGAAAGTTTACCAGTATCCTGCCTAGCCATTGTGCCCCCGACCTCTATTGCACACTTCGTGATGATGCGTGTAAAGGTTGTCGCTGGCTTCCTGTGTCGTAAGCTCGGCTTCCTCGTTAAGGGCGGAATATCGGTTCTGCAGCGCGATCCTGAATTCTTCTACTTTACGTCTTACTGTTAGTTCGTTATCGGCTTCTTTCGTACTAGCTTGCTGCGGTCCCTCTTCAAATCTAGCCTAATTCGAGACCTTACCATACGGTGGTCACTACACCTTACCCTTCCGAGCACTTCCACATCCTGCACGACGCCAGGGTTATCGCATAATATGAAGTCTATTTCATTTTTGTGCTCCCCATGCGGGCTCCTCCAGGTCCACTTCCGACTCTCCCGTTTACAGAAGAAGGTATTCATTATGCGGAGGTTATTCCGTTCTGCAAACTCAACTAGTAGATCCCCCCTGCTATTTCTACAGCCGAGACCATAGTTCCCAACTGCCTTGTCTCCAGCCTGATTCTTGCCTACTTTAGCATTGAAGTCCCCCATAACTACGGTATACTGTGTTTTTACTTTAGCCATTGCCGATTCCACATCTTCATAGAAGCGTTCCACTACTTGGTCGTCGTGGCTGGATGTGGGCGCGTAGCCCTGTACCACCTTGAGCTTGTACCTCTTATTGAGCCTAATTTCAAGACCTGCTGCCCGTTCGTGGAATCTGAACCTGGCAACGTTTAACGCGCGAACCTTATCTAGCGAAGGAAGTCTCGAGGTGTTGTTCGAGGAACTAGAGGGCATTAAATGGGATGTATTAGGGCTTAGCGAGGTTAGGAGGGCAGGCGAAGCCTTTACGGTGCTGAAAAATGGACACGTCCTATGTCACCGTGGCCTAGAGGACAGAAGAGAACTGGGAGTGGGATTTCTAGTCAATAAAAGCATAGCTGGCAACATAGACGAATACTATAGCATTAACGAACGGGCAGAAGCATTTACACTCTCGTAAATACACCACATTTGCGCTAGGCCATTAGGGGGATTTCATTGGCGCCCCTACAGGCAGCGCTCGAGGCGTACAGCGAGCCGGTGTGTGCGTGGGAAACGTTTGGTTTTCCTTGTAACTGTAATCGTTGTGTGGCGTACTTGTCTGCTCTTTACTTGTACTTTATTTTACTTGTACTTGTATTTTACTTGTCTGCGTACTTGCCTGGCCTTGCAACCAATCCCTTATTTGAACACTTTACTTCGTGGTTTACTAACCTGAAACATTCTTAGGTGTTCTTGAAGAAGAGTACGCACGTCACACTGCATTGGCGTGGTCAGATGGTGTGTTTCGGGGTCAGAACCTCCCCGCCTCCTTGAAATTTATGCATGCAGAAAAATGACAGATTCTTTGCTCATCCAACCCTGTCTCCTTTTCTTTTATTTTGTTGCCGCGTAGCGTGTGACACCACCTGAAATATACTTGCATTTCTGGCTACTCCACTGTCACACTGAGACGTATACGCTGGTTCTCACCCCTTTTCATATTTAATCTCGGATGGGGGATTATATTTTTTCTTGTTGTGTAATGTGCAAGTGGTAGTTTTTCTTCCCAACGTTTCGATAAATTTTGTCGTATAATTTTTTCCTCATGAAGAACGGCTAAGAAAAACCAGTACCTAAGATTATGATATCGGGAAACGGTACACATAATTGGTTTCCTTGCTTTCGCTGTCACCTTACCAGCTGCTGTTAACCTTTGTCCCAAATGTAGCACGTTTTACGTTGAGCAGGAAAGTGGCCTAGATACTAAAATTGTCGTTTTAACTTCCTACAGAAATAACAAGAGACGTTTTCCTATGAGATATTATAACAAAACCCACGGAAAGTCGGTCATAATCACGAGACAATTTATGGAGGACATCGCCGAAAATCCCAAGCTATTACTTTAACTACCGTAGTCCGTAAAAAAAAAGCTTGTTATTTTTGTTTAAAATTTGCTACTATACTACTGCTACAAATAGTAAAAGACCTCAAAACGTTCGTGATTTCGGTGATGATGAGTTCGTCACAGTAGTAACTGCTACTAAACCAATAAATGTCTGTCGTACTACGATAAATGTAACTCTGACTTTTCGTGGTTACTCGTATATCCGATCAGCAAACGTGCACGGCTTCCGAGGTGACGTTATGCTGACTGGCCAAGAGACTTCCGACGCCGAAACGACTTCCGATGGAACCAGCGGCGCCACGAACAGTGCCGGAACCGATGCAGCCGGAGCCGTCAGCGGCTCCCGCAACGCCAAGCCCCCTCCGCTCAGCGACAGCGCTCGGGTGATGCGCATGGCCATTCGCGCGCCTACGGCTGCGCCTTGACAGGGCGAGTCGACGCATAACCGAGCTGAGCTACGACAACCAGGTGCGTCAACGCGCAGTGGTTATAAGCCCAATAGGAATAGCAGACCTGTTGTCGCCCCGGTGTTGTGCCCTTGAAGCCCTCGCAGTAACATAACTTCGACAACCATTATAGCCGCATTATGAGTAAGAAATGAGGCTGTCTGTTCGTATTTATGCTAGCCTTTCAGACGAAGCCGCCGGCGATCGACGGAAAGATGCGAGAAGACAGTTTCTGGACTGCCAATAATATTCCGGCTAATCTTGGGAACGGCTCACCCCCACAACTCTTCATGCGGTGAAGTAGCTCTGAGATAAGACTGGGCCTTCAGAGTGTTCACAAAGAACGTTCCGCCTTACCGATGTTGTCTGGAAAAGTTGCCAGAATCTGCGACAAACTTGGAACGATTGGATGCAGAGCCTTCGGGGAAAGAGAAGTCGCCTGCACCGCGGAGGCGGGCTGAACATCGCTGTTGTTCCATCTTTGTTTTCAGACAAGAACTTCGCCAGACAGCTCATTAAAACATGCGGCATGTAAATACCCTTGGCGAAATTGTATAACGCTGTTGTAGAATTACCTGCGGGTTTCGGGGTATAATCCTGAGCCTTTAAATCACGCATTCGCTGGCAGACGCTGTCGAGCCGGCTGACGTTCCTTCGCAGTGAGAACGCCAAGCTTCACCAGGCTCTGGACAAGGAGCGGATCAAGCTGCGGACGGCGGCCAATGCCAGCACTGCGGGCGCAGGGGCCGACGCCTGCGTCACTGGCCCCGGGACCGCCCCTGGCGCTGTGGAAAGCGGTGGCTCGCCCACCAGCGCCTCTGCCGCGAGATCCGGCTCTACGATGGCCGCGAGCCAGCCTGGCGCCAACGCTTCTTCTACGCTGACCGAACAGGTTCGTCCTTGTGAGGCTCCCTTCGGAGCATATACGCGCTCAGGGTGAAGCATGTGCAACGCCCAAAACAATTACCGCTTTATCAGATGTTCATTAGGACCGAGGCAGTGGATTTTAGAAAAGGCACCGAGCATCTCAACTATGTTACGGAGAGGATCGGAAGCATCGGCCGTTCTCGCAGAGAACGTGTGAGCTGTACAGAGTGGTGATGATGTGCTTTGTTTGGAAACAGAAAGGAAGTGCCAGATGGCTTCTAGGTATGCGGAGCATAGATTCATTTCAATTTATTTCAAGTAGGCCATGTTAACTATGTTTGAACTAATTACCTGCGTGCTTGGAGTACTTTAAACCCTTTTGTAGCATGTAGAATAGTATCAGAATAGTATCAATAATTGCTTTGTTGATGCAGTCACATAATTCTTTGTAAATTTATTCTACTGTACAAGAAGGGATTGGTCGATCATATTAAAATATCAAATGTTAAACCTGGGCAGTATTTAAATATCTGCGTGTTTGGTGCGGGGCCACAGAGGCAGCGCTTTTGAGTTACATGTGATAGCAAAATGTATAGTGAGTAACCGATTTCATCGGTGCTTAAGTGAGCAAAGACGGCCTAGTAGGCGAGCTAAGTGTGGCGTAATTCACAATGTCTAATGGAATCCGCGTGCAGCGAGGATGTAAAACGAGTTCGCCCCAGGGCTGCACCGTTTTGATTGAGGATCAAAAAGCAGGGGACAAGCTCTTTACGTGTGGTATGACCCGGGGCAGTTCCATTGGAGTTTTGGGTCGGTCGATTGTTCCAGCCTCACTGCTGTTAAAATGCTTTCGAAGAGAGCACGACCACGCCTGCAACTGGCCGAATGCCCCCTCCGGCTACCACAAGGCAACATTTACGCCTCAAAAAACCGTCTCTGTCGCTGTAAATCCAACTACTGCTTCTAGCAATGTCGTCACTGTGATAACAGGCACTTTACAAGTGCCCGAGTGTGTGGTCGATTTTCTAGTTCTTTCTTAGTCAGAAGTAGAGCCATGTTAGAGAGTATATCGACCGATTGTGGTCTTTCTCCTCACTCACCACGCAGTATGTACGCTAATACAATGTGTACTGTTTTAGAGCTAAGGCTTTACTACTTCCCGTCCCGTAAGGTCATCGTGTAGCTATGACCTCGAACTATAGTGAACTAGAATACTTCACTATACTCGAACTGCCGAAGCGCCACATCACGACGTCACGACACATGTTTCGCTGCGGAACAGCGTCGCAGCAGCGCTTGCTCTGAGCCATGCCGCTAGGATACCACGTGACTACGCGAGGTTTAACCGCTGCTTCGCCGGCGGCTGATCACTCAGTCTTGCAATGAAGTGTGCGCCGCGTGGGTCGTGCGCGTCAGTATCCCAACCTTCATGAAACACTGCGTGCACAGTTTATGCAAAACCAAGATAACGATATTTTGCGGTCGTGATAACGAGGCTTATAAGGGATAAAATTGAACAGTTTTTCGGAAAATGCTCATACACACTCCTGTCAAACCCGAGAGCAGGAAACCTGGTCTCTGCCCACAGCCCACCCCGGCCGGTCGAGACTGCTGGTGGACGTGATGACCCCGTCCACGTCGTCGGCCTCACTGGAAGCCATCCTCGTTCCCTGGAGGCGCCTTTCTTCCACGCCCCCGCTGCTCCCGTTGTCTCTGCAGCAGCCCACCGTGGCCATGATGTCTCCGCCGCCTCCGCCACCACTGCCTCTGGCGCCATCCGCGACGCCGTCCGCGCCTGTCTTGTGTCTCAGACGAGGAGCGCGGTCGACAGCTTCTCTCCAGGTGACGCGAGCCCTTCACTAGAGGGACCACCTTTTTTTGAACTACTCACAACCCTTCAAGGTTTAACTAAAATGCTTTGACGCATGCGGAATTTCGTTAAGCCGTTTAGGTGGTTCCTCAATTCCACGATTCGCTTCGGAAGTCAATTGTTGTACTTGTCGTTATAATGCGGTGCGCCGGGCTTAACATTTTACATAGGGCGCGACGACCACAAAATTGAACTGTCTGCTGAGAGCCGCTTGTTGTGATGTTTATGTGGGAGCGAATGGTAGTCGTATTTCGATCTGCGTCCACCTTTGATGCTCAACCCACTTCCTATTTTTCAATGAGTGACTTCTCCCCTTAATGATATGCGGTTCGTAAATGGCAGCCTACGCCCCTGTAGGCGTAACAAGGTGTACGAACCGGACATTCATGTTGCCACGTCATGTCCCGCAAGCGCAGCCTACTATAAATGAGGCGCTCGTTGCAGCGGTAGCTGCAAGACATAACAATTACCATATTGGGGGTAATCCATAACCTCATATTACTTTGCTTTTAATGCAACAGCGACAGTTGCAGTTGCAGCAAAGTTTTACATGCCTTAAGCACGTGTGCTTCACGTGGCAGCGTTCCTGTGCCGTTCATATTTGCGGACCGTAGAGGGCCTGCCTGTGGCATTTTTGCAAACTTTGTAATTTTGAGGGTTCCTTAGGTTTTTGGAGACAATTAACAATGGTGATGTTTGACTGCCGTCGACGTGAAGCAAAATGGGCGACGCTGCTCGACTTTACGTCAGGTGGATTGCGTCGATAATCAAGCAACCACTCATAGTGGCTGTGTCATCCGAAAAACGTCAGTAACTGTTGCAGTGTCGCCTTGTAGCATTGTGGGCTTCCTCGCAGGTTATTGCAGGAGTGACGCAGACAGGCGTCTTTTGAAGGGAAAGGGGTACTTCAAGAACAGCCAGCCAAGGGTGCAGGACTCTGTTGATTATGCAGAATAGTATCCGGCATTGATCTTAAAGCGCGTGCTTTATATGCATCTTGCTCATGTGCTTATGACGGGACGGGCGGCTTCGTCCTGAAATTAAGTGACGTCACAGGGTCTTTCCGCGTCTTTCTCCTCCTTGAGTTTCCCTCCCTGTCCACTTCTGAAACTCGCAGCTGTTCAAATTCGTCACATGTCCCCCATCGCATAGGCAAAGCAACTAATCCGTCGGGAGAAATGTAGCGGTTCAGCAAATGTCTAAAATCAATCTAGTTCTTTGACACTTCAAAAACTAAAAAAAAATTCCTTAGCTCTAAAAGTGTTACAGAACACCGCTCAGACTAAAGCTGACCTCACTGCCTAGCGTTTTTTAGCGCCTGCCCGATGGAAGGCCCCTCACTGCCCGCAGAGTATCGCTGACTGATGAATCTAAGACTACTATTGTCGAAGGTCAGTGAAGTAAAAAAATGGCGCAGCTTGCACTATTGGTGCAAGGCTAGAGAAAAAGCTCAGCTAGCTTCTCCCTACACTGGCAGTGAATCCCAGGACAGAGAGAACAGCCGGACCCCAGCAGTGCAAAGCCGTTTTGGACGGCACTGTAAGGCAAATATCATTAAAGTATGCACAGTTTTTTTTACTCAACAGCAACCGTCTTCATTCCTTTCGTCGTCGTCCTCCGACGGCACAGCCGAGTAGGGTAAATCTAGTAGCGCCTCGCCTCGGTAGACCTACACTTCTTCGTCAGCTGATCCGGTAGCCTTCTTCCGTGTGTGAATTGTGAAGGGATGGCTTGACAGATTCGTTATCGCCGTCTTCGGCGCGACGGACCCGTGGCGCACCGGTCGCTACACGATGAGGGCGAAGGCGGGAGCTCCTCTTGTTGCGTATGCCCTGCCCACGCACAGGCCTAGGTGACGCCGTGCGGTCACCGCAAGGCGTGAGCTGACATACTAGTGGCGTTTTCGGTCTACGGCGGACAGATTTGTGTCGGCCTTAAGAACTGTCCTGTTAATATATTCCTATGACGTTTACTGGATACGACAAAGTTTACACTGCCTTAGGTGCTGTATTATACAAACAAGCTGTATATGTTGCAAAGGTAGCAGGATTGGTAATGTTCGCGAACATATACCCGCATGGGCATGGGGAGTCCTGTGTTTATTCTAGTGACGCTATTGGATGGCTACGTATAGTTATGACTCGCGATGAGCTGCGTGCCTACGAAGAGCGACGAAGGGAACCGACAGGCCAGGGTAATATGTAGGGTATTGTGCGAGAAGCTGCCATATATGGCAGCTTCTCGCACCCGCTGTTCGACTGTATACTGTCGAACAGCGGGTGTCACATGCTCCGGTGATAGTCGTCGGGGACCGCAATGTGGATGCCCGCAAGCTAAACGTGAAGCGGTCCTTCCACTGCGTGTTACAACAGTTCGAACTACAATACAATGGCCCCCATCAACCCTCCACTGAACATAGGACCACCATAGGCCGTATCCTTTCCTGTATATACAAAACACCTCTCGGAGTTGTAATATCGTTGCATCCAAACCTGACCAAACGCTGTTCGTCCAGTTAGTGTGGTAGAAACCGCGAACTGCCATACTATAATAATTCGCATCAAACTACGATTCTGTATAGCTCATGTAAAGAATTAACCCCCCCCCTCCCTATCTTAAATAAAACTATGGACCCTTTACCAACAAGACGATAATGATACCGACCATGGTGATTATCTGCTTGACGAACGAGAGACGGAATTTGATCTCACTGCGTATACAATGAAAATCTCCAGGCCCACGAAATTGTGATATCAACCATGCAGTCTGCAAAGATTCGGCCATGCATGATGATACTACCCCTCTACTAATTTTTGAAACTTTAAGATGGACATTTCAAAACCAGGCAAGAAACTGTTCGCCCGGTTTTGGACAGAAGGTTTGTATTGTGGCGGCACATAATGCCGAAGTCCTTCAACTGCTCAACAATCGACGTGTTTACATTTAACTTTGGCCAGAATCTCTGCGACGTCGGATCCAAACGAGTCAGTCTGTATATCTGAGTATTCAGAGAGCTATGGTCCTATATACTCTATTTCAAATGATGAAAATAAAACCATGCAACCTTGCTTAACCCTGTGTGATGTGGTACAGTTTCCGCACAGTGAATGGTTCCTTATAACTTTGTCCCTTTTTGGTGCGTGTTCTATATTTCTTTAAATATAAAATGACATGGCCTCACCACTATTCTCAGTTGCACTCGGCACTCTTTCGGTAGACGATTGTGAATAATGGTTTCGCAAATGCACCTGGCCTAGCCCGAAAGCGCTCAATGAATTTATGCGTGTCCAATTTTTCTAGGACGCATCCGATGGCCCATTCTTCGCGTTCAAGGACATCTTCGAAGATGGCTCCACGGAAGAATCGATCAGCGTCAACGCTCCCGGCTCCAGAAACGGTACCGAACCAACAGAGCGCTGGGTTACTCTTCGATACGGGCGAATAAGTATTCTTGTTAGGATTTTAACTTCTTCTTTAGGGGCGTGATAACCGCAAAGAAGAGTACACTGGAGTAAATGATGAGTCTAGAATGTCGGTGCAACACCGCTGACCTACTCGCCGTGAACACCCTAATGCTGCTACAGCACCAGCACTACCGGAGCCGGGGCAATCGCTATGAATGTTGCTGATCTTGATTCGGAATGAAGGGCCCGCTGAATAAACAGAGATAGGAAGAACGACAAGAGGTTGTAGGTGGAAGTTGTTTTGCGGTAAACAGGAATCTCAAAAACCCGAAAAAAAAAGGGAGGACAACATGCTTCTCTCCATGGTTGGACCCGAACCCACGCATTTCGAATTACCTGTGAGAAGTTTAACAATTAATTGAACCGGAAGGCTATTTTATCCCCCTCGTTTCTTTTTCTTGTGCATGTGTGCCAATGAAACTGTATCCTACGCGAATTGGCGGTAGCCAGCGCCGCTTCGACTACTTATGACCCGCCGCATGTATATAGCGATTGCCACGGTTGTAGCAGTCTTGGTGTCACAGATAGCCTAAGAGGATTCCCCGCCAGTATACCCCTCCTGACTTATCGCAGAGCCAGGTTTTCGTCTGAATAATCTGCTTTGTAATTTCTTAGCTTTTCAAATTGTTCATTTTTAGGTTTAGTCGTTGCGGGCGCTTCATTGTTAAATACCATAACAAACCACTCCAAAGGGTCATCATTAGAACTTGATTTGTTGCAAATTTATACTCCTCTAGCTTGCATTTCTTCCGCATTACCCGGTGTTTTCATCTGGACCACGTCATAGACGCGGCGCTCCCGGAGCGCTCTGCAGGCGCGATGCTGCTCGCACGGAGCAGCATCGTGCTGCTCGCACGTGAACGCGCTGCGTTCACGTTTGTTAACTTACGCATGGTCATCAGCTCTCAACCGAAGCATTTCTACGTGGGATAAACACCATCATAAAGTCCTATGTGCCGCCCAAGATGTGATCGAACGGGGCATCGCAGCCAACGTCCCAGATTTTTCGAAGAGGGTGGTGCAAAAAAGCGGCGCTTTGGGATGCATCGCGTTGACGCAATGATGCCCGTTAACTAAGAAAAAACCCTAATCCACGGACTTAACACAGTAGAAACACAATACATTTCAACCATTATTGCGGTAAGAAGAAAGGTTTTCACAAAAGAGAAAATAGGCAGCTTTAGCATATCGTTACCGTGTTTGCGTTACCGTTTCCCGTGTTACCGGAAGCGCTGGCGACGGTGAAGCCTGTGCCGGTAAGTTACCGTTCGCGGTAACTCTCGCGCTCCGCAGTTACTCCCGCAAACACGGTAAACAGTAACGTAAACACGGTAACGATATGGTAAAACTGCCTAATGATATGGTAATAATACCGATGGAAAGCGAAAAGAGATGGAATGTGTGTATTTCCGCTCGAGTGCGCGTTTGTTAACCTGAAATTGGTTTTCAGATCTTGTGTTCTTGGGAATTATTCGGACACCGGGTTTGGCCCTGATAATTCAAGGCAGAAGCTCCTATAAAAACAAGCGAACAATTTTGCTTTGCGCGGCGTGGTCCCTTCAGTGCGCATTCCCACAACGGCACCTTGACAGCGAAAGACAATTCGAAGCAAATCCAGCCACCTCTGCTAATGCAGTTGACATTTGAACCTGCATGTCTGTCGCGGTCTCGTGACCCAGTAACTTCTGTAAGAGGCCCTGCCACTGCTTAGTAAACTCTATTTTGGTAAATGTCCCTTCACGTAGCATTTTGAGTAATCTTGATGACGGTATCGGTGACACCGCGGACCCCAAGCCCCCAAACATAAGTTGTAACCTACTGTGACGATGTGTTTATAGGTGGTGGGTAAGAAACTACGAAAGGTGGCGGTCGGAGTCGTGGTCAAGCTCCGGCTGATGGGCTCCCTGTCTGTTTATCAGGCAGGGGGCTCCTGGACCTCTTCCGCTATCAGGGAAAGGCTGCGGAAGAAAGTACCCCATTCCACACCGAAGTATCTTTTCCTCCTTTGCCAACCTTAAGCTTCCCCGAACAGGATAATTATTCCCGATTTCTTATCACGGAATCCCTCAATCTATCCCACCCTCTTGCAATGCAGTCAGTCTTCTTGATAGCAAAAGATCTTGAAGCTATAATTGAAACACTGTATAAGGCTAAAAATCAAAGGACCCGCGAAGTCCTTGTCGAGGTAAACGACAAGCAGCAGGCCACAGAGTTTCTAGCTCAGACTTCAATGGTTGATCTGGACATCCGGGTCACAGCCCACCGGAGCCTCAACAGCTCGCAGGGTGTGATCTCTAAGCCAGATCTGCTGAAAGCAAAGGATGCAGATCTCCTGGGGGCTTGAAGAATCAGGGCGTCACGGCCTTGAGGCGCATCACCTTCCGCAGAGATAACAAAGAAATTCTCACCCAGCACATAATCCTTACGTTTAACCCGTCGGCACTTTTACAATATATGAATGCAGGCTTTATTCGGTGCTCCATTGGCTCCATCCATCCTTAAATCCCTAACCCACGGCTCTCTTTTAAGTGCCAGCATTTCGGGCTCGGTATACGCTCTTTCCGTGGCCGAACAACGTGTGCAAAATGCGCGGCACATCACCCCACTGATAATTGTCCATCCGACACCTTTACTTGTGTGAACTGCCGGAGACCACACGCGGCATACTCCCGCACTTGTGAAAAATTTCAACTTGAAGAAGCATTATTAACATCAGGGTCACCGAGAACATCACTTTCCCAGAGGGGCGAAAGAGGTTCGCCTCTTTCCCCCTTGGAAGTACGCCGAGACAGCTCGCTAGAGAGCGGAGCGGTGTCTGGTTTCGACGGCGACCCAGGTGAGCGAGGCTGATGTGGTCCCACCCCTACCCCCTGCTGGGTTGTCTACAGCAGCCCAAGCGCTCGCCACACCGCTTTGCTGAGTCAGGAGCGGTTGTGGATGCAACAGTCTCTGTCGAAACCGATACCACTCATGTCTTTGATCGCCGGACTCCAATACACTGGAGGCCGCCGAGGAGATAGACACGGGGTGCTCCGCATCGTCCCCCGCCCCGCCGCACCACCCGTGCCACCTGTTTCTCTTCTGACGCCCTCGGTGGTCGCGGTTCGAACGAGGGGCTCCGGAAAGGGTGCCAAGTCCAGGAGGTTCGGTCCGCCGGGCAGCCCCCAAACATCTGACGAGGAGAAGAATACGTCGGACCTTTCCTATCTGCTTCGCAGCGGAAGGAGTGGGCCCTTCATCCAAACCTCTCGAGAAAGTAACAAAAACCTCCAAACCCACTCTAGTAGCTCTGAACATCTACTAATGGAAAGAGAAAATATCGTTCAATGGAACTGCAGACGCCTCCTTAATAACCTTGACGATGTGTACGGGATCGAGCATTCTAATAAGCCATGTGTAATGTGTGTCCAAGAAACACATTTAAATTGCAATCACACAAATTTCTTTAATAATTATATGGTATTCAGAAAGGACAGAGATGGCTGCACACACTCTTTGGGTGGTGTCGCCATAATCGCCCGGAAATCCTTAGCATGCATCCCTATCACTCCAAGCACTGTCTTTGAGGCGGTAGCAATAGGCACAGTAATATGTATAGGTTGATAACGGTGTGCTCCACTTACATTCTTTCCGATTTTACACTTTCTAACTCTGATTTAAAGGCGCTGGTTGACCAGCTGCCCGAACCATACCTCCTCACAGGCGACCTGAATACCCGCCGCAGGGGCTTAGTAGCTAAGGCGTTGTGCTGCTGAGCATGAGGACACGGGTTGAATTCCCGATCGCGGCGGCCGCTTTTCTGATGTAGGCGAAAAACAAAAACGCCCGTATTTACGAGATTTCGGCGCACGCTAAGATCCCCAGGTGGTCAAAATTATTCCGGAACCCTCCACACGGCGCGTCTCTTCGCCTGCGTTGCGTGGGCGCGTTAAACTCTACAATAAATCAACGGGCGACTGAATGCGCACAATTCTCCTTGGGGCTCTTCTCGCACGGATGCCCGAGGTCGCCTGACCCAGAAGTTTTTAACATGCTCTGAAGCATGCCTTTCCAGCAAAAAGCAGCCTACATACCACAACTTAGGACACAACACATAGACATATTTTGACTTCGCTATTGGATTTGCAGTTCACTTTCTATCTCTTGAGTGGGACGTGGGCACAGACCCGTATGGCAGTGACCACTTCCCTACCTCAATAACATACATAGGCCCAAACAGTTCCACTTTCCCGAAATGGTTTAATGAAGGAAGAGCGAACTAGAGAACCTTTACGGAAACATCCAACCTACATCACACATGCATAAGACACCTACCCGTAGAACAGGCAACCCAACTACTCACGGTGCACATCATCGATGCCGCCGAAACGTCCATTGCCCACACCTCTGGTGCCCCGCGCAACCAGAGGAAATTGGGGGTAAGTGAGGTCTGTAGGCGAGAACGAGAGGCCCAGAACTAGGCGTCGGTATTCTTCGTTAGTACCCCACGTCCCATAACCTTATCTCCTTTAAACGGGCAAAAGCACTTGGGAAGCGTGTGAGCCGGAAGGAGAAAAGGGATTGTTGGCGCGCCTTCCTCACATCCAAAAACTCATACACAGACACACACAAGGCATGCACAAGAATACGGAAACTCAATGGACGTCAGACACAGCCTGCCCCTGGTCAGTACAACAGGGGACACAGTGGAAGACCAGGCTAATGCACTCGCACATTTCCAACACGTGCGTAGTTCAGCAAACTACACAAACACTTTCATGCAACACAAAACATCAGCAGAGAAAAAGCCCTCACATGACAAAGGCAAATTAAAAACTCCTTACAACTCAGAATTTACAGTCTATGAGTTGGGGGCTGCGCTGAGCACATGTAAACCTTCATCTTCAGGTGCAGGTAAGATTACATAAATCATGATACAACACCTACACTCAGACGCTCTTGAGACACCCCTACATCCATGCAACAAAATATGGCTTTCGGAGCAGCTTCCAAGGTGTTGGAGGGAGGCCATTGTAGTGGATTTTCTGAATGAGGGGAAGGACCCATCCTCTCCTGCCAGCTATAAAACTATCGCCTTCACAAGCTGCTTGCGCAAGTTTCTCGAGAAGATAATAAACCGGAGACTCATGTACTACTTAGAGTACAACGGTCTTCTTGAGAGCTGCCAGGCAGGCTTAAGGGAGGGGCGATCCAACAATTATCAATTGGTTGCATATGAATCCCACATTAAAGATGCCTATGGGCATAAGCAATATTGCATGACGGCATTTTTTATATTGAAAATGCGTATGGTACCGCATGGCGCTATCGCATCCTTAGAGACCTCAAATAGTCTCGGTATATCAGGTAACATGCTGAACACTTCCCAGTTACCTGTCTAAACGAACATTTTGTGTCAGAGTCCGTTCAGCAGTATCAAACGTTCAAGTGCAGAAAGAAGAATGCCGTGCCTCAAGGTGGCGTTTTGAGTGGCACATTGTTTATAGTAGAGCTCTCTCCGAAAGGCATTGCTGCCGGCCACTTCAGCCTCATGTATGTAGGTGGCGTTTGAAATATCTTTTAAATCATGTAACATGTTTATAAGTGAATGTCAGGTCCAGCAAGGGGATAAACAAACTTGCTCGCTGGGCAGACGAAAATGTGTTTAAAACTTCATCCTGTAAAAAGTACCTGCGTTGTATTTTCAAAAATTCGTGGGATGAAAGTGGACCCTGACATTAACCTCCATGGCGACTCATTTCTTGTAAAAAAAGAAGACAAGTTTTTCGGTGGGGTCTTAGACGAAAAAGTCATTCATTCCACACATCATACAACTCAAGCATAAATGCGTCAAGACGATAAACATTCTAAAACCTCCTCTCACACCAATCTTAAAGGTGCGGATAAGCAACGCCTTCGTGTTTTTACCGGTTTGGTGGGATCTCGTTTGGACTATGGGAGTGTGGTCTATGGGTCAAAAACAGCACTCAAAATGCTCTTCCCAATGCTGCACTTGGGGCTTCGCCTTTCGTGTGGGCGCACTCTCTACTAGCCCTGTCCAGAGTCTTAACGCAGAGTGTGACAATTGGTGCTTATCGCACCAGCGAACCTATATTGACTAGTTCTACGCCTTTAAAATTTCATCAATGGATAACCATACTTTTAAACCTGTTTTTAAAGATACATGCACATCCCAGATCCTTTTAAATCGCCCATTCATTTCTGCACCTTTCTCATTCAGAGTCAAAGAGCAGGTGTCTGAACTGCCTGTCTCCTTTTGAGATACCTCTAAAACATCCTAAAACATCCTGTAGCATGGTTTTACTCCCGTGGTTAGTTCACCCTGTGCTATGCAACTTGTCATTCGTAAAAATCGAGAAAAATCGAGTTCCGGAACACGCAATTCTGCTGCACTTCTTGTTTTACAGGATAAATATAGCTTTGCAGAATTTTACAGCGACGCGTCCAAATCATCCTCCACCGCGTGCTCTGCTGCGCACGGTCCCAATTTTACTGCAAGTAGAACTACGAATATCAATACCAGCATCTTGACTGAGGAGGCGTATGCCATTTCTCTTTGTCTTAAGTCATATTGAACATATTGTCCCTAAGTCTGTGATTTATACCGATTTGTTGAGTGTGGTGCAAGCATTGCAATCCACAAAGTCATCCAAAAACTACGTTGTTGAAAGTGATGAAGTAAATTCTGGGGGCGTAACCACATAACGCGTCAGTGCAGGGTCCTCAACCAGCGGAGGATACGGAACTAGTCACTCCTCTGTGTAACGACAAATGAATAGCGAAAGACGAGACTTGTTTATATAAGGTCTGTCGACAGTTTGCCGAACTCGTTATATGCTTTGGTACACCCTCCTAAGTATTTGCACTTTGTTGCCGACGTAAAAAAATCGGTCGCCATCCCGCCCTGCGAGAGTGGATGTCCAGCAAAGCTATTGTAAACCACTACAAATGGTGATGGAGGAGGGTATGAAATGTTTGCCATCTTCTCAGCCGGCTTTTCGGGTGTTAACACCTGATAAGGGTACAGTGTATCGGCACTCTTCTCTCCTATAGTTTTGTTCCGCCGCAATGATCATTGGCCAGTTCGCATTACGTGGCATTTGTTTACACTGCGGTGGTTCCTGTGCGCGATATTTTGTTGTTTATACATTTTACTCGGTCAACTCTGGTAGACTTAGCTTGCCCCCCTGCTCGGCGGCTGCACGCGACTTGCGTCCTTCCAAACACGAATCAACGATAACGCGTGTAACAGCATTTCAGCAGCAGAAGTGTGCCGAATTATTCCGTTTTGCTGCATCATCGGTAGTGCTGTTCACAAACGACCCCATCGAATTTAACGGCGATGCCGTAGATGCGGCGATCTCGCAACACTGGTTAAAGACAAAATGGTCGCCGTTGCTGACTTGCGTGCCTCAGTGGCGTTACTCTATTACCCTACCTACCTGACACTACGTTCGGCTTCTTTGGCGGCAAAAGCTGGGTCCTGCCTAGCCGGGCGCATCCGCTCTGCACCTTGGGCAAGAACTGCTCTAGCGACACTACTCCTTAGCCTTCAAAGGAAGATAATCTGCATACATAATTTTGCCAGAGACACATGGTGCGGGGTTCCCATTCTTCACAGGCGCTTTATCATCCATAATGCGGTTTCTAGGCTTCTTTTGTGGCTTCCTTAAACTAATTCTGAGCTCTGTGCTGTGTGCTTGATTAGCCTGACGCATGCGCTCGGCGTCTTAGGTATTGGCGCCTTGCCGTTTTTGCCCACGGAGATCGGTTTTGCCTACGGCGATGAAACTGATGGGGGTAAAGGTATACAGCTTTGCTGTAAAAATACGAAGTGAGCAAGTGGCAAGTGAAAACAGCAAAAAGCAACTGTGATCCTGCACTTTGCATTTACCGTGCAAGTTAACTCACACTTGAATCTTCGCATTCATGATGTAATACGGCCTAATGGAGAAATATATGGCAAAGAAATTTTTCTGTTGCTGCGCGACGTCGCCTTGCAAAACCTAACGTAACTGTTCTGAAGGACATCTTTGGAGACGGACCATGGCAATGGCGTCGCTGAAGGGTTAGTCGCGTCTTTTTGGGTTTACCGATATATGTACTATTACTGTTCCTGATACTGTGTTTTGATCTTAGCTGTGAGTGACGATTCCTCTGTTGTACTCTTATCGGCAGCGGCTTCCTCGGAGACGGCGCCCTTGTTGAGCACCGCAGTCAAGCAGGCCTCGTCGGACACCGCAGTGGCGAAATGTGACGAGGTGGCTACCGCATCGACAACGGCGCACGACGACCCACTGGCACCAGGAACGCCGCAGGAGAATCTTCTCGAGCGGAACGGGATGAAGACAGGCACTCCAACGCGAGAAGGTGCCAGGCTACAGGACACAGACAAAGTGTACGAGCCCAAGTACAGCGTGTCCTTTTCGTCCCTGGACTAAGCCTGACTTGTGTCAAATTGGCAGCGCTGCGTTCCTGTCTCAAAACGGCATTGCGCCTTGTCCTAAAATCTTTCAGGTGATTTCGGCATGCGGACAGATTGCGGCTCTTCCAGAGCTTGCGGAAGAACTTTCAGGAAGTCGCCGTGTCGATAAAGGACAAACATCTAATTATGGGCAAGGCTTTTGCTCCTCACCGTCCGGAACAAAATGCACGAGACTAACTCGTGCTATTCCCCGGTGCTGGGGCTTCAAGCTGCCATGTAGCTGGTTAGTAGCTGCTAGTTGACGTTAAATACAAAAATTCTCACTTTATGTATCAGTGCAATGACAATTACTCCTGCTATACTTGGTGACGCAATTGGAAAATTCAAGATGTGCAACAACAGGGTAAGTTAAGAAATTGGTGGTAGCCTGGCATTGTGTAAAGGGGGTGCTATCTCAGGACAATCCCAGATACTCCAGTGCCGTCCGCTGCTGACCACTACCTATGCAGGTATGGATGAATTCTAAACGACTCGGCTGGTGTGAACTAGGGTGTAATTATTGTAAGTTTGGGGGCGTTCAATCGTAAACTGTATTGGCCACAGCTTCCTTTGAGTTGGATGCTGCCACACTACAACTATAGTGTTGGCCGGACGGACGTTTTCCCGTGGCGCAAGCCCCTATAGTCTGGGCCTCAGGCTAATTTCAGGCTCATCCTTACGGTCTATCAATATGCGCAAGTCTGCATTTGACCCCACCAGCCCCCACCACTGCCCCATCCCTGGCCCGTTCCCGCCATTCGTCTTCATCGCTAGCAATTCCGCTGCTTAGCAATAATGACTCCGTTACTGTACTAACACCACTTTAGCTGGACCCTTATCAACGATGATATTACTGCAATCGGCACGTCGCAGCCAATGAGGTGTCAGGCTGGCGGCCACCTCATTTCGAAGCCCCCTGACACGCACTACTCAAATAGTGCATCAGGCAGTTCCGTTGCTTTGCGTTGCGTTCACAGCAAACAGGATTTCTGGTGCCCTTTCGGTACTACAGACGACGCCGTCGTATTTTTCGCTTGATAACGATTTTTTGCTATCCCATTAAAATACGTTTAAAATAAAATCGCCCCACTTGAGTACCGAGACACCCGCCTATATGTGTGTACCCCTTCACCCGGGGTTTCTGTTATACCGGTGCCTTTTTAGCTGGCTGCGCACTTTATTTCGTGGCAACACAAAAAGTAGCGACCTCACCCATGTTCCTTTACCATTTAGGCTACATCCTGCCTTCGCGAACCCTGTTCTTGTCTTGCCTAGTTTGATCGGGGGATTAAGCCGAATCATTCTTGGCCGTTCTCCCTGAGTGGTTATGCGCTACCAGGATCAGTACGCGGTAACGTTTGCTTTGATTTCTTTATTCAGAGATTACCCCGCATTGGCCGAAGGCGCTACAGCAGGGGGGTTACAGCATGGACATCAACAAATCTTCATTTTGACAGCACACTTGCGCTTCCGACAACCTGTTCCACTTTTTAACGTTTCTTACAAAAAATTACTTAGCGAGTAGGCTCGTCCTGGTACGCCATTCCCTTATTTTGAAGACAGCTTCAGTTCTATGTGAACGGTAATGAGGTTCTTTGAAGTATTTTTCTTTGATAATTCCTGTTTAATTGTTAAATATCTGAAAAAAAGAACTTTAACCGCAATGTTCGTCGTCGCGAGGAAAGCAGCTCCCAGCCAAGTCCCTTTTCATCTGAGTGCAACTATGTCCCCTCTTGTATCGTCCCAAGACGAACCTAGCCACTCGGTTTTAATTTTCTCTAGTCCATCCGACAGTGTGACTTGGGAGGGATCCCATACGGCACAGGCATAATCTAGTATTGGTCTTACACATGTCAAGTAAGCCGTGTTCTTTGGGTTTTGCTCTGAAGTTTTAGAGTTGCGTTGCATGAAATTGAGCGCCCTTACAGCTTTCCCTGCTACGTCACTTACATGTTCATTCCATGAGCAATGGGAAGAAAACACCTTTTCGCGAGCCCGATCTTCTTATCCTCCAACATAATTGTGGTTCAGTCTTTTTCTTCGCTATATACTGAGGACACCAAAATATTTTCAACGCCGTCATGTCATGACAGCTCATCTGGGGTGAGTTTATAGGCTGCGCGATTCCGAAGTTCCGATTTCCGTTCCGAGACAGGTATACCAGCCAGGCACTTCCCGTGTGATGCAGAACGTGAAAAAAAAGCTTTAGTACACCGCGCCTTAACCATAAACTGACGTAAAAGATAGCGAACCACCCGTATCCACACAAAAAATGCGTATACATCAACAAAATACAACTTCTTGTAGCAAAAAAAAAAAAATCACGAGTACTTCAAATATTTCGGTGCTGCTGGGGCTTGAACTCATAACGCTCGTGCCGAAACCTGGAATTCTACCCTTAGTATAGTGAAGCCGAACATTAGGGTGCTTTAGGCAGCTGCTCAAAACAATAGAAGTGCTCCGAACGAATGAGTAGATGAGGTTAGGTTCGTACTGGAAGTGGCCAGCTTGTACCCACAGGGAAACGAAATCTCGCTTTGAAGTCACAGTGGCACCGGCGGGCATTTGACGAGAACGGAGGAAGACGAGAATGTCCATAGGGAAAGGAACATCATCAACAGCAGCAGCATCTCCCGTGCAGCATATCTGGGTGTAATTTTTGACGACAAACTAACATGGCATCGTCATTGAAAACACGTTGCATCCGGGTGAAAAAGCCGCTGGCGTGCTCCGCACGCTATACATGTCACAAATTCGGGAATGCGCAGAGGCACTGTTCTTTTAGATTTATGATTGTGCTCGCCAGGTAATAGAATTCACATGCGTCATATTTCCTCGTTGCGCAACGTATAGGTTACATTTCTTCTGTCTCATTATTGGAAGGGATTATGCGAGTATGTTTACAAAACCAAAGTGTGTAGCTATTTGTTTTATGCCTTCAGGCTCATTTTACTCCACTTTTGCACCTACAGTCAAATCTCGATATAACGAATCGCGCAGGACCACCAAAATCGTTCGTTATTGTGAAATATCGTTGTAATGAAAAAGTTGGGGTTACAAGCCAGTGATCAAATCTAGGAAAGAAAATGACGCACCTCGACAGCATACACGCCTGCAGAGAAGCAAACTATGAAATCGAAATGTTTCACTTTACTTCAAAGCTTCTTTATTTGAAGAAATCAGTTATTTTCTTCGGGCGCGTGCAGCACGGACGACCGATTATGAATGCCTCTACATCTCACTTTTTTCAATAGCTGAACGGGTACATCATTGGGCTGAGCGATGAAAGTGCGGGCTTTGTTCATGTGCACTAAAACATCAATGTTCGACACGATCTCATTTTCTTCGGGTCACAGTGACCCACAGTCGTCTTTCTTCGCGTACATGGTCACTGCTGACGATGATAGCTTTCGCTTCTTGGCTCTGTCACAAGTTGCATTCATCGTTCAAATTCGCAGAGAAATCACCCACAACAAAGAAACACCGGCCCGCTCACGGGAATAGCGTGAAGAGTGGCCGATCGGCTACCCGACACAAAGAGGGAGAAAAATGGCAATGGCGGCTAGGCCTGCTTCGCTACTCCATATTAAACTACAGCCTTGTGGTGGTGCTAGCCGGTGGCACAACACAGGGTGAGGATGATAGCTACTGCACTAGGCGAATACCCACAGTAACTGCGGTGTCTGCTTCACAATACAGTTGCGGCGCTGTAACTTGTATCTGAATTCGTAATAGACCTTATGCAAAAGTGCCGCCATCTACCGGGACAAAACCGAAACAAGCAAACGACGCCATGTTGGGGGCTTGCGTTCACAGGTTTGTGTAGCGTGGTGCATGTGAGCAACTTTCTCAGTTTGGCAATCCTGTGATTTTCGGCGTTTAGACGAAAATAATGAACGATGAGTGGTCTGTGGACCTTTCTGTGTTGCCCAACTTTCCAAGCGACTTCGCAGACTCCTATTATGCGTCCAAAACGCATTCAGACAGGCACCGTCAGCGAAGCTACAAATATCGTATGTCAGCCTGCCGACGTTGAAGACCAAGAAATGCGCTGGGAAAGTATAGTCTTTTTATTTCATTTTAAACAAGCTTAAACTGTTCTTTAGTTGTTGTGCTCCGTTCCTTTGTTTTCTTTTTGCGTGGTTGGTCGCATTTGATGGAATGTATCCGCTCCCGCATTGAATAGAAAAGCACACTTAAATACGAGTGCGCCTAGCTGAAACTTGCGGGCTGCTGGAATTCGGGAAGTTTTTAACGCCGTCTAATGGTACTAAATGGATTAGTTTCCATGACGTTTAGGTTAGTTGTGATGTTTCATTGCGTTCAGAGCGCATACTTCCTGCCGTGGGGTCCAGTTTTCACGAAACGAAGACGCTCGTGACCTGCGCTGTGCAGAACACCGATAAAGCTAACTCCTAAAAATAGTTCATTCACACTAGTCCGTTTCGCTCATAGCCTGCTCTCTGACCCGTGCGACAACAAATAACACTGTCCAATCTTTCTACGGCAGTTTTAAACAGTTCACAATACAGATTTCGTTTTAGAAACGTACTTAAGAAACACTTGCGTAGTTGGGCATGCAGGCACCATTGACAAGTATCTTCGTTACAAACGCTCTAACAAACACCTTGCCTACACGGCTGTAATTTTAAACTGCGATTCTGAACATTTGTTAAAGGGACACTAAAGTGATATGTAAACATTGCGGGATTACTAGCGCAAATTGTAGTCCGGAGTCCCCAGGCCATGTTTCGACCACTCTAGGCGCGTTTACGCGATTTTATTTAGTAGAAAAACTAATTCAAAAATGCTGTCCTCCTCTCTTTACGCTCGCCCATTTTCTGTGGCGTTTTCGTGTGACGTCAGGAGGGGATGAGCTGGCAATTGGCTGCGCCACGGCTGCGCTACTGCACGGCTCCCCGGCCGACAGAGTCAGTCGGCCCAGCGTTTCGTCCGCCGGCCGCCGGCGGGTCGTCGCAATCAAGGAGGTTAAAAAAAATTGCTTGGTCGCAATTCGTTCGCTTAGTTGAAACGAAGCCAGGACACGTTTGTGAATGGAAGAATGTGCCTTTCTTTACTTGGTTTGTTTGCACACTGTATCTAGCTCCAAGTCAAGGTCGCTTCACACAAGCGCACATGCGACGCTTCGCTGACTGGTACGCCAGTAGGAAAATATAAGGCCTCGTGAAGGCGGGAGAAGAGTCAGCGAAGTCAATATAGGTACTAAGGAAATAAAATCAACTGATATTTTTACCGTACAGCGTAAAACTAGGGCGCGGGAAGCACTTTTTTGCGCTGGGCGAACAAGCACAGCGGTCAGCAGCACGACTACGCATCTGCGAACGCTTTTCCGTCTACGAAATGCATTGCTAGACGTGAGCTACTGTGGAAACTCGGGCGACGCTTACTGCACGATCGCAGTACAACAAATAGTCACCTAAGCTGCTTGAAATGCCAAAACTAAATAAAAGTGTAAACCGGTTGTACAATATATACCCTATATTAGAAAGACTTCCGCGTTTCGCTCCGTGGCTCAGTGGTCTGGGGCGCTAGGTATGTCACCGCAAATGTTTTGCAAGTCACGAGTTCGAATCCCCGCGGGTACGTGCTTTTTTTTTGTAAGTTAACTTTTTTGTTTTCCGCCGATGTTTTCTATATTGAGTTCACCTTTTTTTGGGCCGCAACGTTCATGGCTACACGAACTAGTTCACAAAACGCGCGCAGGCTGGCACTGGCGCGCTAGCGAGTTCTCGTTGGCGTGCTGTTGCCATAAGCACAGACTGCTTGCAGTCAGTGGGCACAGGCCAGAATGAACCAGTCCCTTGGCCTGGTGCGAACACGCTTTTTACGATACAGGCATGAGGGAGGCAAGCTCCAAATATGGGGGAAAAGCGCATGACATTTGGGCGTCTGCGGGTACGCGGAGGGCGTTCATGCACTGCGTAAATCTAGGCTAGTGAATGCTACGACTACAAGCCGTCCTGGGAGGCTTATCTTGTGCATTTTACAGCGACAACATGGCAGAAACGCGGTACGATGATTACTGAGATATTGAGAATGCCCATCCAACAACGCCATTGGTTATGCTTTACAGAAACGAAACCGAAACCGAAACTTGTGTGATTGCTAACCTTGGCATCGTCCAATCACGGCGCCCCTCCCTCCCAACGTCACAGCCTTAGTTGGTGCGGCCCGCCGCAAACCGCGCATGGTAGTTTTTCTTCTTTCTCGCGCTTGTAAAATAATTACCGATTTGTCAACCGGATAAACGATGAAAAGTGTGCTAATTTGAGCCTGTCTACGCAGTGCAAGCAAAAACGGGAGCTTGAAAAATTCACTTCAGTGGTCCCTTTAACGGAATGGGGCTTCAAGTTATGTACTGAGGCTAGTCGGTGCATTTTACACAAGCAAATAACAGCGCAAAAAATGGAAGACCAAAAAAGAAGGCGCACAGATATCAGTGTGTTTGTCCACATTTTTTCTTGGCAATTTACATTTTGTTTACATTGGTGGTGGCATCACTGGCATCTACGTTTCACTTTATGGCATTTTTACAGACAAACTGCATTTTTGCTTGAGTACAATTCTTTTTTTAGATAGTGATGCTGTGCCAAAATTAGCCACGTCATTCCGTCATCCTTTGGGCTCTCCTTACATGTTAGCTGTTCTTGACTAAATTGCTTGCATTGTGCATTTTCTTTCTTACAGTGGCACTGGTCCTGTTGTCGCTATCCGCTCTTGATGCTACAGGAGGCGGAAAAAGAATGCCGACCCTTACACTGTGCACCTTGCCTTCAGGTCTAACTGCGACATTGAGCAGGCCCGGTGCAGCTGCCCGGCAGGAGTGTCGGGCTACTGTAGTCACTTAATGGCAGTGCTGAGGACCGTTGTTCACCTCCAGAACCTTGGTTATAAAGAGGCGCCCGAAGAATTATCCCCTACTGAACTGCCCCAGCAGTGGCGACGACCAAGAAAGACGATGGCCCCACAAGGCGTCATGGATGTCAACTGGCGCCGTTAGAAGACGGACGACCAATGACCCAGCTACAGCGCTCCACACAGGACTTTGTTCCACCAGCTCTTACAGAGCAACAAAAGAGGGAATCTATGATGAGGCTCTCAGAGAGCACAAACGAGGCTAATAGCTGTTGGGCAGCCATTTTAGCTGACTCTGCAACCGCGCACCTCGTTGAGACTCAGTGTGGGCCGTCTGTTTGAAGGTTCGGCAAAGGATGTACAAATGCCACTACTTCCGTCTCGCTACGAGTGCCTTGTGCCTTGGCAAGAAACACTAGCAAAGGAAGAAGTAGGACCGGTACCAGTGCACAGATATTTGCCGAGCTGGTGGCCCCCCGAGGAACTGGGAAACAGTGAGCTTTTGCAGGTATGATACTGAATTGTTGTAACAATGCTTACTTTCCGGTAGCTTAAACTATGTTCCAAATGTTAGGTCAGTGAAAATTTGCATGCCAGTGAAAAAATGCAACTGATAAAACCATGTTCTAGTGGCAACAGCAGGAGAGAGGAAGTTGTGGTTACCTTATCTGAAATGAGAGAGACAGTACTTAGCGTGCAAAATGTATTGGTCACAAGGACAGCAGTAAAGTTGCTTTCCAGGAAAGCAAGATGTGTTTCATTAAACATAATGTTTTTACAAATATTACTCAATTTCTGTTTCTTTGCGCGCAGCAATTTTAACCAACTTACTAAATTTTGGGTAGCAGTGTCAATGTGAACATTTTGCTGTGCCCTTGCACTCAGCCTAATGGGAGTCTGCAGCTTGGTCACCTGAGCTGTCGCATGTAATACCTGCCATATCTTTGTTTTGTCCACCCAGGGTCTGGTGCTGTCAACGCAGGATGCCAGCGTACTGGAGCTCAACACACGGCAGCAGGCAAGGATCCCGACGTGGAAGGCTGCACGGGCCAAGAGGCTCACGGCATCGAAGTTCCACGCTGTTCTGAACCGAAAACAGCCATGGACGGAGCGAGGCATCGCAAATGTCATGCGGCCAAAAGCGTTCTCGAATTCCATTGTTAGGTGAGAAAAAACTAGCAATTCGCACACACAGAGCTTGTTTTAAGGTTGGTTCTTTAGTTTACTGGTTTTTTTTTCGTGGGGTAAGCATATGTAATGCTCCAACATAATCCGTGTAATTCCTCAACAGAGCGCACTTGTATTCATACCTGCCAGCCCTGTTGGATTTGCCTTAAAATCTATAAAATTATATTTCTGCCATAATTTTGTTATTTCGCCCGAGATTTTATAAAACATGCCTGTGGAATTTAATGTGGTAATGGCTCGATCAAATGCCTTACCTCGCAAAGTGCGTTGCTAGGCTAGCAAGATAACTTAGCCCCCACCTCATTTTGTCATGGTTGGATAAATTGTACAAATTTTGAATCCAATTTTGCCGCTATATATGTACCTCTAAATACTGGCAGTCTCAAATACATAGCCCATAATGTCTCTTTTACTGTTCACTACCTCACCCCCTTCTTCTCCTCTCCCTTTTTAACCAATAATGATATGTGCACAGAGTAAGGCCTCAAGGGAAGGAACAGGCCAAAATTGCTTTCCTGCCCTTGATGAGTTTGCATTGTGAGATATGGATGGCAGCAAGAACATGGTCCAGTGTCCTTGCCCCCTCTTTCACCAGCAGACCGTTCTGATGCCCACCTCGAGGAAGTCTTCTAATAGATCTCCCTTTAACTTTCCTTTGACATGATTACTGCTACATTCTCTAACATTTTCTTAGCAGTGAAGCACGAGGACCTGCGTAATTTAATGTTTTTGCTGGGTCTGCTTCTTGACATTCAGTGTAGTGACTCAGAATACCCGCCTTTTAAATATGCGCAGGCACGGCACGACGAATGAACCACGAGCCATTCAGCTCTACGTCCATGTCATGGAGCATCTCGGTCGCAGTGTGGTGGTCTCCACCTGTGGGCTGATGGTGCGTCCTAGTTGCCCATGGCTAGGTGCAACGCCAGATCGTGTTGTCTACGACCCAAGTGAAGACCCCCCTTTTGGTCTAATAGAAGTCAAGTGTCCTTGGAGCAAGAGGGCCGATCCACGGAGCACAGCTCTTGCCTCAGAGGACTTTTGTGTGCAGCTGAACGACGGCTTCCCAGAGCTTAAAGTGTCGAGTGAGTATTATGCTCAAGTCATGGGACAAATGTTCTGTTCTGGCTTCAAGTGGACCCATTCTGTTGTTTATGCTGAGAAGTGGATTGTTGTTTGCAAGGTCGTGTTTTCAGAGTCCACCTGGATAGTGATGAGGTCTAAGCTAGACAGTTTCTATTTTAACCATGCTGTTCCATTTGTGGCTTCATTACATGAGATATCACACGACACACCTCTAAGCCAGCCATGAAAGCAATGTACTCAAACCACAGAGCTTCTTGCTCTGTAGCCCATACTTAATGTAAATTATGTAATTTGCATGTCACAAAAACAACCAAAGTCGCAAATGACATAGTCGGCTTTGTAGTTTTTTTATTCGTCGTTTGTTCTCTGGTATAACATAGATAAGCATTAAAAGGCCAAGGAAAGAGGGCGAATTTTTAGCTCGGTTTGCTTTTTTGATGCCATGGCGTTGTCGGCTTTGTAGTTTTTTAGTCATTGCTTGTTATCTAGTATAACACAGATAGCGATTAGCAGGCCAAGGAAAGAGTGCAATTTTTTAGCTCAGTTTTGCTTTTTTTGATGCCATATTCTAGAAAGGGGGACATCTTGTCATTTCCAATATTTGATCAATTTCTCAACTGTGATCCAGCAAGTTGAAATGTAAAACATTTGTCTTGTCGCTGTTTGCATAGCAGGCCACATGCATTCTGTCATCATTGTCAATATATTGCACCTGTTAATGAGTGAATAAAGAATTATTTGCCATCTAGTAGTTTTGGGAATCAGCATATCGGCATCTTTCATGCATACTTCGCATGGGATTCTTGATTTTTCACCTTAGAAGAGTGGGGTGTAGTTAGAAAAAATTAAATCGCAGTTCTTTATGCTACAAGGCATGCAACAAGAGATAATAACCAGGTAACTTTGACACATGGGTATGCCTTCTCATTTCATGTGCAGATGCTGCTGTCTTAGTTTCTGAGACATAGCAGGAGTGAGTAGAGATGTTTAGCACAAAGATCTAGTACAGTTCAACGAAACACGTGATTACGGAAGTCTTTCAAATAGCTCAGCACCGAGTCTGCACAGACACCCGTCAAGTTTATTACATAAATGCACCGACAATAGAAAAAAACTTAAAACAATCAATATTCGACCTTAATGGCTCATTATTCCAGAGGTCAGACTATCGAGTACAGCGTGAAAAAGGGGCAACAAAAGAAACGGGTGCCAGAACACCAGAACGAGTTCACTTGTTAGCAGATCCAATGGAAGAAACTCAACAGACCGAGTTCCACAGTTTACAACCATGCACAAACAAGTGCCGTCACAGGATAATTATTTTTAGGGGCGAAGTGCCTTAGGGGCTTGGGTGGTCAGTCTCATATTGTTGATTTATCATGTAGTCACAGTACTAAAACACCCGGACACTCGTTTTCCAATGCCTCACACTAGAACGTAACGTGTAGTAAAAGAACACACCGGGAGACTTGTTGTCCAACGCCTCGTGCTAGAACGCTTCGTGCTACAAAGACACGAGACATTTACAGCAAAGCGGTATACCTTTACCCCCCAACGGTTTCATCTCCGATGGCAAAAACGCCAAGAATACACTTATGCAATGCATGATTCGCCCTTCCCCAGTCTTCACATTTCGGGAGATGGCCCAGGACATTTAACTCAGCACCAAGAAGCACAAAAAGTCAAACTTCGACGTTTTTCTGATGGAGGCGAAAAGCAAAAGCACCAGAGTGTTTGAGGGCTCGGCGCAGGTTAAAGATCCCTAGGTGGTCAAAATTGACCTGGAGCCCTCTACTACGGTACGCCTCATCGCCTGTGTACCATCGGCATGTTAAACCTTACATAAAAAAAACATGAAAAGTTTAGGGAGGCAGACAGTGAGGTTGGTTGATTACACTCTTTAGATGCCATTAGGATGCCTTCATGAGGGGCGTCTGAAAGTTAGTCAAAATAGCGCATACTGCCCATATCTGGTTAGCCAGTGGGGCCATCGTAATCGGAATTCTTCGATCAAATATATGGAAACTCTTGATGCGTTGAATCCGGCGCTCTACATAAATGCGGAGGGTTGCTATCGCTTCTGTCTCTTCAACCTGCTCCTTTGAAAACTGGTCATTTCGTAGGAAAGGTGGCATGTTAAGGTGAACGCCCATTGGTTCCAGTAGGTCCTTGATCGTAAACTCTTTGTCGGCCATAACTACATCACTTTCGTCGAAGGGTCGCCGAAGAAGTCCGCTGGCTTTAACCAGCTCTCTGTCAGAGATGCAGCCCGTATAAAGTGCAGACACAAATGTTAGCGTCCCATCTGGCGAGACTCCAACAAGGCCCTTAAATGTGTTTGCAGACTTTTAGTTGGAGTAGGTTTCCGATTGGAGCACAAAAAAACTTGGCACTTCGCACTTGATATCCGTAGCATCAATGATGACACTGGTACTAGAGTACTTCTCCTTGATTTCTTGTAGCATGAATTTGTCGACCACTTCACATCGGGGCCATAAAGACAAATCACCCAACCGGTGAAACAACAAGTTCATCCACTCGTTAAAAATTCGGCTAACTGTGCTTTGGTGAATGTTAAACCGGTGGCCAAGGTCTCTCTGAAAGAGCCCGAGCCGAAGGGTAACTAAAACTAAAAACAGGTGGTTCTCCATGCTAAGAACAGGAGGCCTGTCCTGGCTCTTTCTCGATTCCCCGGTGTTGCCTTCGGTACACACACTGTTCGCTTGAAATAGTTCAGGAGCTTCCTGAAGTCGGCGTAGGAAGGTAAGCCGGTGTAGAACTGCACGTCATCGTCGCTGTCCTTGAACTTCTCTATTGCAAATTCCGCACTTGCACTCTCCAGGTACTCGCATCTCTTCAAAAGGATAGAAACCTGGGCCTCTAGTCTTGTGACTCTGTCACGTTCTTCTTGCAGCTCACGGCGGAGTTCAAGGATTTCTTGATCTTTTTGAGGGACAGAGTCTGGCAGTTTTCCGGTGAAGAACTGTGATCTGAGGGCATCAAAAAAGATCTGTTGTCGCTTGTGGGATACGTGAGGGGTTCCTCGGGGACCTCAGCCAGTCCTGGCGTAAGGTCACCACGCTAGCTCCCGGCGTGTCAACCACGCGGGCTCCCATGGCTACGGCAGCCCAGCGAGGTTCGCCGATACGAGAACACAGTAGACAGTAGTGCCGAAGCACAGCCGTTTATTTGGGGAATCCCAAAGCATGCGAGCACAAGGCTCGACGGCGTTCACGAATCACGCCGTCCGGGTCGTGACCGCGAACGGGAGGTGGGCACTCACGGCGCGCGACAAACAAAGCTCCCACCTGAGACACAAGTATCCATCACCGCCGCGTTCCGCCTATCTCGTCCCGACCCGGGTCTCCGCCGAGACTCTCCTCGTCTCCCGTGCGCGCACGCTCGCGCCGCCCCGCGCGGCCTATCCCCGCACACATCGGTGGCGCCATCTCTCGGGGGACGCCGACGAACCAGCGGAGCGCCGGACCGGTTTCAGCGCACAAGCGTCTCTCCCGAAGCGCGCGCTGGCTCGGGATCGCAGGTCGCAGTTCTCCACGATTCCCACACTCCTCCCCCCTAAAACTGGACGCCACTTGAGCTCGAGTGACGCCACGTTGCGCCACACTCGTCACGACGTCTCAAGTCAGCAAAACAGCCACTGAACGCCACTCCACACAAAAGTTCGCCACACGATGCCGCCCGTCGCGATGCTCGCCTCACGAAACCCGCAAACACATTGCAATGGTTCAAGTCTCTCGCGGTTGGGCAGCACAGCAGGTTGGCAGGCCCTGGGGGTAGCCTGCAGCCGCAGCCGACGAACGCCGGGGTCGCGCCATGATGCGACCCCCACTCCCAGCTCGAGGCGGCAACAGGAACGGCCGCGCCCACTGCGGCTGCCCGAAGGCTCGCGCCGCTCGCGTAGGCGCCAGATACCGCCGCCTCCTGGGTTCCGTGGCCGCTTCGGCCGCAGGTCCTCCCGAACGGTTGGCTGCCGCCCGGCAGGCCGGAGCAGCAACTGGAGTAGCAGCTCCACGAACCGCGCTCGGCCCCGCCGGTGGTTCAGCAGGCCATCCTCGCTGTCCGTGGCAGTGGTGACTGGCGTGGCTCCCGGTGGTATCCGTATGCTGCAGGTCTCGCTCTCACCGTCCAGTTTAAACGATTCCCGAACTTGAAGTGGGAGCAGCGGGACTCCGCAATCTCCTGTGACTGGCCGGAAACCTTATCGACGATCTCGCCAAATAGGGTAACAAAGATGCCCGAGGGGACTCCCCCTTGCACGTTCGCTTGCTCGCGGAATCACGAGTCCGGCAACTGTGCTCCAGCCGCCACCCCCGCCTGGAGGCAGCTCGCCTGACTATTACGGGTTGTCGGCATCGAAACGCCCGTCCGAGCTATTTCGGCCTGGTGCGTTGGTCGGCAAAGCAGCGTCAGCATCAAGCAGGCGGGCTCCTGCAACTCACTCGCAGCAATACAAGCTGCCGTAGAGCCAGCGCCAACCGCAATACCAGCGGCTTACGGGCGACATCACCGGTATAGGTCGCCTGAGAGTCCGTCTCTTACTAAGACTGGCGATCTCTCGCGACCAACGAGCCCGCTGCCGAGCCGCGCGAAGCTCTTACTGCCTAAACGCAATCTCAAGCGGAGACTTCACGGCATCGAGACGCACGCACTCCGGAAGCGCGGAGACAACGGTCCCATTGCTCCCGCTTCCCCCCGCAGCGAGAGGAGACTGATTCTTCAGTGATCCCCCTCGCTCTTTGTCAGGCGTCAAATCGGCAAACACTCCGCTCGGACTCGAAGCGCAGTAGCGGCGGGCTCATCGTGCGGCTTGCGAACTCCCAAACACCGCACCCTCGCTCGGTAGTGTCCGCCGCGCCTGGGGGAAACTTCAACCGGCGCCGCCGGCGCGACTGCGCGGGGACGGCGCTACGAGGAAGGCGACCCGCCGCCATGTTGGAACAAGGCCTACGCACCTCCCGTCTCGCAAGCGGGCCGCGACTGCGGTGCTCGGAGGTATCCTACTGACTCACCGCCTGGTGCGTGTAGGAAGGTTTACGCATTTGCCGTCACGGCTGTATCGGGCATCATAACTGTCTGCCTGCAACCGACTGGCGCGAGGCGTTTCGTCCGAAGTCTTCCGGACAAAGGGTAGCGGGCTACGACTGCAGCAACGCATTTCTCGGAGAGCTAGCAACCTCGAATTCGTCCGAATACGAGCCCCACGTTGGGCGCCATGTGGGATATATGAGGGGTTCCTCGGGGGCCTTAGCCAGTCCTGGCGTAAGCCCCCACGCTAGCTCCCGGCGTGTCAACCACGCGGGCTCCCATGGCTACGGCAGCCCAGCGAGGTTCGCCGATACGAGAACACAGTAGACAGTAGTGCCGAAGCACAGCCGTTTATTTGGGGAATCCCAAGCATGCGAGCACAGGGCTCGACGGCGTTCACGAATCACGCCGTCCGGGTCGTGACCGCGAACGGGAGGCAGGCACTCACGGCGCGCGACAAACAAAGCTCCCACCTGAGACACAAGTATCCATCACCGCCGCGTTCCGCCGATCTCGCCCCGACCGGGTCTCCGACGAGACTTCCCTTCTCCCGTGCGCGCACGCTCGCGCCGCCCGCGCCCGCGCGCCTATCCCCGCACACATCGGTGGCGCCATCTCTCGGGGGACGCCGACGAACCAGCGGAGCGTCGGACCGGTTCCAGCGCACAAGCGTCTCTCCCGAAGCGCGCGCTGGCTCGGGATCGCAGGTCGCGGTTCTCCACGATTCCCACACTCCTCCCCCCTAAAACTGGACGCCACTTGAGCTCGAGTGACGCCACGGTGCACCACACTCGTCACGTCTCAAGTCAGCAAAACAGCCACCGAACGCCACTCCACACCAAAGTTCGCCACACGATGCCGCCGTCGCGATGCTCGCCTCACAAACCCGCAAACACATTGCAATGGTTCCAAGTCTCTCGCGGTTGGGCAGCACAGCAGGTTGGCAGGCCCGGGGGTAGCTGCAGCCGCAGCCGACGAACGCCGGGGTCGCGCCGGACCGGTTCCAGCGCACAAGCGTCTCTCCCGAAGCGCGCGCTGGCTCGGGATCGCAGGTCGCGGTTCTCCACGATTCCCACACGCTATCGGAGAGGTTCATTGGTTGCGTTGCCTTCTCGCGGACAACGGTTGAGACAACTGGAGGAGGTCTAGCTTTGGGAGGCTTTCGAGTTTTCTTCGGCTTTGAAAATGACAACACTGAAGGCACGGCTGTGTCCGTCAGCATCCTGCGCCCACTGGCAATGTTTTTTAGGAAGTCATCTTCCTTGAAGTGCTTGGAGCATACGCTGGCTGTGCTAATGTTAAATGGGGGGTCCCTTTTTATAGCCACTAGCCATGCTTTGCGGAACTTGGGCTCCCCTGGGATGCAGTGGAAAGACACCTGGGAAGAAAAACACAATGAAATAAACTTTGTACCTGGACAAGGTTTTTTTTCTTTTCATGGCTCAGTGCATGCTTTGGAAGCCTCAACTTTTTGTTTACTTTAAAACTAAGGAGCAGATTCTCGTCGAGCATTAAGGGCGTTGTGGCGGGTCCGCACAGTTACATAGGTTAAAACGGCTGGCGATACCGACACGATAATCTTTGTCGCTAGTCCCACTTGTAGCAGGTGTACCATCGTGCGACTGTCCAACATGACTACCACCGCTGCACTACGGGTGCACACTATCACTTGGAAAATTCGACCTCGGGAAAATACCTGAAGCTTGGGCAGCCGGCAACGTGTGGTAAGAGGTCGACTTGCGCTGCCTAATGTGCACCCTAGTAGCGCTACGTGTGGGTTTTAACTGTAGCGTTTTCCGTAGCCTGTGTTGTTTAGCAAGCTAATGAATGAGTAGGACTTTCGTAAAACCACACCGATGGTTATAAAAAGCGGCGGGTGCATTGCGCGGCAACCCATCCCCACATGCAGTACAGTCGAAAGTTTTATGGCAGTAAACACGGAAGTGCGTGCCGCTAATAAATGCAGAGCGCTCTAGTGAGAGGCTGGCGTGCTCTCGTAGTTTGTGCGGTTGGCGGGCGCACTCCCTGAAAGCGCTTTATAGCGCAGCTGCCCGCTGCATTAGTTACGTCACAGAGGATAACATATTTTATCACCCGATCGGGCACCGGAAAGCAAACGTTGTAGTGCGTTTGTTCCGTTATGCGCTTGATAAAAATGCCCTTCATCGGCACACGCATTCTTTGGAATCGTTTCCAGATATCTAACTTAGGTGCCGCAGCAGACAACACCGCAATGAACAGTTGTCAGGGAGTGGATCCGCCAAATGTACGAACTACGACCGTCCGCCATCCCATCGCTAGACCGCTCTCCATGTACTGAGCGACACGCGACCCCCTGTAATAAAGTTTTCGACTCTACTGATAGCAGGCAGGAGTGCTCCACGGCAAATACACGGCACGCAAGCGATTCACTTTAGCATCTTTTAAGCTTTAAAAGTCTTATTTGTTTCTGGAATTCATTTGCTGGCTAATTATTACCGCGCCAAAAGCACTCGGCAATCACAAGCGACTTGCCGCCGGCGTCGCATCCTGCTCGAGGAGAAATTAAAAAAACCCACAAAGCTAGCACCCTTACGTTGTTTCCTTGATCGCCCTTCGATCCTTTTTGTGTGCACCGAGGCACACAGCAGTGCTTTGACATCTCCGATAAAACTGTGCCAGCTTGCGTACCGCTGGCACCGCGTTATCACACGGACTGCGGAATCCGGTAAGCCCCCAACATGGCGGAACGACCCGCAGTCACCGCAAGGGGTCGCCAGTTTCTGCATAAGGTCTATACTCATGTTCCTCTATTATAAATGACAAAATAACTTACGTGCGTCATTCTTAATTATGCGCTGTACTGAAATTCGTAGTCATCATCACCAGCCTTTCTATGCCCACTGCAGATTCACAGTACTGAAATATTTCTACATTGATAGTATAGGCAATGTGGCTGGGATTTTTTAAAATATTCGTAAATTTGACAAATTCGTTAATGTGGGGGTTGAAGTTAGGAGAGTTGACTGTATTTCTATTACTGATAGTATCACCTTCCTACGAATGTTTTAGTCTTTATTGCACGATGCTCAACCCATTTTCCTTCTCAGGTCTGACCTCCTTCGAGGAATTGTGTGGTCCCGGTTCCAGCGCCCGCATTGTACAGTCGAACCTCGTTACAACGAAGTAGTATCGGGACAGTAATTTTGTTCGTTATATTCGATATTCGTTGTAACAGTAGAGCTAAAAATCGGTTCAAGCAAATCGGTAATCAGGCTCCCGCAAAAATCCTTGATGCAAGAACACATTATTTTAATCTTCGAACGTACAGTAAACAAGGTAACCCTTATTTTTCTCCTTGTGGCATTTCAAGCTCAATGAACCAGAACATCAAACGGGAAATTACAACAGAACAACGTTCACTTGACAAAACAAGTCTGCGTTCCTATTTTTTCGAGGAATGATGTAATCTTGTTCTGGTGGCGATTCACTGCACTGAGTACGATGTTTTCCGGAGTGCTAACGAAGAAAGGGGCCTTTTCTACTTCTGCAGTTTCGGAGGCCGGGAGTTTTTCCAAGTAGCTTCCCAGCCTAATGGTCAAATATTTCTTCGTTATATCCGGTAGTGTGCGAGGCTCAGACATTTCACTTTAGTTATAAAAGAAAAAGTGTCATTGAAATGAACCAACTACATTTTGAATTTAGTTCACTATATCCTATAGTGCGCTATAGCCGATAATTCGCTATATCCCACACTGTTGAACTTTGTTTTAACGAGGTTCAACTGTATAGAATAGCGGACATCTCAAGCCACTTTATACACAATTTTCTTGCTCCTTTCTTCCCCCAATTACCTGTCTCCTGTCGAAATAAGTGTCGATAATACCCCCTCCCCCTATGACGAAACTATTGCCGGCACGATTCATCGACGGTTGGCTTAAAGATCAATCGTCCGCTCTCCATATTCATATCACAATTGCCTCGCAAACTAATAAGACGACTGGGACTGGAATATTGAAATATAGCTTCAGTCTCTTGGATGGCCCTTTCCTATTATGTGGCCTTATTATACATGAATTTCTCGGCATATATTTCGGACGTTGTTATCCTTTCGGATTCTCTCTCCGTGTGTACGACCTTAAAGGAGCCATGAAGACAAAATACAAGTTTGGTTTATTAGAAAGACTGCTTAATCCAAATAACAATGATACAAATATCATCGCAGTCTTCGAACAAATAACGGAGATATTGACGAAAACGTGCGCAGTAGTCGTGAGACCCCCTAGCCAATTTCCCGCAACTTTTCTATGACGTCACAGAACCTTGTTTGTGCGATTGGCGGCCGCCTAACTGACCTGTCGCGACGACACATGACTGGACGTCTGTAATGGGGCCTCTAGTTCCATTTGACCGCATCACCTGAATGCTAACGTGCAGTTAACGCACTGGAAATTATGTTTTATTGTTGACCCGTATGACGTCATTCTTGCTCATAACACGTCACTGTGGCGCAAAATTTGAAAGTTTTTAAATACTTCTTGCTTTTTTTCGTTAAAACATCTTTTTTGATTGTAATGAAACTCAGTGAGATACTGAATCCTAGTTCTTTCAAATAAAACGAAGTTGTATTTTCTCTTCATGGCTCCTTTAACAACGAAAAAAGATTCCCTGATTCGCCGTACATCTCGCTCTTTCGCTTCTTATCTGTTTCGTGAAACTCAGTTAGAGGAGGTATCAGATAATCAAGGACCTTCGTAGGAAAGCCTTAAAGGAGCACTGACACCAATTTTCGGCGTTAATATTATTAACAGTCCGCTTCCTTCACTCAACAGAATACCCTGGCTGAAATATGAGCGGCCTGCGACGCGAAGAACATAGTTCAATTGGATCGCATTTATCGCGCCCACGGAGCAGCGCGCGGAGCGGCACTCAGCAAATGGACATCAGCGTGACATCACTCCAGGAGAGGAAAAAGAAGTGACGCGACAGCGCTCGTCAAAAACTCGAGACGTCACTTCACGCGCGCGGCCCCACGAGCGGCTACAACACCACCTAGACTTTAGTTTAGGTGGTGTTGGCGGCGAGCGGGCGCAACACCCTCTCAAGCGGGCGCCGGTGACGTCCGCACAAAGCGGTGAGGTCAAACCGGGAGGCTGTCATATGTGCCGTTCGGGATGAAAGCGCGGGAATTTGAAACAAACGATTTTCAGGCCGTTGAATGTACTTAACTATCGCGCGCTGAAGTATTTGAAGTGGGGGGGGGTTTGTGGTTCGCGACAGGAAAATGAAAGGAAATTCACTGGGATATTTTGAGATCGGCAGGGAGCTCACCTGCATACAACCCAGTGCAGGGGAAGGGAAGTAGAGGGGGAGTGAAGGATAAAGAGAAAGAGAGAGAGAGAGAGAGGAGAGAGAGAGAGAGAGAGAGAGAGGGGAGTGAGGAGAGAGGGAAAGGTATAAAGAGCGCTGTCAGTCCAGAACGCTGTCAGTCCGGGCACACCAGTCAATCACTGCACTCCGGGCTACAGCCGCTGCGTGAGGCCGGTCGTCTCCAGGAAATGAAGCAGATAAGTGAACACTTCCCGTTGGGTTGCCGCAGGCCCCTTCGGGAACAGAAGGTCCTCCATGTCGGCGCTGGGAAGGCCTCGACGCTGGAGCGCTCGGTGGTGGAGTCTGCTCTCGCCTGGTGGTGGGGGCAGAAGGGGGAAGAGTAGGTGCTCGAGCGTCTCCAGTTCGGAACAGTCCGCACATGTAGGGGAGTCCTTGCGGCCGTGTCGGTGCAGACGCTCCGCCACATTGCAGTTCAGCCGCATGCGGAAAGCAGGCAGCGGGCGTCCCTGCTGATGCGTGCGGGCAACGGTCTGGGCGCCAGGCCGCTCACGACCCGAGGGTAGGGGTGCATCGTCTGCACCATGCGGGCCAGGCAGTGCGGGCCTCGTCGAACGCGGTGACGTCTTCGGAGACTGGGGTGCCCTCCTGGTTGGCCTCCCTGGCGCGGGCGTCGGCGTCTTCGTTGCCCCGGATGCCACTGTGGCCCGGCAGCCAGTGGAGCCGCAGGTGGCAGCCTCGGGAGGCCACAGTGCGCAGCTTGATTGCAAGGGAGCGCTCCGGGTAGCCGCTGCTGTTGGTGGTTGATCGGCCGCGTGCAGCCGCAGCAGGGCAGTCCTGGAGTCCGTGAGGATGACTGGCCACGGGTGGTTGGGGCCCCCTTTCGAGGAAGGAGGTCGGGCGGCCAGGTGCAGCGCTGCCAGTTCCGCCGTGGAGGAAGTGGGAAGGGCAGGCGGCAGCTCCGGCTGGTTCCCAGCTCAGGCACCACGCGCGCAGCCGCCCCCTCGCACGGGCTGTGCTTGACGGAGCCGTCCGTGAAGAGATGCAGGTAGCTGCTCAGCTTGTCCTGCAGCAGGACGGCCGCCTCTTGGCGGATGGCCTGGGGTGGTGTGGTCCGCTTGTTGCGGACCCCGCGGAGGGTCGTGGTGATCTGCAGGGCCTCCCCGGTGTATGGTGGTGGCGGCTCCAGACAGGGGTAGTATTTGAAGTGCTGTTTCAGATTCGCCAGACCATTAAGCATCGATAAAAGAAATAAAAGTGTGACATAAAATTTTCGTGTCGGTGCTCCTTTAAAGAGTAAGGTCAGTGCCAACCAGGCGGAGTCAGTACACGGCGCATGCAGTGAGACTGGCCTGCTGATTGCCACGAGGGGTTGCGAAAAAGCGGAAAGCCCACGCGCAGTGCCGCAAGTTGCCCGTAGGTCAGCAGTGACACGGCAGAGAAAGCGTAAGGCGGGGCAAGGTGTCGAGTCGCAGATGCGGCCCCGGCGTGCAGGTTTCAGCAGGGTAGGCTGTTCATTTTCGCCCTGGAGCAAAGGAAACTGCGAACCACACCATGCATTGTTTAGCGTCAGCTGGAGGTGCATGTCGTTGGATCAAGTGCCGTGCGATGGTCGCTGTATTCCACCGTGGAAGAACCGTGCGCGGTAGCTGAAACGTGCGGTAAAACCCTCGTAGGGCGAGCAACGCTTTGCACACGTTAACTTTTGAATAACCTTTTTTTGTTCTGTTATGCTATAGCCTCTTATGGTGAATGGTTAGTGTCAGGGTGGCTGGTATTTGCGTCACTTTTCTCGTTGTGTCAAGCCTTCATCTTACATTTCGGTGGTTGTTTTCGGAGTTTCGTTTGTAGCATTATACCCGTATTTGAGTGAAATGGGACGTGTGTAGTGTACTGAGATGTGGCAGTTGATGCCAGTTTTTTAACATGGGTGTTTGGAGTATCTAGCCTTTGTTATGCGCGCTGTAGCTGAGCTCTCGCGTGTTTGGTTATGGGTTCCGATACGCAGTTGGGTAGCGCTCACGGGCCGTTAGAGCACTTGCATTTGATGAAAGGGTCGAGTGACTCCCATTGTTGTGCTGGCTGGTGGTCATGGTGGGCCATGGAATGTACAAGTGGGGCCCCACCCTGTGCGTGTTTGGTGTTGTAAATTCCGTACACTTTGAACTCTCGCAATGCACCGAAGTGAACCCCCCCAGCCGGGTCAAACACTTATGAGTTCCTATGGTGCGTTTGGGAGTCGTGCGGGAGAACGCGAAGAGACGATGAACTTTTTTTTTAATGTTTTGTAACTGCTACAGAAGTAGCCGCATTTTGTGCCTTTGGGTTTGTCGTGTGTCTGTTTCTCTCTTTCAAGTGAGAGAATGAATTTGCATGCGGTTGTAGTGGTATTGTGGTTTGTATTATTGCTTCGTTTGCTTTGTTTCAGTGGTCGCACGTGTGTGCTGGGTATAAAGCGACATCGCTGTTGTACTTCGATGTTCTGAATGCTTTCGGCTTTTGAGGGGGGGGGGTGAGGAGCATGTTGGTGTTTTCTTTATTTAGTAGTGAGTGTCTGTACGGGCAGTTTGAAGTTAGCATTATGTGTGCTGTATCGTCTAAGGGTACTGTAATCTTGAAAGGGATGCACGATGCGTAGGTTACCTACAGTGGTTTGTGCTTTGTTTGGAGTCCTTTCGTAGTTTCCGAAGTGGTGGTTTACTATAAGTTCATCTGACGAAGTTGATGTTGTAGGTACAACTAGTGTACATACAGCATTCTTGGTTGGGAGGTGTTAAGATCGAGGGGTTGCATCGAGTGGTTACGAAGACTGGCCGGAGAGGTTTCTCTTTCTTTGTTGGTTTTGACTATGAGCGCCGGAGGTTGGAGCAGCCTTTCGAATGCCGTTTTTTTTTGTTTGTTTGTTGTTCTCTCGTAGACGGGGGCCGCGGACCCCGCTCAACGCGCCGGGAGCGGAAAGGAACCGTTTGCCACTAATTCTCAGAAGCAGGAGAGGGGCGAGGCCCTGTGGTGCACTGCTTGCACCGGGCACGTCGGGTGTCAAGTTCGGGAGCGGACCAGAAGCGGCCGGTTGTAAATCGTTGGGCAGCCTAGACGCAAAGCGCGAAATGTCAAAGTGGCGGCGGCCATTTTCTTTAAACAAATCACGACACTGTGCCGGTCTGTTTTGAAATGGGGAATTCGGGGAATGACCAGCAGCAGCTGCAGGTCGCCGCGGAGAAGCGGGGATGAAGCGATGGCGGCGTTCCGCGTAAACAAACTGCGCCAGCACGACACAGATGTGCAGTGGAACGATGGTTCGGGATTTATAGACCCTTTGCAAAAAGGCGGAAAACACTGAGAATTCAGCGGTGGTAACACTGGTGGTGAACGCGACGACGCCATTAGAAAGGAAGCAGGTCGTAGCAACGCCGTTGCGGTTGCACGTTTTCGCCCACGGCTTCACGAGTCTGTTGCCCCACGACGCGTATGCAACTGCGTGGACGGTGGACGGTAGCTACTCCATAGAAACTCTGTGCTCGCAGCCTTTTCGCTTCCTTTATAATGGCGGCGCAGCGGGTGCACAGTGTTGCCAGAGTGGCTTGCTGCTTTTCCGCCAACGATTTGGCCATTTTGCAAAGGGTCTATTGCTTTCGGTCCCTGTGAGGCTACTCCTAAATCAGTGTAACTAGGCGTCAGACTTGGGTAGTTTGTTGGTTTTTCGTGTCGCGGCTTCCGGTGCGAATTCTTTCTGAGAATTGACGTCTAGTTTGCGTGGGAACGGGAAAGGAGTTTTGGACAAGGGGTGTGCCAATGGCCTAATTATGAGTTCCGCCTGTGGGTGGCTGTGCGGCCTATGAACGGCCAGAACTGTTAATTATGAGCCCTCCTCTCTTCCATGGGTACCGCCTTCCTTGGAGGCGTGTTTTTTTTTATTAAAACCAAGGTGTTGGTTGTAGAAGAGGAGGAAAGAGCCCCACGTGATGCGGGCTCGTCCCGAGCTCGTCTCTAGCTCGGATCTGCGATGTCAGTTGTAACTTCTTTGTAAATATTGTATTAAAGTGTACAGTTTGTGGAGTAGACCGTCGTTAGCTATGTGTCTTCGATCAGCCAGCCATCTTCAAAATCAACATCATCAACCGCCTTCATCCATCATCGTAATTTCAACTCCGGCCGTCTCCCGGGTTTCGGCACCAGAAATATTGAGACAGCGAAGAGACCGACACCCGCGTTACTAGATCGAACACCTCCTGGTTTCCTCTTTCTTTCTGGCGTGCTCACGCGCATACCCCGCTGTCCGCCCTCTTCGTCCTATTCTCTAGCTTCGGCTACGAGGCGCATGGCGCTTCCCGCAACTGCTTTCCGGCGATAAATTCAACATTCCTCATTCTTTTTAGTGTCCTTACAAACCACAGACTACTTTTGTCATTAGTTATTGAGATCACGAGGATGTACTCGTTGATAACGGTAGACATCTCGTTTTTAAATTTTAGCCAGTTCTCTTGAACTGTTGTACTGTAAAAAGATAGGAGTAATGTTTGCTCAAGAATATATCTAGCTCTTCATTTATTTTAGTTTGGTTTCCTTTGTTGTAGTCACGAATTTGTTTTGTTTAAATACCGGAAAACGGCACTGTAGCAGTTGGTGGTCACTAAATCCGTCGAGGTTTAATACAGTGTGAAGGGGTCCGTCAGTTACTTCGTGCTCGCACGCTGCTCGCTCGCTTCGGCTTGAGCGGTAGCCGTGTTCTCACTTTCGTGAGGTCGGCGAACGCACCGAGAATCGCATTTGCATGCACCCCCTGGCTCAGTCTGGGGGTCGGTTTGCCCCCCCCCCCCCCCGACCTGGGCCCATAGGGCCCGACCTAAGCCCTATCACCTGGGCCCAGTATGGGCCCAGGCTATGATTTGGGCCCATACCCCGCAACGCTTCCGGGGCTTGCGCAACTGGACCAACAGCTGCCGATTACCCGCCCTGCACGTCGGGCTCTGCGGCTTGAAGCGTAGTGTCGGCGGGTGTCCATCCCCCTCTCTGCCCCAGGGCTAGGAGGGCTTGTTGCTGTACCGTGGAATAGCCGGAATTAAATCCAGTTCTGAGGAGCTACTTCTTCTTCTCGGAGTGACTGCGCACGCGTGGCTAGGGCTGCCTCGGCCGTTTACGGCTTGGCTCGCTCGAACCCATGGCCGTCATTATTTTCGCTGCTCTAGCGCAGCACCGAACTACCCTGCCGAGAGACTCTGACCACAACGGGTTCGAGAGCGAGCCACGACTCTCGCCGCGTGTGTACGTTGTCAGTACCTTCACTGGGAAGCGATATCTTTCATAGTACAGGGGTTTATTACGTGGACCACCACGATACAAACGATACACTGCACTACGCGCCTAGCCCCTGGAGCATACACCCGTTAGCGTGTGCCCAGCCCTTAGTCGCGCCGCAGTTTTGCGTTCGCCGGCGTTGGCCGGCCGCAACGCTCGCTGACATAAGGGAAGAGGGCTGTCTGTGGCCGCTACACATTTGAAGCCACTGGATTCGAGCGGGCGGCATCGGCGCTCGACCGGTGACCCTAGACGGCGCAAACCGTCGCAGCGCAGACGCGGGGGCAACCCACCAAGGAGTGGAATATTCCCGCGGAGACTCACCGAACATCCTAGATAAACGAACTGGCGCAAATCAATGCATACTGAAAACGACACGGTGGGTGCCGTGACCCATGGAAGTGGGAAACAACGGCCAATGCAATAAACGGCCGAAAGTGTCCGAAAGGCATTTACGTGCCGTGCGATCGCTGCGCGTCCCAAAGGCGGTCTCCCGGGGAGTCTCCAGCGCGCCTCCCTCGTCGCCTCATAGGGAGAGGAAGAAGGCGCGCGACGATTGCCCTCACCACACCAAGAAGAATGACATCGCTAGCGCCTTCTCGCCCCGCTTGGAGCTTGGCCCCCACATCCCTCTCTCCCTAAACGCTCCCCTGACGGTTGGAAAGCCGGCCATCAGGTACACCTCCAAAAATAACAATCTTAATGTAAGTAAAACGAAGCTAGTGCCCACCAGCCTCTGCTCCAGCCCTTAAAGAAACACTGCATTCACAACGCGCGCTACACATACTTGAGTTTGCTCACTATGAACAAGGTCCGATACAAAACTGTACACTATAAACAACACTCTACTTACTTAGTGAGGGAACTGATGTTATGCTACACAGAGTAGGTCCACTAAGGTTGTACTGCGTACATTGTACAAGACGAACACAGCTATTACTTCTATTACACAAATTCACTAGGTACAGGAGGGATTAAAAGAAATACGAACAACGGAGCGCACAGCCTCCGACGCATGCTGCACCGTCGGGCTGGAAAGTCAGTAAACTGCGCGCATGCGCACTTCTTCGAGAGCGCGTGAGATCGTCGCCTACATTTATGCGAAATGCTCGACCAAGAAGCGACGCTGGTCGTTTATTTTGAGGTGCCTTTTCAGGCTGCGTCGCCACTGAGCGGGATGATCGTTGAACGGCATCGTGCTAGCTGCAATCAGCTTGCCGCGCGCTTGGCTTCCGAATTCAGTAGATAACAGGATGTTCAGTGGTGACAGAGCATAGAAGGGCGCCTCAAAATAAATTACCGGCGTCGCTTCTTTATCAAGCATTTACCCTAACAGTAGGCCACACTCTCAAACGTTCTTAAAGAACTACGCATGGGGCGCAGTTTACTGACAGTGCAGCCAGACGGCGCGGCATGCGTCGGAGGCTGTGCGCTCCGTTGTTCGCATTTCTTTTAATTCCCCCTGTACACTTAATACATTACATACCCGTAATGGTGTTATGCTACATACACCAGGATGGAAAGAATAAACAGACTATACAGGGTAGAAATAATCTTCATGTTGGCTCCCGCATTGATCGGCACTTGGGATGCATAAAGAGGTGAAAAGTTTTTGCTGCAGTCACCGTTCGTGGGCGTCACATCAGGGAGCCACAGCAGCATCGAGTCCCACAGCAGCATCGAGTCCCTCAGTGATTCTACCATTGCATTGAGCCGTGTCTCTCCGAGGGATGGGAGGGAAGGAAGCAGCGCGTGTGCCCACGACCCAACAGGAGGCCACCGCAGGGCGTGCACCTGCTGGAAGCCAGGAGTCGGGATCGGTGCTGATGAACCGGGCAGCAGGCAGAAAGAGGAGCGGCCCGACCTTCAGCCCCACGCAATAAAGGATGGGGGCTAGGCTGAGTCGAAGGCAGCCCAAGGTCACCCCGGCCATTCACGGTGCCCACATTCCCGGAGACGAAGGGCACCTCTGCGCTCGGTTGTCGGCGTCCCCGGCCGCAGCGAGCCAGCCGACACACCACAAGACATCGGGCGCACTCCACAAACGTGCCCCACCAGCAGGGTGAACCATTCGGTTGGATGAAGCTGGCGCGCACACGCACGCACTCATACAAGCACGCCTTCAACGCGAAAACGGGGCAGGTGAGGGCGGAAGCAACCATCGGAAGCACGCTTGGAAGCGCGCACACACGTCACATTCATCAGGGCGGTAGAAGCATAAAGGATCACCGCGGCGAACGGGTGACGCCTCCGACAAAAGTTCACTCACAGCAGAAGAAAGCGCGCGCACACACACCCTACTGCTTGAGCCGACAACATGCTACAAAACAACAACATAAGGCGAAGGGAGCATGGCTACGTGTCAAAAAAAAGTTAATGGTCATACACTGGTTAGTTTGAGTTGGCATACGTGGCTGAAACTGTGGGTGCTCAGCATGTTTTGATCAGAGGTTGGTCATCTCCAGATATGGCAAACACAAACTACACATAACTTAGTGGAGGTGTTAGACAGTGCACTTTAGGTAAAATGTGCATGATCATGGCAACCATTTCGCTTTTGACTAAGGAACTGGATTTCATAGGTGTGCGGTCACGAAGGGGCAACTATATTTCCTAGAGGTGTGGTCACAAAAGGGCAACCAGACCCACATATGATGTCTCGGACGTGATGTGCGTCTAGAGTCGTAGCTTCGTCACAGTGCTTGGTATCATGGCGTTTATTTTTTGTATCCTCTTAAAATTATCATTGTATAGCTTATCCTCTTAAAATTATCATTGTATAGCTTTCAACTGTTCTTAGTTGTGTATAATGTTGGCATTTATACTGCGTGTAAAATATATATTCAGAAGGGAGCAGTGTTTGTGTCTTTTTTCCCTTGTGTATTCATCTGTTCACGCGGTTTTCTAGTTATGGCGTACCTACTAGCCTACGTTTCCACCCTTATAAGAACGTGAATGTACTAGGATGGCACCTTTGTATCTTACAGGCAAAATTGGCAGTTTCACCATATCTATAGCGTCGCTCGTTTTTGTAACAAATCCAGTCTAGTGAAATTCCTGTAATACAGCTTTCCCCTTATTATTTAGCTTGCATCGACTTGAAAGCAAGATTTGTGTAATGTTGTTAATTGCTACTTTGCAACTGCTTTAGGTATGCTACCATGATTTGCTTTAATCCTGGCAGTGCACTGTTAATGAATGAATGAATTTATTCATTGATCGGAATATGAAAAGGAAAGTCCATAAACAGGTTAGTTTGTCGCAGCTAGAGGTGGACTCTGGAACGCCTGCTGGTGTGGGCGTTGGGGAAGAGAGGACAGGCAAGGGAGAGAGGGGGTACGATAATAAAACAAAGAAAAACCACCCACCCACACAAGAGGAGCTTTACAAAAAGGTGTGTTTTATAACCCATGTTCGTCTTCCTGTACAACAAGTACTGAAAGACAAACATTTATTAAATGGGCCCAAAAGATGCAAGAAGGTGCGGCTTCAGCTTTTATTGCGTACCAACAAGTGCAGAGAGGGCTTAGAATGACCATTGCAAAATCCTGGTAGGGCAAGCACGCCGCACAGTATGTTGCCCAATGGTTGAGAAGGAACAATTTTCATGCCATAAGGTTCAGGTTAATGGGTCGGGAAGGTGTTCAAATGCATTTATGTGACGGCAAACACCCAAATCAATTCAAAAATGAGCACCCCCTGTACACCTCACTCAGGAATTGCCAGGTGTGCAGCTGCCTGCCAAAACGTGGCCTATCTACCGTGCTGTGGCTCTGCAGGGGCGATGTAGTGCATCCATGAAGTAGAAAGGCTTTTCGTTTTAGGTATGAAGGCATGATACTCAGACCCCTTTGGTTTGAGACGACCATACATTTTTATGGTAAAGGTATTAGCGTCTGCAGATTTTGTTTCACTGTCTATGAATGCTGACATCGTGCCAGTACAGCTGTTGTTGTTTGGCTTTAAAATACACCATTGCCTCGGCAGCAATAGTTATTTGCAGGTTTTAGTGCTCGTTTCACACCTTTCATCGGTATCCACAAAACTCTTTGCTATAAAATGTGCCCAAAAAATATACCAACGCTACCTATCCTAAGATAACACAGGTGTATATAGACGTTCAATTTGTTTTAAGGAATAGGAAGTTTTCGCAGGTAGGGGCCAGTCGCAGCATGGTGGCGTTGGTTGGACCAGGTGACGCTTTCAGGTCAGCTAAGTACACTGTGCTCCATACTCCCGCTGTTGCAACAAACACGGCCTTCGTGGGCGCAGAGTCATCCAATCTCGATGCCTGAATAGTGTTCTAACCTGCTAGTGGTAGGTGTGGGTGCTTTCCGTAGCTGACCGCTGCTACGCAGCGTGGTCGGAAAGCCGGACCGATGTGTGTACCCATCCAATTGCACACGTAGCTTCCTTGTTCTTCCCGTTGTCACATTACCCGTTGTGGTTTGTCGCTTCTTATTCGACGCTAAGCATGGGAATCTGTGGTGAGTGACCCCGTTCCAGGAAAATGGTGACGGTTCTCGTGTGGTAATTGAAACATACCACGCGGAGCGCGTCTTTGGTTTTCTCTTGCTTCACTTCATAGCACGCGCGCGAGAGAGAGGTAAAGCAATGAAACTATGAAGATGGTAGGGAACTCAAGCAAAAATTAAGTAGTAAAAAGGTGACAACCTGGATTGTTGCTCACTTTCTTCAAAGAAACGTCTTCGTCAGGCCGCTTTGCACTACACATTCCACATTACTTGTATTCCAACAATTCCGCTTTTCTGCTCTGTTTAGAGTCTGTGAAAGAAAGTTCGGCCTCGAACTTTTGTGCTTCGCGCGCCTGTTGATATCTTTCCTCAATAAAGTGTAATAGTTCATTGAGGGATCTAGTTTTCCACTTCTTCCGTCATCGCCGCAACTACAGGCTGTCTTGTGTTGCTGCATTGTCATGGCGGTACTCAGGTATTCATGTGCGAGATCGAATGATCTCTTTAAGCGGTACACAGCCGTCCTTAACTGATGCACAGCCGTCTTTTAGCCCGCGCGAATACCTCGAGTCTTTTCGCGCGCAGCGCAAGGTACATCCCTCCCCCCATCGTACACTCACAAGGCGGCAGTCCGTCCTCCTCCGACAGATTCAGACAAGCACATTACCCACTGAACATCTCACACATCGCTTTCGAAATTTACCCGGCACCCCTACTTGCTCGTTCTGCGGAGGTTACCCAAACATATTCCACACAATATGGGCCTGTGATCGACATCCAAAGTTGACCCCCATCCCGAATCCAACTCTAGCATCCTGGGAGGCAAGTCTGGCTGACCCCAGCGCTGCGACACAGCTCCTGCTGACGTCCAGAGCGGAGGAAGACATGGCCACGGCTTCCCAAGACGGCGCCCTGGACTAAGGGTGCTCAGGAAAATAAAGTTTACTTCCTTCCTTCCTTCTTAGCTGAAAATAGAGTGAGGCAGCGCAGAGGTTTGTGGGACAACTCATCACGTCGTCTCTATCCTGGCGTTTATTGTTTCTCTGGATAGACGAGGTTGTGTACGCTCACATAAAGAGGATAGAGGTAATAACGCAAGAAATAAATAGAATAAACGTCTTAAGAGGGATAGTGCAAATGAGGTACGCCTCGCAGTACGCCGTCGCCGCCGGCCAGCGTGTTGCAAATCGCGTTTGAACCTCCAGCGCAAAATATCACGTGTTTCGGATTATCCCCGCACAAGCAGCGAGCATGTTGTTTCATTTTGTGTTCGAACCTCCCGCGCAAACGTCACGTGGTTTGAATTAGCGGAGAATGGAACAGCGCTGGGAAAAGTGCCAGGGGGATAGCGCTCCTTGGTGGCGACGCATGAGACATGTGTGAGAGAAAGGAAGTGATAGAGATGACACCGTAGCCGCACGTCTTCTACTCCACTACACGCTTCGCTAGAAGCTCCTCTCCGTTTTCTTTCTGATTGATTGTTTATAGGGTTTAACGCGCCGACGCAACGCAGACGATGAGGCGCACCGTAGTGGAGGGCTCCGGATTAATTTTTACTACCTGGGATTTTAACCTGCGCCGAAATCTCGTACACACGGGCGTTTTTGCTTTTCGCCTCCATCAGGAAAGCGTCCGCCGTGGCCGGGAATCGAGCCCGCGACCTCGTGCTCAGCAGCGCAACGCCTTAGCCACTGAGCCACCGCGGCGGGCCCGTTTTCTTTCTTTTGTCGCTGCTGCATTCCCTCACTCGGTTACGCGGCCATAAATAGACGCCGCTCCCGCGAAGCCCAGGTAACAGCTGCCAAAGGGCTGCCCCTTAAACGACCGAAACCCGCCGTTGCCGTTTCCGCTCACATCCACTTCGCCGAGTAGCTGCGAACTCCTCCTGGTAGAAGAGAACCTCCGCCAGTTGGAACGCTGGGTTGAGCCCATATTGCTTTTCCAGCTCGGAAGGCCTTCCGAGCGACATTATCGCCGGTGTCTTTCACGCCTAAGTATGCGCCATCACCGGTTGCCGGTTTATGCGTGTACGGTTTGCGGGTAAAAAAATGATACGTGCACGCACCGCCACGCTTCATGCCGCTACCGATGAAATCCGGTTGTGTTGGTGGGAGATTTAGATATAGAAATTACATGGCTCAATGCAGTTAGTCTGGTGTCCTCCTTAATTGAGTGGTTCAGGAGTGGGCTGATGTGTTACACAGACATGTTACACACACAGTAAGATCATACGAGGGGGAAGGAAAACGGGCAGCCACATGTTTGTACGCGAGAATAGAGCTCGAACGCTTCCAGGTTTTTAAATTGTTTGGGGACAGATGCATACCGTTCGTTTGGAGGAAGAATAGCAAGAATTGAAGCGTTGGCCCGAACACAACTGAGGATATGCGCAAGAAAAATTGGGCCCATCTCCCGTGAGGGGGACTCGAGTAAATGCGTCACATAGGGGGTGGGTGTATTGCGTTAACGTTTAGTGTTTGGGGAGTTGGTGGTAGTGAATGCGTTGTATCAGCCGCTTCGTGACGTAGTTTAAATGAGTCAAGGATATAAGACGCGTTCATAGCCTCCCATTCTGTGTCAGCTTTGTGGCGCAGTGGGTAGAGCACCATGTACATTGCGTTCCGCCCGCAGGGTCGAGGGATCGAAACCAGGCGCCGGATAGTATTTTTTTTATATAGTGTAGGGGGAGGGGTGCGGACAACGACGGTGCGGACTACGATGGACGTCAACGCGGGTGACATCGTGAGTTACTGAAATTCTCTGCATTTAAAAATTACACCATTTTCCCGTGGGGAACCCTGATGAGGATGCGAAGCATCATAGGGGTTCCGTGTGGTTCCATTGTGTTGCCGTTATGTTGAGCGATCTGGTGTTTAGTAGCGCCAGAGGGAATTCCGCGTCCGGGTCCACACCGGTGGCAAAGGCACTCAAGTACTGTTGTGTTACGGTGAGTAGGTGGTGGTTCTCGAGGCGCCGAAACTTGTCCGTCGATGTTGTCGTCTCTGTGGTAGAATCAGTAGACTCCGTAGGCGCTGGTGAGGTAAAGGTTGTTGACGTTGGTGCACCGGCTGAGAGCTACGTACACGCCCTCCTCTTCGCAGCTTTGTCTTCTCCTTCTGCTTCTTCAGCGTTTTCCCTATGGGAAGATGACGACGGTGGTTGAACGTGAAGCTATCTCCTGATGGATTCTGTGGTTGGCCAATCCCTAGGGGCATCCTGCCACAATCATCATCAGAGGCGCTGCGGACGGGGGAGAGCAACGTACACGCCCTCCTCTTCGCAGCTTTGTCATGTTTCTCCTTCTTCTTCTTCAGCAGTTCCCCTACGGGAAGATGACGACGGTGGTTGAACGCTAAGCCACCTCGTGATGGATTCTTTGGTTGGCCAATCCCTAGGGGCATGCTGCCACAATCATCATCAGAGGCGCTGCGGACGGGGGCACCGCGGCGGGACATCCCCCGAGCCAGAGATGCTTCGCATCTAAAACAACGCAAAGCTGCTCGCGCTGCCATTACCGCCTCAAGTTCGGCTCATCGAGTAGCGGAGAATCCTTCCTGGATAAATAGTAACTTGTCACTTGGAACACCGGCGTGGGCCATTGTCACTTCTTCAGAGGGATTTCAGGATATATTTTCGACGGCGTCTGTCACTTCTAAGCACGCGCAAATGACCGGTTGCCGGTTTATGCATGCCCACGTTTGTAGTTGAGAATAGTGGGAGGGAGGAGGCGAGGCGTGCACGCGCAGCTGTAGGTTTGATGCCCGTACCGATGGATGGCACACCGTTGGGCTGAACGAGCTTTAAACGCTGACGTTAAACGGCCTCAATGTGACCTGTCCGGAGTCCTCATTGGTAAAGCGGATTGAGTTTGTGTTAGGGTATGTTCAGAATACCGACGCAAAAGCCGTATCGTGATCTATGGCCGTAAAAAACGGCATGTGACGCAGTTTGGTTGGCTGAGACGTGAAATGACGTCATTCTTAAAGTTATTACGGCAGTTGCGCCAACAGTCTCAACCTGGCCTTACACAAAAAATTCCGCGCATTTCCCCGAGGGGAAGAATGTGAAAGTGCGAATGCACGAGTTGAATTTGCGCGGTTCGGTAATGTTCGCGAAAGAGAGATCACACACACACACACAACTACAAAGAAAGAAAGATGCATTTATTCACAGACACCTATTTGTGTTGTCGTTGTACTTGATTGCTAGAGCGGATCTCAGCTTTGAAATTTCGTGTCAGTACTCCTTTAAGCGGGTGCATTAGCCCTTCTCACGCCCGATTCCTGGCCAATCCCCAGACGTGGGTATGTGCCATGTCAGCGGCCAGGCCGCGCGCGCCCATCTCCCCCCGTTGCTAGGGAAGACGAGGAGCGCGCGCACCTGCAGCTGTTGCTATGCGGACTACGGCGGCGGACGATTCAGGCTCGCTTAAGAAGTGCATTCGCACTTAACAGTAAGATGCCCACGCCGCGGGAGGAACACAGGCAGTTCCTTGTTTATCTGCCAGAAGAAAGCTTGGATCCTTTAGAGGTTCATTCAGCTAATTGGCTAGGAAACATGCTCCATCGCAAATTACGATAAACGCGCTTTCTTTCATGCACTCCGTGGACAGCGTCCAAGCTTTGCAGGTCATCCCTCTTCACAGAGTGGAAGGGCAGTAATTTTTTTGTACAGCCGTTGTCCATCCAGCAGGCTTGGTAATGCGAGGCTCACATGAAGTGTGGCGGCTCACTGTGGACATTTGAGGAAAGTAATTGATGGTGCGGGCCTATTATACTAGAAGAGTGTGGTGTGTTGAGTTGGGCTAGCAGGAGAGTGGAGATTTTCGATTGAAAGTAATAGCGAGGACGTACTATGGCGAGCACCACCTTGCTGGTCTATGGTCACATGACTATTAAAAAGTTTGTTCGTCCTAGATTTAATAATTTATCGCGGCAAACCCTTCATTTATAGGTTTTATGGCATACCGTTTTGAAAAATATTAACTCCGTGCGGTATTAAAAACAGGGATATAAAGATTAGGTGCTATTGGTTGCAACAACATATGGCGAAAATCCGACCATCCAAATTGCCTGAGATAGGGAATCGAGAAAGGTACCAATACCAAAGCAAAAGCGGTATGTAGGACTTTGTTAAAGGTGTACAGAACAGAGTAAGTTTTGAAGAACAACAGGTATATTTATAATAACTCTAAAGTCCTTACTTTTCTTTTGTGGTACATTACCCGAAATTTTTGAGAAATGTGTGGCTGCGGAAAGGAGGGCATAAATATTGCCGTCTTGTACTGAAATGTCCTTATGACAACTAATATACGGTAAATAACGAGTTCCCGCAAGTTCTACACTTTAAAATAACGGCAGATAAAGTGAACTACAGGGCTATATAGTTAAGTAACCGAACAATATTACGCTCGTAGAGAGAAAGAAGAGTAGAGGTTATTACTAAAGTGCAGAACCATTTGCAAAGCGCAACTTCTAATTGCAGCTCGCACCCAAAATCAGCGCAAAATTTTCATAGTAGTACAACGTAGATGCGCTTTAGTATAGGTGCATTAGATAGCTAGCAGTATCAATCAATCAATCAATCAATCAATCAATCAATCAATCAATCAATCAATCAGGCAATTAAGAAAACAATCAAGCAATTAAGAAAAAATCAATCAATCAAGCTAGCAAGCAAGCAAGAAATAAAGTGGTTGACTGGGAACTGCTGTGGCGGCCAGTGCACGGTTCAACTTGTTTTCCGCAAAATCTCCCAGAAGCTTTCTTATTTTGCACCCCAGACCACTCACCGATATTTTACAGAACTTAGTAGTTACGGCCGATTGGTTACGCTGCCATTGGTTATTCCTCTTTGCCTCCGTACTTTCAGCTTCTCCTGTTGTCAACGTTCTTTTATTCAGAAGTAGTTTCAAAGAACCAAAAAACAAGTTTTGTTCATGAGGATAAGCAGTCGTTTATTGGCGATGAGCAAGAAACCCACGATAAGCCACGAAATCACGATAAGTTTTGTCAATAACGTTCGAGTTGAGCATAACTTAATTGGGCACCTTGTTCCTGGAAATGAGCAGAGAAAACAGTAACGCATACCTTAGTTCACTTGATTATTAGCATTCACCGATGAAAGTAGCAATGTATAACAAACTGCGCTGTTTAATTTTGATGCCGTTTGAAACACCAAACGAAAGGCTTCTCTCAGCCTGTAGTCAGCGAGTTCCCTGTTTTGACTATCCCGAATAACTGGACTTTTTTTTTTGAAGTAATAGTGCGGTTTATGATGAGTAAATATTTCGAGCATTTTTCTGCTATTTCTGTATATCTATCACAGGCTTCCAGGATAGGTACACAAAAAGTAAAAGAGCTAAGTTTATTTCTAGATAAAAAGATACTGGCAATCACATCCTTTATTCGAAGAGGCCACTTCCTTTACGTTCGGAAGTGTTCTATGCCGCGCAACCTAGGTACCACGTGTAATATTTGCATATAAAATTTGCATTGGCCTGGTGCGTGAAAACTGGAGCTATCGTATTCCTGAGTGCGGCATACAATACGACGCCACTGGGGCTGCTTTCTCGCGTTGACGTAATCATAACACACGCTAAAAGAGACAATTTGAAAGCAATTTTTAAAGTAGTCTTTAAATTCCTTAAATTTCTTTGCACGCATAACAGATGACAAGAAAATGGGCGCATTTCGGTATATGAATTTTCGGATTGGTTGTGGAGGAGAATTTTCTGAAAGAGACGTCGGTAAAAGGGATATTGCTTCACCGTTGAGGAATTGTTTGACAGGGTAAAGTTTTGACTTACGGCCTTTTATTTCACATTCAGAAAACAACATTTCTATTCTACTCTCAATTCCATTGACTAAAAACATCCAATGTGCTTAAAGGCAATAATCAAGATAAAATTATAGATATTGGGGCATTCAGGTATTGTAATTTTGTTTTTAATAAGCCCTTTACTAAGTTTCCGACGGGACTATGAAACACGGGTGAAGGTGATGGTGTGTCTCCGGAGAACGGAACTTATAATATACTCTTTTTATAAACTTGAATAAAATCTAAATTTTTACACCCTCCATACGCCTTTGTATATCTCTGAGAGCTTTGCTGGCAAATGTGAGCAGAGAAAATACTGCCTTTATTCGGTTTGATGCCACACTGAATGCTTGCGATAGCCACTTTCCATCCAAATTCAATTCAGGCACGATCCCCGCTTGCCTCATACTCGCTTTAAAGCGCGGACCCGCCTTCATGTTGTCTAGAACACATTACATTATTCACTTAGCTTCGTGCTCTAGAAAATGTTACTAATTCCGCCCGTGCTCAGTGGGAAAAATTATTGCATCGACTGTCTGTGGCCACAGGTTCTTTGCGTTTGGCAGGTGCGCATGTGTCCGAAAATCTCTTCAGCGAGAATGTGTGCACAAGAAACATATAACACAGAGTCCCCTCCACAAAATGCCCACGCTGCTAATTTTGTAATTATATGCACAATTAAAAAGTATTATATTGCTAACGCAATATTATTGCCATCATGTTGAGGAATGGTCTTCCTGATAACTTAGTATCTGACACTGACCCAGTTTCCTTCCGCAATAAATTACTCTTACATTTCAGTTGATAAATTTAGGTCCACTGCTTCATTTTTGTATGTATATGGCATTTACAGTGCCCTGCCAAAATTCTTTTGTAAAGCCAATCGAACCACTTATTTTTTGTGCTTTATTTTTGTTTGTTCAGACCTACCTCAGAACTGTTCACACTTCCTGTAAGGGCTGTCATTATTTCACTGTTTATTATGCCACAATCTGTGCCAATGTAAGTTACACCTAACTGTACACTTTCCTAACCGCTGTATGCCATGAACTGCATCTTTGAATTGTTCGGTGATGTTGTATGATGCCAATTTATACATAGTTCTTGTTTCTTTGTGACTTATGTTTCCCGTTTACTTTTGCCACCTTCCGCCAATTGACTTGTTGTACATGTCTTTGTTAGCCCCCTTTACTCAAAGCCCTAACCAAGGGCCTGTATGGTACTTGTAAATAAATAAATAAATAAATAAATATTAGTAAGCTGTGGTCACAAAAATAAAACATTTACACGGAGACCACAAGAGACCCATTGTAGTGAATATCAACGCTTCCTCGTACGAGCTATTTAATGAGCCACTGGCGTCAAGCCAGACCGCTTGTGACTCTGCAGAAGCAGCATGCAAAACAGCTCAACAGATGTTCTGCATTGCAAATGTCATTTTATGGTTACTAAAATTTTCCTCTCCAAAATTTTAGTGGTACCCAATTAACATAACTTTTCCAATAAGCGACACAGTTTTGCAGGTTTTGGAGGAGACTCCGGAACACAATTACCAGTGTAAAATGAATTCAGTTTCAGCCGTGATGTTTAGAGCAAGATTCCGAGAGCTTTGTTGCGGGAAGACAAAAACATTGGCCTCTCTGATGATGATCCAATCACACGGGTGGCCAGGTTTTTCGTCTCCTCATGTTGGCGCGGTGTCTGCTAATCTTGGCGCTCCACGTGATGTCGGAGAGGCATAGATCTAAAGGGCTATAATATAAAATAAAAGCCCAACCCGTACCACTTACGTATCACGGGTGACGCCAATTAAAAATAAACAAACTGGACCGAAGTCAACTAGAGTTTTGAAGAGAAGGAAATACCCACCGAAGTGGAAAATAAAAGGGAAAAATGCTACACAGCGACACCACAGCCAGGAGAGCGGGCCCGGGGAGACTCCCCTGATCTCCCCTGGGACGGTAGCAGGAAAGGTTGGGTTGAGGGACGCGGATGGTGGTAATAAGGAATGGGTTATGGGAAAGTGGGTGGGAATGGGGACAGCGAGGTTTTTGTTCTAATTCTCAGATGTCTGACTCCTAAAATAGGCCTGAAAACTCAGGATGGGCGTCAGATGGTTCCAATTGGAATTCAGTGGACCCCACTATAGGTTCCAACTATCTGAGCTCCGACATCGAAGAACAGGGAGAACCCGCGACGGAGTGACAACACCTAGTCTCCGGACCCCTTTCACAACCAGCCCCCCGGCTAACACCCACCAGGTCCCCCGAGTACTCAAGAGACACCTGCCCAGCCTACATAGGTACTAATCCCCCTCGTCTCGACGGTTTCGGATACTGGTTAAAGCTAACTGTCCAACAGCCGGGGTAACTGTACCCTGTACGCATCTGTCGATCCCTATGTGCACCTGAATCACCTATCTCCATAGGAAAGCCTATGTGACTTATAGGGTTTCGGTGGACCTCTAATGTGCTCCTATGCCAACCACTCACCCACCAGGGAACCCTCCCCATACGGGCAGCAGTCATCAGGTGGAAGGAGTAATCCTTATAGAGTACGACCAGCCCTACTACCGATACTGAGGACGAGGAGCTTCCCTAAGAAGTGAGCCAATCCCTCTTTCCTCGGTCCTAGCAAGTGCGCTCCTCCTAGACTGGTCGCTACTAAAGGCCAGAGACACTGGTCATCATGAGCACCTATCGAAGGCCCTGGATCCTGTTGTCCAGGAACCTTCGTGTCGGCAGCGAGCAGTCCTGCCCGCGTGGGGTGACTGCGGCGGTCCTTTTATAAAGGAACCTTTTTCACCGCTTTTTGCCAAGTTCACAGAGCCAACCTCGGTAGCCACCCAGGCTGTCCGGGCCTGCCTCCGCGTCCAGCATCGGCTCTGGGGCAAGGAACTGGCCCATACAGTTCCAGGGAGTCGCTGCCACTCCCTTGGGGTTTTGCATCCCCGGGTGGGACCTGGCACCCACCCGCCGCTGCCGTTGGCAACTGACCAAAGCTAGGCAGCCGAAACCGCCTTTGCCCAGCCAGCTGGCAGGGGGGACCACTAGCAGGTGGCAGTCGGATTGGCGATTCATATCGAAAGACGTTCAATTGTGCGCGCATGTTTTTTTTCTGCTAGTTTCGGTGATTGCTTAATTAATTGTAGGCAGCTGTCGCTGTTGGCAGGTGCTCGCGGTGGCCGAAGTACTTTCGGTCTAACTCTAACTCTAAATTCTTAATCTGCGGCGAAACACTCCATCAGGACGCCGAAGCTTGTGTATTGCCTCTTAGGAGAGTAAAGAGAATTCAGGAGAGGCCCCACTTTCCCCAGTGCATTAAAAGTGTCGAGGAAGGCATGTCACTTTTGGATATTCCTCATACCCGATGGCATGTACACATAGTCGCGCGGATTTTTGCAAGGGCTACCTAATGATTTATAGCGCCCCGTCGCAGGATCCTTCCGCATTGAGACAAAGCGCTGGGTCCTATCACCTGCCATATAACGGAAGCAGAGGCGGTAAAGGTGAGGCCCCCAGGTTAGCGTAGGAAAGAAATCCGCGGCCATGCTGATAAGGCAGGAATAAACTGCTCGTAAAGAGACGCCAGAGGCTCTTCTGAGTGTTCTTAAATCAAATCGTCACCAAATATTTTCTTATCTGTACGGCCTGCATGCTATAGTCAGGAAATTACCATGACTATAGCACGAAACGAGGGTAGCCAAACAAACAATTCTAAAGTCACTTACAGAATACGTGGAAGAAAATGCAGTTTTCCCCTCCATTCAACCCGGTTTTCGTCGCGGCCTATCTACTGTAACACAGCTGGTTGAGACCTTGCAATACCTTTCCAATGGCATTAACGATCAATCGCTGGCTAACGTAATCTTTCTAGATCTTCCTTTGACCATGTTTCCCATATCATACTAATCCAAAAGCTTACCAGTATTCTGGGAAACCGACCTATGACCAAGTGGATCGAAAGCTATTGGACCGACCACTACCAATTTGTTCAATATGTTGCACATGTGTCTGAAACCTTTCCAGTGTTATCAGCAGCGCCCCAAGGTCTGCTTTAGCCCCCATGTTGTTTCTTCTTTTTTAATGACGTCTCTGATGTAGCCGAAGTAAAAATCAGATTATTCACAGATTATTGTATCCTCTACCAGAGAATAGACAGCTACCAGGATCAGTTAAAACTATATTAGTCTCCAACAGATTTCGAAACCTTGTGTCGGGAGTGGCAATTGAAATAAATACTCTTAAAACTGTCGCTATGTCATTAACAAAGAAAAAAAACGAAGCCAAATGTTTCGTATTTGCTGGGAAATATACCATTTCGCAACATCGCTGCCGGCAAATAACTGGGCACCTTGATTACGTCCGACCTAAATTGGCTGCGCATGTCAAACATATTACAAAGGAGGCTCTCAGCGAGTTATTTTTTCGTAAGCGAACCCTTCGTCATTCGACCCCCCACACGAAACTTCTAGCGTATACTATGCTTTTCCGTGGAATCCTCGAATATGCGAACGTGCCCTGGTTCCCTTTCACAAACAAACATGTAGGCGCGCTTGAAAATGTACCACCTAAGGCAGTTCGTTTTTTTCTATAATCGTTGAAGGTGTGCCGATTCACTGCTTTTTTGAAAAGAGCGAATCTGCCCACCCTGGAGAGCCGCGCAAAGCTTCATAGTCTGAGATTTTGTATCTGATGTTACACAACTCTCAAAATAAATCCGGATAGTTATGTTAAGGCCAAGCGCCAAACATGAAACAAGAGTTGCCCCACACTTGATGACTATTCTTTCACGAACAATGTGTTTTGGTCACTCTTTTTTTCCACGAGCCATACGCGCCTGGAAATCACTGCACCCCACTGTGTTGACATAGCCGACAGTTGACAGATTTGTTATTCGAGCGAGTGAATCTGTGCTGACTTTTATGTAGCAGTGATTTCTTGAGTTGACGATGTAGCAAGCTTTAACCCTGTGTCTGTGCAATTACTTTTTGTATTTGTTTTTATTATGCTTGTCATTTGCCCCAGCAATTGGACCAATGTTTATATTCAGCACGATTGCCTTTCATTGCGTCGAATTTTGCACTATGTCCGTGATATATGCTTGACATTCCAAGTACTTGCAACATGTATTTTTAGTTTGTATATTGTTTGTTTTTGCAATCTGACTCCACTCCTACATTACTCCCATAATTGGATTGACTGTAAGCTGAAATAAATAAATAAATAATAGCCCAAGTAGGTGCCTTTCACCATCGCATGGTCACCTCCACTACCATTGCACGGCTGGTTCTACATTTTAGCGATTAGGAAAGTTTATCATTCGTATTTGTATCTTTCTGAGGGATTAATTATGATTCCCAAACTCTGGTCGCACGTATGCTACTAATCAAAGTATGTGTTTCTAGGGCGCGCAATACGCAGTTGGATCCTGAGCCTTACAAAAGCAATCCAAGCGGCGGGGGTTGTCTTAATTGTTCACACTAAATCGCAGCTCCTGAGCCCTTTGCCATTTCATTGGAGATAGGGGTCTCTTCTCAGGCATCGTCCCTGCGTTGGCATTGAGAACGCTAACTGTGCCGCGCCATTGTTTTGTGTGTTTAGCTGGCAGAGTGCGCAGCTGGGCAGGGTGTGTCACGGTCCGAAAAGGCCGTGGCGCACCCTGACGAACACCTTCATCGGCCGCAGCCGCCTGCATGCAAGCAAGCACGCATGGAAATTACGCAAAAGAAACAACGGGCGCACACGAACCCCTTCCGTGATGTACTTCTGGTGCTTCAAAGAGCGGTGGTGCTTGGTGATTGTGCTTTAGCGTCAACGAATGCAACCAGATGGTAAAACAGAAGGAAACTAGTCACGCATCATATTGACGTCAAGGCTCACCAAGGGCACAAGAATATTTTCTGGCGCACAACGTATTTCAAACCCCAGATAGCTACACTGTCAAACACTGTTCATAAATTAGTGATGCGTGGTTAGAAATAGCAGTTTTATGGGCGTGTAAGAAAACACAGCGACGAGCCCGTTGTGCAAATAAATTTACGGCCCTGTAAGCGATGCTCCCTTCAGTAGAAGCAACCTGTACACAGTCTCCTGTGCGCTCTGCAGCAATGCAGGCATTGGCTTCTGCTCATAACGTGAGACTGGCCTATAATACAAAAATGAGAAACAACTTCGCTATTGAACTTTCTGTTGCACGTTTGATGCCAGAACTCCAAATGTTCTCAAATCAGTGCCGTATCGTGAGATACCAATCCACGAAACGTTTAGTCCACACTGAATTTCTCTATAGCGCCAGGCTAATGAAATAATCATGCCGAGCAAATTATGTTTCTTCCCTGCATGATTTCGCATCCGCATCTTTGCTTGACCAATGCGACGAAAATTTGTAAGAATGTTGTATACGGCATTGCTGGAGATACTTTCCACGCGCCCTTTGCCAAAGTGCGCGTGGAAACGCATCGTAGCAAAATGGATCTCGATATCCACGCGGTGGATTGTAACAACGGCCTTGTGCCAAATACTTACGCAGTACTGGTACACAATCGAAGCGTTGTCTGAAAGCGATGGGCGGATGAAGTGCTCCCTCTTGTAAGAACTTTGGTTGATGCTCCTTGTCGCGCTGTCGAAACTTGTTGTCACAAGCCAGCTTCCGAGAGTGCTGCGGATGTAGATGACCACTTCATCATTCTTTTGCACACCGGTGAGTGGGAACTGGGCTTCGACTGGGCCTCCAACATTTGAAACCTCAATCCAGACACTTAACCTGAAATGAAAAGTGTTTTGTACAAATAACGCCGTATCTTTGTCTTTTTTAGTTATATATGGTTTTACGAGCATGGATTGCTGCAGAATAACTCGCACGCGACCAGGAATCAATTATTTGTTTTGTATGCAAGTAATGGAGGCTTAACTATTACGTTTACACAGGGCTGATGACTCAGTGTGTTTAGGTTGGTTTGTGCTGTCCTTCAACGCACACTTGACTGCTGCGTTCTGTTTTCTGACGTTGTGCCTCCGACTTTATCTATTTACCTTGAGTTATTTATTCATGTCGCGAAGACTGTAGAGGATGTTGAACTCCCCTTATGTGGACAGAAATGCTGAGCTGAAAGCCGCCGATGTTTGGCATGTGCCAAAAGGGAAATTTGGCGGCGACAACAACAACCACACAACCTTACATTCAGCGCTAGCCCCAGGCAGAGATGGCGCAGTGGGACTGTAGTGGACTGCCACTGCGGAGACCCGGTTTAGAGTTTTTTACAATTGAAATGTGTTTTAAGAAGAAAGCTTCAGTATGATTGCTTTATTGGCTGAGGCACCGATATAATTGTGATGAACGCAAAATCATAAAATAAGTTCTTGTGGGGCGATGCTGGAAAGGAGGTGCGAGGAACCGTATTTCAAAAATGTTCAGCTGCCATTGCCCCCTTCGTGACATCGGAAATGTCACTTCACGCATTCCGAGTGATAATTAAACGTGGTCAGAGAGTGCGGCACCAACAACAAGCCACCAAACAGCTACCAATCAATCAACTGTTTCCCCTACAGAGCAAATTTCTTTGGTACTGATGACCGATCACGCCGTACCCTCCCGTTGAGAGCACATCCTTTCAGTTTCTTCTAGCATTATACATGACGGTGATGTTCTAGTCATCCCCTGCAGCCGCCTTCATTTCCGTAGACTTGCTGTTACCGCGTGTCTGGTTCGTTTTTCCGAAGGGCCAGCTCTTATACCTGTGCAAAACACTGCTACAGAAGACGTTCTGCTTCCTCAAGTATCCACAATTGCATTTGCCTCCGATGTCGAGGTGACCATTCCGCCTTCACGTTCTTGTCCCCTTACATGCCTTGCTTCAACGACTACTTCCTCGAAGTCTTCTCTTCCCAGTCATCGTCAGCCCGGACCCTGACGGAATCACAGAAATTATCAGTCCTGGAGCTTTTATGTAAGTACCGTGCATCGTTTGAGTCCTCCTCCACCATTCGTTCCCAGACAACCACGGCCACGCAAGGTCGCCGTCGCCCGTATCGCGTCGCCTCATCAGAAAGGCAAGTGATCGAGGAAATGGAGCTGACATGCTGACACGCAATGTTATTCGGCCTTCATGTAGCCCTTGGTCGTCCGCAGTCGTGCTGGTAGAGAAGAAGGATGGCACCGTACGCATTTGCGTTGACTATCGCTCCCTCAACAAGATTATCAGGAAGGATGTATATCTCATGCCACGCATCGACGACGCCCTGTACAGCCTACAACGAGCCGAATACTTTTCGAGCCTCGACTTGCGTTCTGGATATTGGCAGATCCCTATGCATGAGTCTGACAAAGAAAAAACAGGCGTTCGCTACTCCTGACGGCCTATATGAATTTATTGTCATGACGTTTGGGTGTGCAACGCATCAACATTTGAACGCATGATGGATTCGATGCTCAGAGCACTGAAAAGGAAGACCTGTTTGTGCTACCTGGACGACGTCGTTGTCTTCTCGTCGACATTTACAGAACATCTTAACCCTCTGGACCATCGGAATTGTGGGGACTAGGTACTCATATGAATTTCTAACGCCGTACTTTCACTCAACTAAAAAAAATGTCACTTTGCAACCAAAACCATCAAGTGGCTTGGCCATCTGGTTAGTCAAGATGGCATAAGACCATATTCTGAGAGCATCGCTGCGGTTGTCACCTTTCCACGCCCCTCCGAAAAATACCTCCGTAGCTTCTGGGGTGATCTCGTGTTTCCGCCGCTTTGTCCGGAATTTCGCCCCGACTGCGTCCCCACTGAACCATCTCCTACACTCCGGCGCTCAGTACGTTTGGTCCGATAACTGTCAACGCGCTTTTGACGATCTGAAAGCCGCCCTAACGACTGTACCGGTGCTCTGCCACTTCGACAAAACAAAGCCCACTATACTCCACACGGATGCTAGTCGCCATGCCATAGGCGGTGTTCTCCTCCAAAATGATCAACTTCGGGAGCGGGTCGTCGCCTACTCAAGCCGGTCGTCGACACCTGCAGAGAAGAATTACACAATCACAGATCAGAGTGCCTTGCCATCGTTTGGGCTGTTCAGAAATTTCGGTTTTAGCTTCATGGCTGTCATTTCACAGTGGTGACAGACCATCATGCGCTATGCTGGTTGTCCACCATGAAAACCTGATTGGGCGCCTTGGCCGCTGCGTAATCCGCCTCCATCAGTACGATTTTTCCGTGGCGTGTAAGTCAGGAAAGAATCATATAGAGCCCGACACTCTCTCCTCGCTACCCATTGTCCTCTACATCTTCCTATGCGCGTGAACACGCCGATAGCACACTTTGTTGAGCAACAGTTATCTCCTGTAGCATTGAGGGACGCGTCGAGTTGACATCGCTGCAACGCGCAGATGAATATTGCAGCCCCATCATTGACTAGCTCGACGGCCGTTTGACACCTCCAAACAGCGGTGCGCGTCGCCAACTCAGCAAGTTCAAACTATTTCATGGCGCCCTTTACCGGCGAAATTGCCATGCAAACGGCAGAAATGGGTCCCCGTTTGTGCCTCGTACACTCCGGAGCCATATCCTCGAAGCCTACCCAGATCCGGCTACAGCTGGCCACCTTGGCTTGGTAAAAACGTACGAGTGAATACGTAGTCTCTACTTTTGGCCCGTGCATGTCCACTTCTGTTGCCCAAATACGTTCGCTCGTGCGCCTCTTGTCAGCACCGCAAGCGCTCAACGACTCCTCCTGCCAGAGTACTTTAATCTCTTCCTTGTCCGTCGAAGCAGCCTTTCCGGACCGCCGGCAACACTTTGTTCGAACCACTACCTCCAGCGCCATCTGGGTATGCTTTGGATAGTTACGGCTGTCGACCATCTGACACGATACGCTGAAACTGCACCCATTCGCTCTGGAACAGCTACTGAAGTGGCCTAATTTTCCATACTGCATAACAATATTTTGTGCCATGGCACGCCACGCATCCTCCTGAGCCATCGCGGAAGGGTTTTTCTGTCCTCTGTATCCGAATAGTTCTGCGTACCTCCAACTACGGGGCACAAAACAACGCCACCTACAATCCACCGACGAATAGTTTAACTGAGAGATTCCATCAACTCTCGTGGACATAGTCTCAATGTAAATCAGCCATGATCATCGCAACTGGTATATCTTGCCCTTTGGACTTTCCCATACAATAATGCAACGCAAAAGACGACTGGAAAATCACCATTTTCTTCCTAGTCTATGGGCAGCTCTCCCTATCTTACCTTCTAGTCAAGTTTCTTTTATGCTCCTGTCGGCCCTAAAGCTCTGTCTCAAGAGCAGTATGGTTCACAGCTCGCCCACTGCCGTCAACGCATGCGTAGTTGACCAGAAAGTCAACAGCAAGCACGTTAAACTCGCTACGGACGTCGCACAGTGCTGTTCAATTTTGATTGGGTGATGAAGTATTGCTATGTACCCCTGTTGTGTACCCGGTCTTGTGCGAGAAATTCCTTCATTCCCGTTTCTTGGTCGATACAAAATCACAGAGCGACTTCGACAGTTAAATTATCGTGTGCCGAGCCAGTAGAACAGTTCAGCCAGATCAGCGCCGCGTAAATCTAACCCCCTATTTAAAAAAAAAAAATACCTGTCAAATTAACATTTGAGTCACCCTTTATTATATATATATATATCTAGTCATACTATAATATATATCTATATATATATATAATATATCTATACTGTATATATATATACATATATATATATATTGGTACACGTTAGCAGAAGCTGACACGAACCATGTAGCGATGAAGCGATGTATTTAAAACAATGGTAAAAAATATTTTCATCAAGCCATAACCGAGACCGGCCTTGTTGCAACCGCGCACACAGCTCTTCTTCGCCGTCATCCTCCTTGGTGACTAACGCGTAACGGGGATTGTCCCGTCCGTGACATCGCCTCCCCGGTCGACGTCGAGGCAAATTCGCGATTGAAGGCAAATGAGTGTCGAGATGAAAAATGCAGTGACGAATCACTTGCCCGCCATGGATGACGATGACGGCGTTGATGATGCCTGGCCCAGCAATGGCTTCAACCGCGGCGAAGCACCAAAGGTCCTCGAGCTACATCGGACGGAAAGCCGGGGGAACGCAATCTTCGCTTGTCTCGGCACGGATCGTTTCGTCTGATCTCATCGGGTCTTTCGCGGTGGGGAACACGGAGCGGGGGGACATATGTCTTGTTCTGGTGTCGATTGGGCTGGGGCGGTTCGGCGCGGCTTCGTTGCCCTTGGCGGCTGCGGCCACGCCCGATGCGATGCGATGTTGGGGACAGGATGGGGATGACAAACCATGACACTCCATCAACTGTAACGTGGCGGCAGATTACACGAACCATGTAGGCGATGAAGCAATGTATTCACAAAAGGGTGAAGAACTGTATCCATCAAGCCATAACCGATACCGGCCAGGCAGCGCCGCGCACCAGCTCTGCTATCGTCGTCATCTGTGGTGGTGGGCCATCGCGGGGATTGTCCCGTTCCGTCACATCACCGGGGGAGATTGTAGCAAGAATAATGAGCAGCTCTTGCAACGCCATCAGCTTATGCTTTATATCAAGAAAAAGTGCCATGCGATCGTCGCCAATTTATGCATGACCGGTATGCACAGCACGCTGGTAGCACTGGAGAAACAAGTGCGGCAGAAGTTGCTCGGCGCGCGAGTTGGCATCGTCTGTGCGCTTGTAACTGCGGCTCGCCTTGGTTCTGCTCCTCCCAATAAATGACGTTATAATAAATGACAATAATATACATATATTATATATATATATATATATATATATATATATATATATATATATATATAATATATATATATATAGCAGAGAAGGAATTCTTGGCTCCTGTTTAAATATTCAAAAACTTGGGTGCGACCACTTGGAAAACACTAACAAAATACTTTATTTCGACAGTGTCGACAGTGGTCTGGTCGTACAGCAATACGCGTTGGGGGTGTTGGTAAGCTTTACTAAACGCTAATAGAAGAAGCGCGGAGAAGAACGCTCTTGACCGCGAAGCACTCGAGCTGCCAGAGCCAGACACTGATGATGATGCGTTTCCCGGTACGCTCGTTCGTCGTCGTCGTCGCCTCGCTGGGATGTCACAAATTAAGAGTTCATTCAGATGCTTGTGGGTACGTGAACAGTTTACCTCCCTCCAAAGGAAGCATCGTCCCGATGCTAAGGCAGAATGTAGCGGAACTTCATTTGCACCCTTCACGTCCTCGCGAAGAATGGTTTTCCATGCGGACTATGTGGACGACCTCGGGCCGACGACGACGGCGCATTGTGGAAACGCTGTCCACCGGTGTAACTGCATACGTGACGTCGCTTAGTTGCTGCAGTACTCTGTAGGGCCCGAAGTAGCGCTTCATGAGCTTCTCGCATAGCCCTCTTCGTCTGATAGGGCTCCATACCCACACGTGTCACCAGGCTGGCAAACAGAAAGAACTCACTCAAACTCTAATCACAATTTTTTTCATTCGCTGCTGTACTCAATCAAACTCAGACTCAAAAAGCTCGTCGGTTCACAAAATCACTCGTACTCACTCATCAAATACTCATTTGTAATCATACTCACTTGCACTCAAAACTCATTTGTCCTCACGAGTATTCGTACTCAATCTGTACTCATGAGTACTCACTCTGTACTCATGAGTACTCAATCTGTACTCATGAGTACTACAATCTCTGTACTCATGAGTACTACTCATTCTCCACTCATGAGTACTACTCATTCTCAATCATGAGTAACTACTCATTTCTGCACTCATGAGTACTCAATCTGTACTCATGAGTACTCAATCTTCTGTACTCATGAGTACCTGCTCATTCTGCCTCATGAGTACTCAATCTGTACTCATGAGTACTGAATTTGTAATTACTCCGAATAATCATCTTATCTGCACTGTTAGCTAGGTCGCATCCCGAATGGAATAATAACTAGAAATAAATAACATTTCTAATTGATTATAAAAACACAGGTTTACATATATATCAGGACAGAGAAGAAAACGCCTGACGCGGTGCCCTGTCGTAGGGCGACTTACTGCGGCGAAGGCACGTACATGTGACTCGAAACGTAACGTAAGCACTCGCGTTGCGTCTGGCGTCTCCTCTTGCTCTCAGGAATAAAAGAACGAAGTCTTGGCCGGGTCGGGCATCAGGGGAGCTCGCGGCTTGTCAGTGCGGCCGTGGACGTAAACTGCGGTTTTCTGCGTGTCTTCGGGTGGCAGCTTTTGTCGTCCGTTTTCGTTTCCCGGCGCGCATGATACTCCCGTAATCGTGCTCCGTATCCAGATCACTGTCCGCTTATTCACAGATGCTCGATACTGGCGTTTGTTTTTTGTTCTGGATACTAGAAACTTCGTTAGGAGGGTGTTCGTCTCGTTGAGTTTCGTGAATTCAAATCTGCTTGATTTTATTTTGTGTGTGCCGTGGGATTCACTTCATCAGACCTGATCTTGACTTCCGTCGGCGATTGTGTTCGTGTAGCTCGTCGCGTTCATGTGGGGTGTAGTCGTCCCGTTTGTCCGGTGGCGAGTTGCGCTGTGTATACGGATGGCATAGTTCGGCAGCGTTGAGGACGTTGCTTGAATTGACGTGGGCGTTGCGTATGGTGCGGGAGCCGTTTGCTTTTCGTTTAGTGTGCGGTTAGCGTGGCGTTTTCGTAGGTGGCCATGGCTGATCGGTCAAAGTCGTTGCGGCTCCGTGCTCGCAGTCGCCGTGGTTGTTTCAGAAGTGAAACCGTTGTGTGGGGAAGCGGGCATAGTTCGTGCCGTTCGTTTGGTCCCACATTCCTTGGCGTCGCAAGTGTGACTTCATCGTTAGGGCATTCGATGCCTTCGTCTTGATCGGGTTCATTCGTTGCCATTCTTTGCCGTGTCCGTGTCGTCGCTCAAGCCCTCGTGTTTGTGCCCGTTGTTTCGAGAATGCTATAATCGCTGTCTCTCCCATACAAGCAGGCTCTGTTCGTCCCGAGTCCGCTTGCTCGTGGTTGCGTCCTCTTATACGGAAATGGTGTTTGTCGTGTGAGTATCGGTAGGAGCGCGGGTGCTGGGATCTTGTTCGTTCTTTCTCGGACATGCGCATGCGCTGGCCGTGTCGTTGCTCGTTGACGGACCTACGTCCACGTGTGTTATGTCATTCTTCCACTGGACATCGGGCTGGAGTAGCGGGTGTCGGAGAGCTCGTACGTTCCGATAGGGTTGAACCGCGTGCGCTGGGTCTTCTGTTGCTTGTGGCCAGTGATTTCTGCGGTTGTAACATTCGCTGGCCAAGTCCGGATAGCAGCAGTGGGAGCGAAGGATTCGGGAATAGCAGTTTTTCTCCGTGTGTGCTGGTGTGGTGGGGCGTTCCGGGCGCTGTGCATTTCGTTCGCCGTGGTCAGCTCCACTGGGTTTTAAGTTGGATGTCGTTCGTCGCCGCTGGCGCGTTTCGTGCAATGTGCGTCTAGTTTTATATCTAGGAAACTCCCCTATATTGGTGTGCGGTTCGTTCGCCATGTATGATGCATTTCGGACCGCCGTGCGTCTTGCTCGCTTGTCGTGGCCATATGCCCAATCCGGATGTGATGTCGTTGGTTGCGTGGACCGGCGCCGGGAGCATGAGCGAAAAATGTACGTACTGGCTCCGTTGCGTTGCGTGCTCTCAGCGTTCCGTTAGGGTACGTCTGTCCCGGAATTAGCGGTGCCAGGAACGTGGTGCCTTCTGGCTCGTGCACGCTGCGTACGTTGCGCGTCTCGTTGCTTGTTGCTGGAATGACCTGCGCGTGGGCGATGTAGCTCGTGGGCGATGTACAGAGGCAACGTGTGTTCGTTATCTCGCCAGAAATGCACTGACCTTCGATCGTTTCGCGTAATTGTGGCGATATACCTGGAGAGGTCGGTGTAGCACGTAGTCACAATTTTGCAATGCGTCGTCTCGTTCATGTGCGTGCCGTCGTGGCATTATGCCTGTGTCCGGATCTCGTGCAGTCCAGGCTACCGTGGGAAACCGTGCGGCCGGCTCTCGCCAGTTGTCTCTGAAAACTTTCTTCGTTCATCACGCAGGCCTCCTGCTCTCAAACAGCGCCACTTGCAGGATCCTCTGCCGTTTTGTGTCGGAGGCAGCCTGAAGGAGCGTTGGCACATTCGTTCGTTTGGAGAGATGGCGACGTTCTCCATTGTCCTCTAAAAGCGCAAGACGATGTCGTCCTTACGGCCAGAGCGTACCCTCGTAATCGTAGTGCGCTCACCAACTGCTGTTTCTTCGCAGAGCATAGGACGTAGCGTTCCGTTTGAAGTCAGCGGTGTGTCGACCACCGCTGACATGGAGATTGGTGTAAACACACATGCATCATCTGCAAAATATAGCGGTCAAATACAGCCTAGAACAAATTTAAAATAAATTTTAAATTGTGCGAAACGCAACCGGAGCAGCCCAGCGGAGGACCTCCCGCAATCGACAATCAGTCGATATTTTGTAAATAAACAACATCAACACACGTCACGAGTTTGTGTTGGCAGCTTCCGCACTGCCGGCGTTTCTCGCCGGCTCGCCGCTCCAATCGGAGGTCGGAGCTTCTGCTCTCGAGGAAAGAATTACCCAATCGTTGGCGGCAGAGGCGCGGTGATTTCGTCGGCTCATCGGGCAGCTGGCCGCGATTTAAGTTCTACAGTGATTCCATTCATTCCATTTTTATTGCTTTTTATTGGACTGGATGCGAAAACACGCCGGGGACACCTAAAGCGCACTGAGCGAGCCGCACTGTCGCTGCGCAGGCTGATGAATGGATGTGAACATTTATTAACTGATATATTATAGAGAGGTAGCTTAGAGGCGGCGGCCACGGCTGCGAAGTGGTGCAGGCTCGGTGCAGGTAGCTCGAGCGATAGCTTGTTACTGCTGCACTAAATGGGACCCAAGTCCCAAACATGCAGCACATATCACAAAGGAGTTAATGATTCGATGACGGGTTGCATCAACGAACCGTCGTCTGCAATCGCTACGACAGCGGCAATCGAATATCCGCCGCAGTGCTAAGCGAACGCATCTGTAGGCGGACCTGTAGGCAACTGGCCGGCTGCTCGCAGCGCTATATCTTTCCCATTCCATTGTCCTCGAGCGTCACGCGTGGTTCCTATCCGCGGCAGCAATTTTGCACGTCGCAGCGCCTGCGTCACGTCCATGGTCCACTTTTTAATTAGCGGGTCACGAGGTCAGTGCGTGGGGGAATTCGCAGAAACTGCCGGCGACGCGGATTCGAGCAGTGCTACAGCAGTTCTGCTCTGTGATATCTGTCCGACATTCACTTCGGTAGCTTTGTTCACACAAAATCTCGCGTTTCGCGGCGGCCGCTGACCCGAAACTACGACTGGCCGCATTGAAAACGCCTCTAATAAACAACCGCCGCACGCTGTGAGCAAATTAGGTTTCACCACGTGATAAGTAGGTCATTATATAGCTGCTCATCGCAACAAAAAAACCGAATGCAAAATTTTTGTGTCAGTGCCCTTTTAAGGTAGCACTCGTATCACTTATTTCTTGGTCAAACGCCACAACAGCCCGCCACAAGCATCACACACCATCAGAAACGATTACCGCACAAAACATATCTTCTGTAAGAAAATACAACAGCAGCCCAAAACCTCTTGCAAGCATATATTTTGAGTTATCTGCGCAGCCGCAAGCCCAGGATGTTGACCTTCAGCACAGCATCCGGGCAGGGACGACAGGCACAGAAATCGCAAACTGGAGAAATAATTAGCCGCTTCCATTTTGTCGAATCGAGAGACAGCTTCTCTTTCTTCATACATAAACCACAACTTGAGGCACAACGAAGCAAGATAGAGGTATTGCGAAATGGGTCCACAAGGGTGGCAGTATCTATCTTCACAAAGACAACAGATCACGTCGAGGTTACCCTATTTCGCTCGTCCCCATCCACTGCGTCGGAAAGATGCGGTTCCAGCAGAACGCCAGCTGCGGCCGCTGGTGTTTCCCAGTCGTCTTTCAAGCGCCAACCCATAAGTGCAAAACCCCAATTATTTAATGATATGTGACTCCGCAATTTAATATCAGTAACAACTAAGCTTGCAACCCGTCACGCGCGGGTTGCAAGGTGCTGAAATGGAATGTGTGTATCAGCTCCGCTATGGTTTTACGTTCATTACTTGATTGGCTTTCTTATCGGGCCCGTGTTGCTGTCACGCTTTGTTTATTACGAAAGAGGAACGGGCGACTGCAATACCTCGCGCTACGCAGCGCGAAGTTTCAAGTTTCACGGCGCAACCGCCACAAGTTCTCCCTCCCTGATGTGTTAACCTCTTGGATAAGGCTTGCGTGTTCCTAACGGGGCGCAGGGAAAGGCGTCAGGGTGGCGCTGGTGGCGCGCCGCTTCTTTCTTTCTCTTCAGGGATGCTATCACTATTCTAGGGACCATACTATCATGGTGCTAGGAAAGGAGCTTAGGGGCAACAGCAATGGGATGCCTCTCATGGTCGATGGCGTGGGTTACCGAGGTCAGCACACACAAACAAACAAAAAACGGATTTTCGCCGCCTTGTGCCGTCGGTTGCACACCCTTTCTTTTTACTTTCACGCTCGCGCTCCCGGTGCCGGCGCGCCGCTCTCTCTCTCTCCAGCGAGGCGGCTCAGCGAAGATGAAAAAAAAATCACCCTTCTGATGCATTTTTGACGCCGCGCTCTGGCGTTTTTTTTATTTATTCTTACTTTCATGAAGTACGGTTCTCGTAATAGCTCGAAAGCGCGGCAACGTTTTAATTGTTGTGTGCTCCACTGTACATATAAATAATGCACTGTCGACGACGGTAGCGTCAGAAACCTCACGGCTGTTAGCCAAGCTTCTATGGTTACGGTTCCGTGTATAAATCATGTCTGTAAATAAGAACGCCCGAGACTCCATGTGTCTTCGAAGCGCGCGGGGTGCTGTAGCCTGAGATTTTCACTTTCACTTTCATATCACTTTTGGGTTCAAATATCCCTAATGTTTTATTTTTGTTGAACAACGCTCATAGATAGGACGCATGGTACCAGCTTTAGTAGCGAGGGAATATTTTGCCAATATGAAGCTCTCGATCAACCATTATTTTAACTTTTGCCGAGCGGCTGAATCGCGGGGCAGTTGGCCAGTTGTAGAGAGGGCACATTATGTACATAAAGCTACTTAACGGCGACCCCAGTAGCTCCCATGTATACAGCGGGGCGTGATATTAATAAGTTGCAATAATAAATTATCTTTATGACGGACACAGACAGACAGACTGACAGACCAACATTGTCGCCCTCAAGTGGCCAAAGAAAGGCTATCGTCTTTAAAACCAACTGGAAAGAGACGCTGCCGGCACTGTTCCGCATTCTGCGAACATTGCGCAACCGTACCCCTCGCAACCGCCGCCAGCCCGCAAAGTAAGAGATAAATAAAAAGACGAAATCCGGCTACCACGCGAAAAGCCAAAGAGGGAGGTCCCGCCACGAGAAAGGGACAGGGCAGGGGCGCTACGCGTCGTTGTGTCTATTTCCGTTAACAGCACGGTCAAAACCCACACGGGTCTGACCTTAATCACTAATTTTTGTATGCGTGCGTGTGCGGTTAACCAGAGCGCCCGACACAAATTTGCTGCACCTGGCGACGCGCCGACGGTGGGCCCGATTCGCGCCTCGGTCAAACAGCCCGCGGCAGACGTGCCGCAAATTGGCGGCACGCGGCGCCGCCGAGTCTACTCTCCTTTTCCCATCGAGGTGGCCGCACCAAATCATGCCTGGGACGACCGGCCCGAAAAAGACACGCAGCGAGTAGACCCTGGAGACGGCGCCGCTGAGTCGCCTTCCCTTTCCTGTCGTGGCTCGGCTGACGCAATCACTTCGCCTTCAAACTGCGGCCAGTGATAGTCCTGATTGGAAAGATTCGAACTGCACGCGGCTGCGGCGGAACCCCGGGGGTATAAAACCAGCCCTGAAGCAGCGGCTGTGCGGCGGCATTTTATCGGAGGCACTGAGTTGACAAGTGCTATCGCCTTTGTGCGAGCCATGTAACGCTCTTGCTACCTTTGTATGTATTGCATATAAATGCAGCTTAAAATCACCGTCGGCTCGACAACTTCATCGCTCTGCTCTGCGCCGCGTCGATGGCGGACTGAGCAGGGCAACGTCGCAACAGTGGTGACTGAGCTGGAATGGCCCAGTCCCAACAGTGTGTGTGTCTGTGTGTTTCGAGTGGGGGGGGAGGGGGGGTCGTAGAGCGGGTACCACTCGCAGTCGAGAGCCACAGTGCACCCAGTTGCTGCCTATGCTTGGCAGCCTTTACAGCACTGTCAATTCCTCTCCCGTGCTTTGTGAACTAGAAAACAAAGCTTGCAGACGCGTTTTCTGCCGCTCTTGTCTCGAGCAGCGCTGACGAAGCTGACAGATATCGATCAAAAAGTGCGGTGGCGTCGTTATGGGCAAGCAACATGTTTTACGAGACGTTCCAAGACGCGAGCTTAAGCTTGAACCCCAACGTCTTGGCGTTTCCATTCATCATATAAAAACGGCCCCTTCACGAGGCCTTCCACAGTGCGAGCTTAAACTCGGCAGTAGTTGCTAGCGAGGGGTGGTCGCCCCGCCTGTAAACAGTAGTGAAGGTAGGGGAATAACAACCACCGAAATTCACCGTCATCGTCAGCGCCCTCATTACACGCTGGCATAAACGAGAAGCGGCGAATGGGCTTGCAACTCGAAAGTAAAGCCATTCGAAACCAAAACGCTCCTCCAGCGGCAAGATGCCAGAGCTCTTCGACAAAATATGCGAGGATAAACAAAGCGTCGCACGCGTTCAACTGGATATTATGATGTCCGATTCACAACTCACGAACGTACTTAGGTGTACCCGGATATTTTATTTCCATTGCTGGGGCAAATTCCACCGCCGCGGTTGCACGGTGGGGCTGTATGCTCACTTGTAAATGGCACTACACGATCCATATTACTAGCGAACCTGAGCAAAATGTTTCAAAACGGGAACCTAATAAAACCAATATGGCGCACGTACATCAGCCAAATTGTGCCATTCAATACCGCACAGCGGAAATGGTGCGGGACAATTTAGGTGAGACAACGTTTACAAACCACGCTAGTCGGTGTTGACTGCGGAGTTACGTAAACTTAACTTGCGACTGTTGAAATGAGCGGTTCGGCTAACGAAACGACTACACAGCGTGACATGGCGTCTACGGAGGAACTTCTGAAGACCGAAAAAGAGGTAGCTTCAGTACGCCGTAATGCGTCCCCAGTTGTTAGCAGGCTCCACCAGCCTCTCCCCTAAAACAACTGGAAGGGGAGCAAGCGCAATGAAGCCGCCACTGCGTTTCACAGGCCGCGTCAACAAAAATAACTAGCGGCAGTCAACAAGTGCCATAGTAGCAAGCAACTGCGGTGCCGCGTTTCCCAGCCGGGGGGCCCTCACCCCCTCGTTTTTTCCCCTCTTCACCGCGACCCCTTTGCGAGCGACCGCCGAGAAACGCTTACAGCGCCAAACAGTGACCGGGAAAGGAGGGAGGTGCAGTTTTCGTTGTCTAATTTTACCAATCCTTGACAGTTAAGCTGCACAGCGGCACCGCTAAATGTTTGCGACTCGTACACGCGCGTCCGGACTCGAGCTCGTGATAAAACTTGTTTGCACTACTGTACTCACGAGTGCATATACTCAAGAGTGCAGGCACTCGGAAAACCAGTATTCATGAGTATTGTACTCATGAGCGCATGAGTACAATACTCATTGTACTCATGAGTACTGTGTACTCGTGAGTACTGTGTACTCATGAGTGCTGTGTACTCACGAGTACTGTGTACTCATGATTACTGTGTACTCACGATTACTGTGTACTCATGAGTACTCATACTCATTAGTACTCAAACTCCCGAGTACTCATACTCATGAATACTGTACTCATGAGTACTCATACTCATGAGTAGTGTACTCATGAGTACTGTACTCACGAGTGGTGGACTTACCCCTGTACTCACTCGTCATCATACTCACTTTTTTTTTTCTGGGGTGTACTCACTCATCATCGTACTCACTCGTGAGTTTGAGTACAAATGAGTACAAATGAGTGTATTCACGAGTGAGTACGCCGACCTATGCCCACACGTTGTCACCAGGCTGGAAAGCGGCGTGCCTGTGGCGAGCATTGTAAGTAGTAGCATCATGCAGCTGTTGTTGCCTGATTCGATGTCTTGCGAGCTGACGCGCCTCTTCCGCGCTCTGGGCGAACTCCTGCGCAGTCGTGTCGTCACCCCCACCGTCGTGAGGGAGCATGGCATCTAACATTGTGGTTGCCTCCCAACCGTACACAAGAGCGAATGGCGTCATGCGCGTGGTTTCTTGCCTGGCGGTATTGTAGGCAAAAGTCACGTATGGTAGAACTTGGTCCCAACTCTTGTGTTGCTCGTCGACGTACATGCTCAGCATGTCTGCAAGTGTTTTGTTTAACCGTTCTGTCAGTCCGTTTGTCTGCGGATGGTAAGCTGTCGATTTTCGGTGGGATGTACCTGTGAGGTTCATGACGGCGCGCACCAAATCTGCGTTGAATGCGGTACCCCTGTCTGTAATCACAATTGCCGGAGCTCCATAGCGCAAAACAATGTTTTCGATGAAAAAGTGGGCCACGTCGAGAGCTGTGCAACGCTGGAGGGCTTTCGTTTCGGCGTATCGTGTAAGGTAGTCGGTGGCGACAAGTATCCACTTGTTGCCGGCATGAGACGTAGGAAAGGGGCCTAAGAAGTCCATGCCGATTTGTTGAAACGGGGTTTCCGGTATTTGGACAGGTTGAAGTAAACTGGCTGGGCGTCCCGGCGGTGTTTACGTCGCTGACAGTCACGGCAGGTACGGATGTATTGCTTCACTGTCGAAGGAAGTTTGGGCCAGTAGTAGCTCTGTTTAATTTGGGACATCATACGTGCATAATCTAAGTGACCAGCGGTTGGGTCGTCGTGGCAGGCCTGTAGTATTTCTTGTCTAAGGCTCGCGGGAACAACGAGAAGAAAATCTTTTCCATTCGGGGCGAAGTTTTGCTTGTAGAGGATGTTGTTTCTCAAAGAAAAAGACTGGAGTCCACGTATGAACAGCTTTGGCTTGTGCGTAGTTCGTCCTTCCAGAAAATCTAGAAGTGGCTGCAACTCAACGTCTTTCCTTTGCTGATCGGACAAAGTTGTGGCGTCGATGGCACCAAGAAACGCCACGTCGTCATCATCTTCCGGTACAGGGCATTCGACGGAGCTCAAGACAGGCAGTCGGCGTCAGAATGTTGTTTCCCTGACTTAAAGACAACCGTCATATCAAATTCCTGAAGTCGAAGGCTCCAGCGGGCGAGGCGACCCGTAGGGTTTTTCAAACTGGCCAACCAACAAAGGGAGTGGTGGTCGCTAACAACTCGAAATGGGCGACCGTAGAGGTACGGCCGGAATTTCAAGACTGCCCACACAACAGCCAGGCATTCCTTCTCTGTAGCTGAATAGTTAGACTCCGCGCGGGACAGTGTTCGGCTTGCGTAAGCGACAACTCTCTCCGCGCCGTCTTGCCACTGAAGCAGCACTGCCCCAAGGCCAACGTTGCTAGCATCTGTATGGACTGTGGTGGCCGCATCTTCATCGAAATGGGCGAGCACAGGCGGCACTTGTAAGCGACGCCGCAGGTTCTCGAATGCAGCCTGCTGCTCAGTGGTCCAAACGAAGGCGACGTCATTGCGGGTGAGGCTTGTTAGCGGAGCCGCGATGTGGGAAAAGTTTGGGATGAAGCGCCGGTAATAGGAGCATAGGCCTAAGAATCGCCGTACGGCCTTTTTGTCGGCAGGCGTCGGGAAGTTGGACATAGCGGATACTTTGTCAGGATCGGGCTTGATGCCGGCGTGGCTGACAACGTGGCCCAAGAAGCGTAGTTCTTGGTACCCGAAATGACACTTTTCCGCTTTAAGTGTGAGACCAGCTGCTCTCGCGGCGCGAAGTACACAGGATAGTCTTTTCAAGAGCTCTGCAAAGGTTGACGAGAAGATGATAACGTCGTCAAGGTATACTAGACACGTCTGCCACTTGAGACCGGAAAGAACAGTGTCCATCATTCGTTGGAATGTTGCTGGTGCCGAACACAAGCCGAAAGGGAGCACTTTAAATTCATACAGTCCGTCCGGCGTTATGAAGGCTGTTTTCTCGCGGTCGCGCTCATCCACCTCGATCTGCCAGTACCCGCTCTTTAGATCCATCGACGAAAAGTAACGGGCATGACGAAGCCTGTCGAGGGAGTCCTTGATCCAGGGCAATGGGTACACGTCCTTCTTTGTCACTTGATTGAGCTTTCTGTAATCAACGCAAAATCGCAATGTGCCGTCCTTCTTTTTGACCAGAACGACGGGTGATGCCCACGGACTTCGAGAAGGCTGGATGACATCGTCGCGCAACATCTGCTCCACTTGGCTGCGAATTGCGTCCCGTTCCTTCGCAGAGACACGATAGGGGTTTTGACGAAGTGGCCTCACATTATCATCAACAATGATGCGATGTTTTGTAAGCGGAGTTTGACGCACGCCAGATGTCGAAGAGAAACAGTCCTTGAAGGTCGTCAGCAGCGCGAGGAGGGCTTGTTGTTCACTGAGACGCAAGCCGGAGTTGACATCGATGATGGCATCGGAGCTGGTTTCACCAGGTGCGGCGCCTTGTAACTCAAAGCAGTCTTCGCCATCAGCTATGTCTTCGAAGTAGGCAACTGTCGTGCCTTTGGCGACATGTTGGCGTTCATTGCTGAAGTTAGTAAGCAGCAATGCTGCACGGCCATCGGTTACATGCAACACGCCTCGAGCAACTGCGATGCCATGACGGAACAAAAGTTCATCGATTCGCTCTGCTATGCCGTCAACATTGCTAAACATGTCGCAGTGAACTGAAACTAGCATGCAGGACCGCGGTGGTATGTTCACGTCCTCGTCGATAACCCGCAACGGCGCTCGGCATGCTGCGAGTTCTGGTAGGCGGTGGCTCGACGAGAATGTAATTAGGCGTTCACCAACGTCGATCACAGCGTTGTATTCTCTTAAAAAGTCCATCCCCAAAATAAGGTCCTTGCAGCACTCCGCGAGGACCACGAAACTGCCGACAAAATCAGCGTTACCAATGGCGATTCTGGCGGTGCACTTCCCTATTGGAGTCATTAAATGGCCTCCAGCAGATCGAATCTGAAGTCCACACCACGGCATCTTCACTTTTTTTAACCGATCGGCGAGGGTCTGACTAATTATAGAGTAGTCTGCACCGGTGTCAATAAGAGAAACCACTTCATGTCCATCTATACAAATTACGAGGTCGGCGCTTCCAGCTTCGGCGAAAGACATTCTTGTGGTATCCTTTTCCGTCGGAGACGTCGAGGGGTTTTGAAGGTCTTGCGTAGTTAGGCTACGAGCAACCCTGCCTCCAGAGGTTGCTGCTTTTAGTTTCCCCGCCTAGGGCTTGGGGATCTGCCTCGCAGTATCCCGCCGAAGTTCCGACGGTTAGGGGAGACGTCGTTCGCTGGGGACGGTGAACGTGGTCGACGGTTCGGCGAAAGGTCTCGTCTCGCAGCAAGGTATTCCTCGATAGCAGGGGGTCTTTGTCCAAAGCAAGGGCGTGGAGCCGTGGGAGCGAATCCGGAAAGCCCAATTTCGCGGTACGGACAGCGGCGGTAGATATGGCCTGCTTCGCCACAGTGAAAACACAGCGGCCGGTTGTCATTTGTGCGCCAGACGTCGGACTTCCGTACCTGTCGTCCAGCTGAAGTTTCCATTCGAGGCCTGGGATGCGGGCTTGGTGTGCACTCCCTGATGCCAGGAATCGGTCTGGGGAGCCCGTTGAGGTGCTGGAATAGGCGGTACAGGTGGGTGACGACGGACAACCGACACATAGCTTGGTTGGAGCTGCTGCGGCTGGCTCTCCGGAATGGCCAAGGCTTGCCGGATCTCCTGACGCACGATGTCGGCGACAGAAGCATGCGAAGGCTGTGAAGAGCCTATCCCGTGCAGCTGTAGTTCCTCTCTAACTATCGATCGCACGAGCTCACGCAGGGACCTGTCACTGGATGCAGTCGCTGCAGCAGTAGCGCTTGGAGAACCGCCGGTAACCCGGTCATATTGCCGGCATCTGTCCCGCAGGGCATGCTCGATGGCTGTGGCCTCCTTAATGAAATCCTTCACTGTGCGGGGTGGATTTCGTACGAGGCCAGCGAACAGTTGTTCCTTCACGCCATGCATTAGATGCCGTAGTTTCTTCGGCTCTGACATTTCAGGGTCGGCTCTACGGAAGAGGCGTGCCATGTCCTCTGCAAACATCGCCACCGTCTCGTTCGGTTTTTGGATGCGAGACTCCAAAAGGCGCTGAGCGTGGTCACGGCGGTCGCTGCTGGCGAATGACTCCAGCAGCTCCTGGCGAAATTCCTCCCAAGTAGATAACCTCGCTTCGCGGTTCTCGAACCACGTCCTTGCACCATGTTCTAGCGAGTAATACACCTCACGCAGCTTTTGACGAGCGTCCCACTGGTTGAACGATGCGACCCGCTCAAACTGCTCCAGCCAATCCTCGACGTCCTCAAACACCTCACCGTGAAAAATGGCCGGCGTACGTGGCTGTTGGAGAGTTACCTGGCAGGGAAGTGGTTGCGTCATTACTTGGGGTGCTGGGGCTTGACGTCTAGGTGCGGTGAAGTCAAGGTAACCGCACTCTGGAGACAGTCCGCGTTGGCGACGACTAGCCCGATGGACAGGTGTGTGGACAGGGTGAGGCCGTTCCGGGCTGGCCGAAGGGGTCATTCTGCATGGGGTAGTCGTACCCAGCACCTCCACCAGTGTCGCGTACAGCAAATACGCGTTGGGGGTGTTGGTGAGCTTTACTAAAACGCTAATAGAAGAAGCAGCGGAGAAGAACGCTCTTGACCGCGAAGCACTCGAGCTGCCAGAGCAAACACTGATGATGATGCGTTCCCGGTAGCGCTCGTTCGTCGTCGTCGTCGCCTCGGCTGGGATGTCACAAATTAAAAGTTCATTCAGATGCTTGTGGGTACGTGACAGTTATATATATATATATCTATATATTATATATATATATATATATATATATATATATATTAGGGTTGGCAGTCAACAAAACCTCGGAAAGCAAAGGGGAGGTCATAGAAAGAGATGAAGAATTTTTTGAGTCGAAACGAAAGTGGTGAAAAAATGCCCGCCGGGTGGGCACTTTTTTCACCACGTTCTTTTCGACTCAAAAAATTCTTCATCTCTTTCTATGACCCACCACAACCTCCCCTTTGCTTTCCGATGTTTTCTTGACTGCCAACCCTTATTTTCTGTCCTATTTTCACGGAGCCCCTCCTTTCCCATTTTCTGATTTGCTACATGCTTAGCGAGGGCCTCTGTTCTGGCAGTCTTGGTGCCAAAGGGAGCTTAAGAGGGTTCAACGCTGGTCGGCCACTCTCGAAATGTCGTAGACACTCGAGTCACGGCCCGGGGGTTAAAAAGAAGGTCCCTTTCACCCCGAGTAGTCCGAGTGACGCTCGCTACCACTCCCAAGTGCAGGAAACAAAAATACCTTAACATAAATACCCGCGAAAGTGCTGGGGAAACAGCCCCGCCAGTAGCGTAGTGGTTATCGCACCAGACCGGAATTCTGGAGGTCGTGGGTTCGTATCCCACCCGGCGGGAATTTTTTCACGACTTTCTTTCTTTGACTCAAAAAATTCATCTCTTTCTATGACCCACCACAACCTCCCTTTGCTTTCCGAGGTTTTCTTGACTGCCAACCCTTATTTTCTGTCTTATTTTCACGGAGCCCCTCATTTTCACCCATTTTCTGATTCGCTATATATATATATATAAATCTAGAGAAAGATAAACTCACAAAGCGCGCAGAAATAGTGTAAATAAAGAGTCGGATACACAGCAAGAACAATAACAAACAATGTTACTTACGTAGCGGCAACGGGACTTGCCTTCATCAGAGTAAAGTTACATGATTTTACTGTCGCAAACATTTTGAACACATTTCTTATATAGGTTTGCATAAAACTGTGAGAAAGAGCGGAAAATGTTTCGGAAACGGGGAGTGTGCATACAGTCAGGCTACGCCTAAGTTACAGCATCAACAAACAAACAAAGAAAAAAAAAAGGGGGGGGAGGGAGCGAGAGAGAGAAAAAGGGGTCGTGTTAACAATGCAGCGTTCAAGGTTGCACCATGACGGGTCAACGTATGCCGCGCGGGCTGCAAGTTCAGACAATGGGGGAAACTGGACAACCGCGGTTTGAAAAGAAAGGGAAGAGTATACAGTAAGGTATTCAGTGACTGGGGAGACTGGTTCGGGGGAAGCGAAGATGGGTGTGCCCCCCGCGGATGAAGAGAATAGATAGGGGGCACAAAAGAGCATTTCACAGAAGCTAGCAATTGAACAGGAAATAGGTAGGGTCACAAAAGGTTAAACATGAATAGATCACAAAGAGTTAAACATTCTTAAGTGGTGGTGGGAACGAGGCCTCCCTCCCCAGGACAAATGGCATTGTTGAGCCGCATTAGGCTAATAAAGCTGCTGTATTAGGAGAGTTTCTGCGAATTCTGATGGCAAACTCGAGGGTAGGAATAATGAACATAGTTATAAAAATTATGAAGCCGCTAATTTTAATCGAGGGATAAGCACGTTAGTTTTCCGTAACTTTCATTAATTCCAAGCGTGGCTGACCCAAACTTATAAATGAGATAAGATTCCCGAACCTCGCGGTCGTGGTGCGTTTTGAAGGCGGATTCTAAAATCGTTGCTTTAAGATGTTCAAATGCATGCCCGGGACTGTTCACATGTCTTGACAGGGGCAAATAAGGGCAGCTTTTCCATGAGAGCGGTGATTATTGAACCGTATTCGGAAGGGCGTTTCAGTTTGGCCGATATATTGTTGCCTACAAACAGTGCACTCTAGAAGATAACCACATTAGCGAGTGCACAGTTAAAGTTACCTTTTATATTTACGGTAGTAGTCCTGAAGCCGTGCTGGTGCGCGCTGTGTAGTGGTACAGTGTGGGGCATACTTTACATTGTGGTTTATTGCAGGGCATGACAGCCAGTAGTTTGCCAGGTCGTTGGATACGAGAGTTAGTAAGAAAGTCACCTAAATCTTATTACTGCCGGTATAGACACGCGTGGTGTTCGGGGAATATTCTTTTAAGCGGTCACTTTGCATTAGGATATTGTGATGTTTTTTTAGCATCGGTTGACACTCTTGGCGCGGAGGATGAGTGGGTTAAAACTAAGTTAGTTTGGCGGGTTCCCGTTCGGGGCTTTTTTCTCTTACAGATTTCGTTACGGTCTAATTGGTTGGCTCGCACAATAGCGGTCGTCGATAACTTTTTCCGGGTTATTTTTTATTCAGGAGGGCGGTCTTGAGTTCTCGACAGTTTGAGTCAAAGTCGGCTTGGTGTGAGCAAATTCTTCCTAAATCGGTGGGCTTGGCTGTAAGGTATTGCTGTCTTGCAGTGTCTGACATGGGCTACTTCGGAAGTGCAAATACTGCCGCGTGTCTGTCGGTTTTCTATACAGTTTAGTTTGAAGCCGACCTTGGAAGGTAGTAACGGTGACGTCCAGAAAGTTTACACTGTGTTCCGAATAGGAATGAGCAAGGGAAATACTAGGATGGGCTAGGTTAAATGCCTCAATGAAGGTGAGGAAGCTCCGCCTCACCGTGTTGCCAGATCATGAATATGTCATCAATATACCTTTTATAGTACATTGGCTTTAATTTTGGGTGTCAAGAAAGTTTGATTCGAGGAGGTGAGCCATAAAGATATTAGCGTAGTTAGGTCCGATTCGAGTTCCCATTGACGTTTCCGCTGACTTGCACGTAATGAACTCCGTCGAACTCAAAATTGTTAAGTTCAAGAATAAGCCTAAGGAATGTTTGGAGAGCAGAAGAATCGATAGGTTTTGTCGCACGATGACTGCTCATACGCAAGGGATCAGCGGCGATGCAATCTTCAATGGGGGATGTTAGTATACAGTGACGCAACATCAAGGGTGACTAGAAGGAAGTTATCAGGAATTTCAATTTTTGAGATGTCTGAGAGAAAGTCATTGGTATCCTTAATGAGGAGGGAAAGCTGGGCGGAATGTCACGCAAATGAGATTATCCCACATAGCGCGAGAGGTTTTCGGTGACAGTGCCAATGCCAGAAACAATGGGGCGCCTGGGTTGTTCACCTTGTGAATCTTTGGGAGAAGATAGAATTTACCGGCTACTGGGCTTAAGGGGATCAGGGAACGAGCCGTGGTTTCATTTATTGTTTTATTTTTAACAAGCTCAGCAAGTTTATCTTTGACAATTTGCTTATAATCTTGAGTGGGATCATTGGGTAGTGCTTTATAGAACGTCGATACTGATAGTTGCTTATTGGCCTCGTTAACATAGTCGGTTTTGTCAAGGATTACGATTGCGCCTCCCTTGTCGGCAGGTTTAATAATTATGTCGGGACAGCTTGCGAGTTCCTCTAGGGCTTTCTTTTCGTTGGTAGTCATGTTGTGGTGGAAAGAAATTTGTGTTTGGTATGCTTTTCGCACATCGCGTTGGACAGCTTTGATGTACATGTCGAGGCAACTATCACGCTGTGTGGGAGGGGTCCAGTGCTTATAGCTAGGTAGGGTTCTGCGGGCTTCTTCCGTCGCGGGGTGATCGTAGAAGTATTCTCGTAGCCTCATGTTTCTGGCGAAGTTATCTAAGTCCTTAAAAAGTTGAAATTCATCAAAACCACCAGTAGCCGGGCAAAAGTTTAGGCCCTTTGACAAGACGTTCATCTGAGCTGGGGAGAGGGTTATACTTGAAAGGTTCATTACATTCCCGGTAAGGTTTTCTTTTGTGACGGCAGGCGAGGGAAAAATATTAGTACAGGGATTTAACTGAACTGTTTGGGGTGCAGTAGTCGAAGCATTTATTACAGTCGTAGTGACATTATCGGCCGTATTGTCAGAGTTGGGGCAGTTACTAGTGCCGGAGCTTGTTAGGTTCTTACGCATGTGGCCAGTGTTAGAAATCTTATCTCGGTTAAACTTTCGGTCTTTTGTTCGGGATATGGCGGAGGCCGTCTTAGATTCGTAGTTGCTTAAAAGGTTCAACTCTCTTTTGCTTAGTTCCTGACTAAGTAGTTCCTCTTTCTTTCGGAGAGAATGGGCCGTAGTTTCGTAGTGATTGAGGATTATTTCAGTTAATTGTAAGGATGCTTTATCGAGTACCTGTTTCCACTTATTCATGTTGGACGGGGAGAGTTCGGTAGTAGCAGGTTTTATTCTAATCCTAAGACCCCTGGGAGCGACCGCGGCAGTCAAGTACTGTGCAAGAGCGGAAACGTGCAATTCGGAACGTATGCGCTTTTCGGTGATTTTTCTTAGCTTTAAAAACTGTCTTGAAACGGGGAAGGAGGCCGCGTTACCTGTTTTTTTGTGTTGTAGTCAGTTGCTGCTATGCCGATTCTTTCGAAGGTTGTAAGGGCATGTGGCACGGAGGGCTGGATTTTGGACCCCGGAAGGTCCGGCGGACGCGCTGCTGTTGGTTTTCGTGGGCTCGGCGGTCGCTGAAGATGCGGAGGTTGGGCGTGGCATGCTGTTGGTGCGGCGCCGGTCAGGGAGCTTCTTAGTGTCGCCGCGAGCGTTCCCTCGGGGCGTTGTGGCCGCTGCAGGTTTGCCAGTAGGGGTTGGCATGTCGCTGGCGCGACGCTCGTCCGTGGACTTCGGGGTTGGGGCGCTGGCGCTCGCCGGGGCGCCGTGGTTGTGGTGGATCTGGGGGGCGGTGGCGGTGGGCTGCTGGCACGACACTGCTCCGGGGTCCTTACACTGGATAGAATTGGAGGCAGTGGTGGAAAGTCGCTGTCATTTGGCAATATAGCCGGGGCTGCAACTGGGTCGGCGGTGCATGCGAAGTCGCGCCAGCCCAGAGGATTGCAGCGCTGTTGCATGAAGCAGAGTGCACGAATGTGGCCGGCCAGCAAGGCCACACCCTCGAAGCTCGGGTGTAAGCCGTCCGCAGCGAGTACTCGGCAGGCTGGAAGGTTCTCAAAGCCATGATCGACGAAGCGGACAAAGCGTGAGTGGCGGCAAAATTCGCGGAGAAGTGAGTTGAAACGGCGTGCCTTTTCGTTGCAGCAGCGAGCGAAGCGAGAGATGCGGTAGTCGCGGCGGCGGTTAGCGGAGAAAGAGAGACGGGAATAGTGGAAGAGCGGATTCCAGAGGTCAGTCAGTGAGCGGTAGTCAGAGAAAGCATGTTCAGCGGAAGTAGAGCTGAGATCATTAGTACCAACATGCAGAAAAACTGTAGTGGCAGAGGCAGGGATAAAGTCGATCAGTGAGCGTGCGTCAGCAATGCATGCGCCAGGCTGAGATGCGCCAGGCTGAGAAACAAAAGCGGGGGTTCCAGGGCAGAGGGGATCGAAGTGATGATACAAATACTTGGTCTGGGAGTCCCCGATCACAACTGTTGTGGTTTCGGTCTGCGGAAATTTCCAGATGATGCTCTTTGCTGTGGTCCTGTCAGCGCTCATGGTAGAAACAAATCTAGAGAAAGATAAACTCACAAAGCGCGCAGAAATAGTATAAGTAAAGAGTCGGATACACAGCAAGAACAATAACAAACAATGTTTACTTACGTAGCGGCAACGGGACTTGCCTTCATCAGAGTAAAGTTACATGATTTTGCTGTCGCAAACATTTTGAACACATTTCTTATATAGGTTTGCATAAAACTGTGAGAAGGAGCGGAAAATGTTTCGGAAATGGAGAGTGTGCATACAGTCAGGCTACGCCTATGTTACAACATCAACAAACAAACAAAAAAATAAAAAGGGGGGGGGGGGGGGGGCGAGAGAGAGAAAAAAGGGGTCGTGTTAACAATGCAGCGTTCAAGGTTGCACCATGACGGGTCAACGTATGCCGCGCGGGCTGCAAGTTCAGACAATGGGGGAAAGGGGAAAACTGGACAACCGCGGTTTGAAAGAAAGGGAAGAGTATACAGTAAGGTATTCAGTGGCTGGGAGACTGGTTCGGGGGAAGCGAAGATGGGTGTGCCCCCCGCGGGTGAAGAGAATAGATAGGGGGCACAAAAGAGCATTTCACAGAAGCTAGCAATTGAACAGGAAATAGGTAGGGTCACAAAAGGTTAAACATGAATAGATCACAAAGAGTTAAACATTCTTAAGTGGTGGTGGGAACGAGGCCTCCCTCCCCAGGACAAATGGCATTGTTGAGCCGCATTAGGCTAATAAAGCTGCTGTATTAGGAGAGTTTCTGCGAATTCTGATGGCAAACTCGAGGGTAGGAATAATGAACATAGTTATAAAAATTATGAAGCCGCTAATTTTAATCGAGGGATAAGCACGTTAGTTTTCCGTAACTTTCATTAATTCCAAGCGTGGCTGACCCAAACTTATAAATGAGATAAGATTCCCGAACCTCTCTCGCGGTCGTGGTGCGTTTTGAAGGCGGATTCTAAAATCGTTGCTTTAAGATGTTCAAATGCATGCCCGGGACTGTTCACATGTCTTGACAGGGGCAAATAAGGGCAGCTTTTTGCATGAGAGCGGTGATTATTGAACCGGATTCGGAAGGGCGTTTCAGTTTGCCGATATATTGTTGCCTACAAACAGTGCACTCTAGAAGATATACGACATTAGCGGAGTCACAGTTAAAGTTACCTTTTATATTTACGTAGTAGTCTGAAGCCGTGCTGGTGGCGCGCTGTGTAGTGGTCATGTGTGGGCATACTTTACATCGGGGTTTATTGCAGGGCATGCAGCCAGTAGTTGCCGGTCGGTTGATACGAGAGTTAGTAAGAAAGTCACCAAATTCTTATTACGCCGGGGCTAGACAACGCGTGGTGGTGGGGGTCGGCTTGGAATATGCTTTTTAAGCGGTCACTTTGCATTAGGATATTGTGATGTGTTTTTTAGCACGGTTGACACTCTTGGAGCGGAGGATGAGTGGGTTAAAACTAAGTTAGTTTGCGGGTTCCCGTTCGGGGCTTTTTTCTTACAGATTTCGTTACGGTCTAATTGGTTGGCTCGCACAATAGCGTCGTCGATAACTTTTTCCGGGTATTTTTATTCAGGAGGGCGGGCGGTCTTGAGTTGGTCTCGACAGTTTGAGTTCAAAGTCGGCTTGGTTTGAGCAAATTCTCCTAAATCGGTGGGCAAGTCGGCTGGCTGAGACTAAATCGGTATTGCTGTCTTGCAGTGTCTGACATGGCTGCTTCGGAAGTGCAAATACTGCCGCGTGTCTGTCGGTTTTCTATACAGTTTAGTTTGAAGCCGACCTTGGAAGGTAGTAACGGTGACGTCCGAAAGTTTACACTGTGTTCCGAATAGGAATGAGCAAGGAAAATACTAGGATGGGCTAGGTTAAATGTCTCAATGAAGGTGAGGAGCTCCGCCTCACCGTGTTGCCAGATCATGAATATGTCATCAATATACCTTTTATAGTACATTGGCTTTAATTTTTGGGTGTCAAGAAAGTTTGATTCGAGGTGAGCCATAAGATATTAGCGTAGTTAGGTCCGATTCGAGTTCCCATTGACGTTCCGCTGACTTGCACGTAATGAACTCCGTCGAACTCAAAATTGTTAAGTTCAAGAATAAGCCTAAGGAATGTTTGGAGAGCAGAAGAATCGATAGGTTTGTCGCACGATGACTGCTCATACGCAAAGGATACAGCGGCGATGCCATCTTCATGGGGGATGTTAGTATACAGTGACGCAACATCAAGGGTGACTAGAAGGCAGTTATCAGGAATTTCAATTTTTGAGATGTCTGAGAGAAAGTCATTGGTATCCTTAATGAAGGAGGAAAGCGGGGCGGAATGTCGCAAATGAGATTATCCACATAGCGCGAGAGGTTTTCGGTAACAGTGCCAATGCCAGAAACAATGGGGCGCCCTGGGTGTTCACCTTGTGAATCTTTGGAGAAGATAGAAATTACCGGCTACTGTTTTGGGCTTAAAGGATCAGGAAACGAGCCGTGGTTTCATTATTGTTTTATTTTTAACAAGCTAGGCAGTGTATCTAAACATTGTTTGTTGTTGTTCTTGCTGTGTATCCGACTCTTTACTTATACTATATATATATATATATATGTATGTGTGTATGTGTGTGTGTGTGACTGTGTGTGTGTAAATTAGAATTACCAAGAGAAACGTAACAATCTTTAATACAACGTTTCGGCTGGGATCCAGCCTTTTTCACTTGAGTAAGGCTATCGCGTCGCATGGCCTCCCGCTTGGGCCGTCATACGAAGGTAGCCAAGGTAGAAAATAGCTCTATGAAATGCTTTTACCTTATATTGTGCACAACTAAAGACGTGCAGCACATGAACAAATTTGGCAACAAGAAATACATTACACTGTTCTCCACGCGCAATTATAGACTCCCGCCACATCCATGCCGGCGTTTTACGGTTCACTACAGTAAGCACAGAATACCAATTAGATGCACTGTTTCGAATCTGATGTAGAGGAACTCCAAGATACTGTATTGTTTCAGAGTCCCACGTAATGCCTCATTATTTATCCAATTAGCCCTTCCAAAAACCTCAAGATTAGTCAAGGTTCACCTTAGCACCACTTACATCGCAAAACCGCGGCGTCGGCGTCATTGCCTCCAAAACACTTTTCTTGTTCAGACAAAAAAGGCAAGGTCCTGTGCATAGGCTAAAACTTTGACTTCATAGTTTGCCAGTGAGAAACCATGAAGGACACTGAATATCAGCGAGCGACGTCTCCCTGAAGGCAATTTACAACATATATATATATATATATATTATATATAGATATATATATATATATATATTATTAATATATATCATATCTTATATATATATAGCGAATCGAAAATGGGAAATGAGGGGCTCCGTGAAATAAGACAGAAAATAAGGGTTGGCAGTCAAGAACACCTCGGAAAGCCAAGGGGAGGTTGTGTTCGAGGTTTTCTTGACTGCCAACCCTCATTTTCTATATATATATATATATAGACTGAAAAGATAAAAACTCACACAGAGCGCGAACAAAAAAAGGTTAGTAGAGACAGAGACAAACGAGAAAGACTTAGAAAATAAAAATAAGTTTACTGCCGTTTCAGGAAGAAGGACTCCCTTTCTTCAGAAAAGAAAGAGTCCTCTTCCCGAAACGTCAGTAAACTTTTTTATTGTCTAAGTCTTTTCGTTGTCTCTGTTCTACTAACTTATTATAGTATATAGATATATATATATATATTATAAATATCTATTATATATATATATATATATATATAAAGATATATATATATCTAATATAATATATATATATATATACGAAAGAAATGCCGGCAGTCTACAACGCCAAAGAAGGCATAGGGGAATGGTTAGGACGATTTTTTACCGTTAGTGACGTTAAATTATTTTTATTTCTTATTAATTACGTGAGAAGAAAGAAAGAAAAACACGCACCCAGAGTGGGGACCAGGGTGGGCCCGAACCCAGAGTGTGGACCGGTCCCGACTCTGGGGCGCGTGTTTTTCTTTCTTTCTTTCTCACGTAATTAATAATAAAATAAAAATAATTTAACGTCACTAACGGTAAAAAAATCGTCTAACCATTCCCCTATGCCTTCTTTGGCGTTGTAGACTGCCGGCATTTCTTTCTGTATTTCCCAACGAGCCCTCATCCCTTATAATATGAGATATATCTATGAGTATTATATTCGAGATATCTAGATTCTAATATACGATAATATATATATATATATATATATCTAGAGCTGAGATCTGTATATTATTCTATAGATATATATCTCTATATTGTGGGGTTTTATTGGTTAAAGTAGATGGTTCACTTTTTCCTGCAATAGCCAAAACCGGCGACGAGAGACGCTAATCAGTCTTTGTCTTCTGTTTCGCCCCGATAGCAAGCTATCTCCCACCCCGCGGCTGC